>BSBN01001914.1:600000-1023369 GCA_027924645.1 Cunninghamia lanceolata | reverse complement strand
CAAAGGCTTTATTCATAGTTTAACTAAATCTCATCAAGTTATGTCTAGTCTCTCTTAGGGTTTGTGTTGAGTATGTAGATTTTGTAGAGATGAATTAGAAGAGTCACAGAGATCAAAGGTAGTCTTCTTATCTAATGTGGACAACATGCATTTTGGGCAAGGTACGTGTAGTAGGAGGAACAGTCTTCATGAGAGATGACTGTCATAGAAGCAGAATAGTCAGTCCATAGAAGACTATTACAAAGTGGGTGAAATAATAGTCAAAGAAGTGACTATCACAACTGAGGGAAAAAAATCAACAAAAGGATTGTCACAGTTATGTAAGGAGTGACAAATAGTGAACAACCATACAACACCAAAAGAAGGTAATGAGAAATGAAGAAGCTCCAAGTTTTTGTTCTTTAATATTTCATGTTACCAAAGTTTTTCAATGTGCAATAAAGATCCAAAAGAAGCTACTAGTGAATAGGGTGTTGCAAGGTTATTGCATGCTCTTAAAGGCAAAAGGGCAGCCTCTCAAGTCCCTATTTATTGCCCAAACCTATCATTAGTGATATCTCCCTAAAGCTCATTCATGTCTTCTATAATCTTCTCCTCCAAAACATTATGGGCAGGTTACAAATTGTGGTTAAAGGGCCCTTCATTGTTTGTATTGGTGCTCTAGCTATCATGTCTAGTGCAAAAGTATGCAAATCTCCAAAGAACAAAAGGGCTATGGACAAGAGTGAAGAAAGCATGACAAAGAGTAATGGATAACAAAAAGATTGATGAGGGCAGTTTGAATAGTCAAGGAGAAACCACAGTTAACAGTCAAGGGACTATTATCACACCTACAAGGATCACTAGACAGTCAAACAACTATCAGTAGGAACAGATAAGAAGAATTGTGGTAAAATAGTGACCAAAATGCATGAGAAACAAAGAACATAGAGCACTGTCATATGAGCAGACTTTAAAGGGAAAAGAATAGTCACCAAAATGGTCTAAAAAATAGTCATAGAAGATTGTAAGGACTATTGAAGATAGTCATGGATTTTTTTCCATTCATTAATGGGAGGGTGTGTAGGACCTTATTGGGTTTATCAAAGGCCTTGAATGAATTGAGACAACAACAAAGCACAGGGTTCTCCTAGAAGTTGTTGTAACCTTGTTGCCTCCAAAAGATGGATCTAGGACAACATGGTCAACAACATATCCTAAATATCAATTGTATGTAGTTCATGAATGGGGTGTAGTTCTATGAAGATTAGAATGGTTGAAATCAAGACAGTCTAGTGGGCTAAAAGGATTGGTGAAAGCTTTGCTAACCATTGGAAACACTACTCCAAATGTGGCAAGTGATGCAAGTGGACAGTGACAGTGAGAAGAATGACTATAATAATGGTGAAGGTCAGTCATGAAAGATAACATAGGGGTCTTCACAAGCTTGATGGAGATCTAAGACAATAAGTAAGCCTTGATAAAGAGTTGCAGCAACATTTGTAATAGGTCTGTTATGATGACAAACTTAGTTTAAGAACACCTACATGTATGAACTATTGTAACTAAGTGCTTCAAGCATAAATAGGTTGAAGAAACTCATTTTGGTCGGTGGGAAGTTGATTGTTGAAGAAATAACTAAAATAAAGTGCCATTTTCCTAAATTTGAAATATTTTACTGTATTGCAGACCTATGCATGTGCTTGTATGGAAACTTGGTAATCTCAAACCAATTGGATATCATGAAGAAGTGAATTAAATTTGTTTTGATTCAAGTTGCACTTAATTTCATTCATTTTTTAGAAAGTTATCCATGTTTCTCTGAAAACTATCCATTAACTCTATTTTTGAGGGTTTGGAGGCACCTTAATTGCATTAAATCATCCATTTGTTGTTAAATTTGTCTGAGGCTTGGTAGAATAAGCATGTATAGATAGTAATTAAAGTGTTTGAGTGATTAGTTGGCCAGATAGAGGTCTAAGATATCAATTTCCAATAAACCCCTATGAAACCTAGCCTAGAATGGCTTCAACAAAGGTTGGATGTTTTGGCTAATTAGTGATTGTTTCCCCTGGTGAAAATTGTTGATTCTAAGGTTTTGAAACATAGAGTTTGGAAGTTTGGGAGGAGGTTGACATAGGGTTGCTTTGTAAAAGTGACCTAATTGGAGGTTTTGTGGTAGTGGAACAGTCCATTTTTGGGGACTATAGTCCAAAGGACCCTATACTAAATTTGAGATATGTTTTAAAAGTCCTTAATGGGTGTCCAAAAATCCCTTCGCAGTCTTGAATTGAGGTCTGAAACAAAAGATAATGAGTAACAATCCTATTTGGAGGGCTACTAGCATTTGGTGCAGTGAATAAGTAAATGGTAAAGAATTGAAGGGGTAGACTTTGATAAGGGATTGATTGAGTTGTGTTTGAGGTCCTGAGATGAAAGAGAGAAATTGGAAGTAGTGTTGGGCTTAAGAAGTTGGAAACCCATAGTTTGTGCCCTTGAAATAGGAAATTGCCTTGAGAAGATTGCTTGTGAAGCTTGTAAAAGTTACTTATTTGAGCCCATTGTTGTGAAATAAGTCTCCTAGGGATTGAGCTTGACACCTTGCATTGCATTAGATATTTAGATCTCTTCATTAAGCATTATAATAATTGTTATAATGGTTACAACTCTTGGATAACCGCTGTCCTCCAATGATGACACTTGCATGAAGGTTTAAACCAAAGCACAATAAAGGTTTGCATGGTTACTTTAGGGCTGATAAAGGGTGCAGGATCATTGTGGAGGGTGGTCTAATTATTTAAGGGTCATTTTAATGACCTATAAAGGATTACATGAATGAATCGAGATTGTTTTAATAACTACTTAGGTCGGGTGAAGGATTTTCAAGGTAGTTTATAAAATATCATGGTGATTGGAAGAAGGTAGTTTAATAACCTTATTTGGTGCAGAAGCACCCTCGTGGTCAACATGTTCAAACTTTGCGTTTTGTCTAATTTTGTGTTGTTTCATGAGAATAAGGTCATTTTGGGCCATGGATGATCATTTGGAGTTATTGTGGAAAGTTTGGAGTCAACTGGTTAAAAGATGTAAAGATTGCTATTTGTTGTCAATGTTGTTAATGACAAGTTTTCTTTTGCAAAGTTGTTTCATAAGTTAGTTGGGGTCGGTTGAATGGTGAAAATTGTTTGTAGAGGCATAAATAGGCCTATATTGTCAACCCAAGGGTTGAAGGACCTAGTTGCATTTGGTCAATGATTGAGAATGTTTGCATCAACATGATGGCACAACATGAACAAATTGCATGTTTTCATCAATTGCATTGGGTCAATGATTGAGAATGTGTGAAGTTGAATCAAGTTGAGTCCTTCCTCTACATCACATTAGGTGTTATAAAAAAAAATTTAGTTGTACTCGATGGTATGTACTTTTTTTTAACAATTTTTTAACTTATAAATGCAAGTGTTTTTGACTATGAAGCTATTGTAACCAAGGGATTGAGATCAACGGTTAAAGCATTTAGCTTCCATCATGGAGACATTTTTATATTTTATATTTGTATATTTTGTATATCCTATGAGGAGACTATGACCATAATATAATAATTTTTAGATCTTCACATCATGTGATTCCATAGCTTGTGGGGCCAAATGGATTGCGCCAACACATCGGGATGGGTGAGTAAATACCGGGGGAGGTCTCGTTTTGTGCGCCAAGCATCCCATTCATTCTAGGCAACAGGTAATCGGCAAAGTCCCTTAAGATCCCTGAGACCAAAAAATTGCCAAATTTTGATCTAGCAATTCTCAAAATTCATGATAGCTGGGAACATTATGTTTGGACCTACAAGTGCACGTGGGGTCCGTCCACAATAACCTCTCTCAGTTTTGATTAACTCCAGTCCATTTGACCATGCCAAAATTAAACGCATTCTTGCAAAATGCTTCAATTTCATGCAGTGGAAAGGTGCTAGGTGTGACATTTTGCATTCCATAGCTCGTGGGATTGAACAACCTACGCCAACACATTGGGGTGGGCAGGTAAATGCTAGGGGAGGTCTCATTTCATGCGCCAAGCGTCCCAGTCATTCCGAGCAGCAGGCTACCGATAAAGTCCCTTAAGATCCCTGAGACCAAAAACTGCCAAACTTTGATGGAGTAGTTCTCAAATTTCATGATAGCTGGGAACATTCTGTTTGGACCTACATGTGCATGTGGGGTCTGTCCATAATAACCTCTCTCAGTTTTGGTCAACTCCAGTTTGTTTGACTGTGCCGAAATCAAACACATTCTTGTAAAATGCTTCAATTTCATGCAGTAGAAAGGTGCTAGGTGTGACATTTTTCATTCCATAGCTCGTGGGGTCAAACGGATTGCACCAATGCATCAGGGTGGGTAGGTAAATGTCAGGGGAGGTCTTGTTTCATGCTCCAAGCATCCCAGTCATTCTAGGCAACAGGGTACCGACAAAGTCCCTTAAGATCCCTGAGACCAAAAATTTGCCAAACTTTGACAGAGTAGTTCTCAAAATTTGTGATAGCTGGGGACATTCTGTTTGGACCTATAGGTGCATGTGGGGTCCGTCCATAATAACCTCTCTCATTTTTGGTCAAATCTAGTTCGTTTGACCATGTCGAAATCAAATGCATTCTTGCAAAATGCTTCAATTTCATGTAGTGGAAAGGTGCTAGGTGTGACATTTTGCATTCCATAGCTCGTGGGGCCAAACAAACTATGCCAACACATCGGGGTGGGTGGGTAAATGCCAGGGGAGGTCTCGTTTCGTGCACCAAGTGTCCCAGTCGTTCCAGGCTGTAAGCTACCGACAAAGTCAAAAGTTGCCAGGACTAAAATTTTGCATTCCACAGGTCCTGGGGCCAAACAGATTGTGCCAACATGTCAGGGTAGGCGGGTAAATGCTAGGGGAGGTCTCATTTTGTGTGCAAAGCAACTTAGTCATTCTAAGCTATAAGCTACCAGCAAAGTCACTTTGTCGGTAGCTTATAGCTCGGAAGGATTGGGAGCCTTGGCACACAAAACAAGACCTCCCCTAGCATTTACCCACCCACCCTGACATGTTGGCATAATCTGATCGCCCAAGGACCTGTGGAATGCAAAATTCAGTCCTAGCAACTTTTGACTTTGTCGGTAGCTTACAACTTGTAATGACTGGAACGCTTAGCGCATGAAACGAGACCTCCCTTGGCATTTACCTGCCCACCCCGATGTGTTGGCATAGTCTGTTTGGCCCTACAAGCTATGGAATGCAAAATGTCACACCTAGCACCTTTCCACTGCATGAAATTGAAGCATTTTGCAAGAATGTGTTTGATTTCAGCACGTTCAAACAGACTGGAGTTGACAAAAATCGAGAGAGGTTACTGTGGATGGACCCCACATGCACTTGTAGGTCCAAACAGAATATTCCCAACTATCATGAATTCCAAGAACTGCTCCGTCAAAGTTTGGTATTTTTTGGTCTCATGGATCTTAAGGGACTTTACCGGTACCCTGCTGCTCGAAATGAATGGGACGCTTGGCACACGAAATGATACCTCCCCTAGCATTTACCTACCCACCCCAATGCGTTGGCGCAGTCTGTTCGGCCCCACGAGCTATGGAATGCAAAATGTCACACCTAGCACCTTTCCACTACATGAAATTGAAAGCATTTTGCAAGAATGCGTTTGATTTTGGCATGTCAAACGGACTGGATTTGACCAAAACTGAGAGAGGTTATTGTGGACAGACCCCACATGCACCTATAGGTCCAAACATAATGTTCCCAATTGTCACGAATTCTAAAAACTACTCAGTCAAAGTTTGGCAATTTTTTGGTCTCAGGGATCTTAAGGGACTTTATCGGTAGCATGTTGCCCAGAATGACTGGGATGCTTGACGCATAAAACGAGACCTAACTTGGCATTTACCCACCCACCCTGACGCGTTGGTGCAATTCGTTTGGCCCCGCGAGCTATAGAATTAAAAATATTACACCTAACACCTTTCCACTACATGAAATTGAAGCATTTTGTAAGAATGCATTTGATTTCAGCACAATCAAATAGGCTAGAGTTGGCCAAAACTGAGAGAGGTTATTTTGGACAAACCCCACATACAACTATAGGTCCAAACAGAATGTTCCTAACTATCACGAATTCTGAGAATTGCTCCGTCAAAGTTTGGCAATTTTTTAGTTTTAGGGATCTTAAGGGACTTTGTCCGTAGCCTGTTGCTCAGAATGACTGGGACACTTGGCGTATGAAATGAGACCTCCCTTGGCATTTACCTGCCCACTCCGACATGTAAGCGTAGTCCATTCAGCCCCACAATGAGCAGAACAAAAAATATGGCACCTGGCAAGGTTTTTGCTCTTAGGATCTTAAGTGACTTTGCTCTTACGAAACAATGTATCAGAAAAGACCCTAGTTTTAAAAAGGGGAGACATGTGATTTTATGAGGTTTTTGGGAATGTGATTTTAAGAGGTTTTTGGGAATGTGACAATCTTATTCTCAAAGTTTGATGGCTTTTATGAGCATATAGACGATGTTATTTTAGGATAGTCATAAAGGGCAGTTTTGGACATCCATGTGTATCTTTTTAACAAACAATCATTCTTTTGCATTTGGACCTTTATACCACCTCCTCCTTCTTGTTTTGAACCTATAAATTAGATTATCTTCATTTTATTAATGGTATCTTTGATTGATCATGAGGACTAGTGGTGTTTATGGACTATTTTGATGATCATATAAGTGTTTTGACAACCACTATGTATTTGGCAGTCCTCTCTTGTTTTATTAGAAAGTACTAGAGTTGGTTTGGTAGCCCCTTATGAATTTCATGAAATCCACTTGTCATAAGTGTGTCTATATTTGTCCTCTTGATGTTCCATGACAAAGGATCGTGGATTTATTAAGTAAAAACATTGAAAACTCTAATAACAGTCAATGAGGACAACAAGTTGAACATGGACCGTGACAGTCCCAAAACTCATATAAATCATCCATTTTGGTGTTTGACAACCTTATAAATCCATTAGATCATTTATACAAACCCTAATGTAACTTATAAACCCTCTTTGCATAGTAATTTCATGAATGATTGTTTTGTACATTTTAACAGCCCAATGAAGGTTTGAGCATGAGGCCACTCTAGTCTTTGATCTCCTAACAACTTGAGGATTGTATGGGGTTGTGATCTTCATTATTTTAACTTCATTTACTTGATATAGTTCATTTAGCCATGCTTGATAAAAAAATTACCTTGAAACAACTTAATGACTGCAAAATCCACATAATGTCATCACAAATCAAACCAAATTCACCCTCAAAATTTTGTCATAAGATTAGAACAAAGGTATATGGATAATATCACAAAAGCACACCTCATCATGTAACAACCACACATGCATATCTCACAATGATAACATGCAAACTCATAAGTCCAAAAGCTCAAGACATAACAATGGGAATACAAACCATACTCAACCAAAACCTCTTAAAGCAATAATAACTTAAGCCTATCATACCCATGTAACCTAGAGCCTCATGAAAAACCAAATGCATTATTAACCAACCAAGACACCACAATCAAAAGCATGTCAAACCTTAACTAATGGACACATAAGAAAACCATCAAATTGACTCAAATGAGATATGTGGCAACAAACAAGTGCATCCAAAACATACAAGTCAGCTACATATGGAGGAGATTTCAATATGAGAGTAGGAGATTTCAAGCTACTATCAATGATTAGGGCATATAAGGAATTTCGTCATATGGATTGGATCATCTTGAACCCTTCCCTCTTGATTGGATCAAATATAAGACATAAAACACAATTGCAGGCCTAAGTGCTAACTACAACTTGATGCAGAGGAAGGAGGGAGAATACAAACTAACCCAATCTAACCTTTTTCAAAACCTTAACATCTCAAACACACTGACTTCCTTCACAAATCCACTATTTCTCTAGTAGGGCAGCAACCACCTCTTTTATGTCATAATTTGCAAAAGATAACTCAAACCCAGAATCTAATCACTGTTCTAGATACCCTTTTTGGAGTTTCAAAGCATATCAAAATTACAAGTATGGTCTCTTTGTGACAAACCCTTCAAAATTTTGCTGCTACGCTAGGACAAAGGCCTAATTAGGCTTGTATGATAAGGCATCTATTGATTCTACACACTCCTAGCCTCCATTCTTCATGTCAACACCTTAGACATATCAAATTAGGTCTGTACATGCTATTCCAAATCTTACAAATCACTCTCCAAGATGTGACTTGACACACACCACTCAACATTAGACTCATATTTACATCAATTTGACCAAAATTGACTAGGTGCTCCTACACCACAACTTGAGTTTATTGTTGTCTTACAATAGGAGGTGAGGCATGCAAATAAACCCTATAACAATTAGAATAGACTATGAACATATTAATACATATGTCTTGATGGCATACTGAAACCTTGAGTGAGAACCATTCAAATTTGTCATTTTATGAAAATACTATATCTACCTAAAACTACAATCATGTGGCAATTAAGATCAAGCTATGTCTTGAGGTATGAAACTACATATATCATCGTTCTACCAAGAAAAACAATCTTATATAACAAGAATTATAACAATATTATACATAAAACTTTTAAGTTTCAAAGTAGGAATACATGCACATAAGGAATTTAAATTATATTGTATATCAAGGTGTATATATATTAAAATCTAGTCCATAATGGTAGACATATACGAAAATTTGGCAAATATGCCAACTCAAAACATTTTATAGAAAATGTGACACATGCCATGTCTCAAAAGTTATATACAATCTACATGCCAAATAGCTACATCAAATACTACAAGTCCACTTGACCCTCAATCTGTGAAGGATCCTCAAAAAGTGTCCTCTTCGTACCAGAATGTCTAGTAGTTGATGGAGGCAAAGTTGACTCCATTAACAAGTAAAAACACAAATTTGATTAATCTCTTCAATGGTAAATAAAAATAAGTTAAAGTTAGTAAATAGAATCTTATCTACTACAATTAAGAATTTTCATTTAAACACAAATTTGATTAATCTCTTCAATGGTAAATAAAAATAAGTTAAAGTTAGTAAATAGAATCTTATCTACTACAATTAAGAACTTTCATTTATTAACATACATCTAAATCACTACAATCAACTGTACAAGACTGCTAGATAAACTATCAATTATTTAGAAAAATCCAATTCAATTACCTCGACTCTTTGTTGTCGTTTAGATAATCATTCTACAAATGATTTTCTCTTGAGATGATCAAGTGTCCTATTGAAGTGTGATGGCAAAGGTGGCACATCACTCACATTCTCATGAGACTGTAAAAGCAAAGTAACATTGAAATAAATTAATATATAATTATTAAACAAAAAAAGAAATACATACATTAAAAAAGGTTAGATGTGTTACACACAAACAATCTAGAGTGCACTACACAAAAATTTATCTACTAGAAAACAAGCACATACCACCATCGAGGCCTCCTACATCAATTGAGAAGGACTCATGATGGATGAACCAACTAATATCTCCTGTATGAGAAATGACAAGAATGTAAGACTCTATGTATACAAATAATCATAATAATTTGTACATTAATAGATCAATTTATCTATTCTCTATTTTATTATTTATCTAAATGACTATAATCAAATATTTAAGTTTTCTAAATTATCAATTAAAGTACAGTTCAATCAAATTACCTCCACCCTTTGTTGGCGTTGAGAAAGTCGTTCCGCGAATGATAGTCCCTTGGGTCGATCAGGGGTTCGAGAAAAGACCATTGGCAAAGATGCCACATCATTCACATTTTTGATTGACTATAAAATAAAATTAAAATCAAGATATAAATTAATATATAATTACTCACAAAGAAATAAATGCATAAAAATAAAAGTTGATGTGTAGAACAAATTATACTGACAAGTCCAAGCCAAATTGGATGGTAGACAAAGTTCCATGATAAACTTTTGTCAACTCCTCCTCTGTCATCAACTATTATCCCACTTAGATACATTAGTACTAATAAATTTGCTTATGTATTCAAATGGAATAGACCATAAAATTTAACTTTAAATTTTACCTATATAAAAGATTGTGCATGTTCTTCTCCTTCTCTACAGTCCACTGATCCTTGTGCTTCTACTCTTGTCCCCAACCCCTCAACTTGAGTTCTGGACCCCACTGCCTCATCTTGTGAATGGACACGTACTCTGATGTGTTCAACAATGGCTCACTACTCTCCATAATAGGGCCTAAGCATAATTGATTGCAAGAAATGCAATGATGGGGCACACAAACATGTGTGGACAATGACGGTCTAGTAAAATTATGTGATCCAATATCATCGCCAACATCACGTGCTTGTACAAACTGAGATGTCTGTATAATCAAATGCTCAGTCAAAGAGTGTATGGCACTAAGGCCCTGTTGTGTTGCATTTGCAACATCTGGGTGTTGTATTGGGGGTGGAGAAGGGATAGCAGGAGGGGGAATATAGGGACCGTGTACTTGTCTCATTGCCCTAGGTCTATCTTGAGGCATTCCCTTACTCACTCCCTGAAACTCTCTAAAATCAAAATAATTAACATGGTGACCCATGACGAAGTCTGCATAAAGTTTACGAAGGAAATACAAAGGTACATCTAAATTGTTGTTGGGTGTTTTATCAAAAACCATCCACCAAAGATCCCAAAAATTTTGACTAATGCCCTCATGAATACACCATTTGATTGAATACTTGGGCTTATGGACATCAACATGCAATCCAGTTTTAGGATTGACAAAATATTGGGCTAACACACCTTTTGTAATCTCTAATTCTTTGACTTGATCATATGACAAACCGTTAGCATATTCGGCATTCATGGCTTCTCATCATTGCCTAAATGATTCATGTTGGTTTGACAAGGTTTGAACATGACTAATAATTCCTTCTAAATTCGATGTCATTGTAGATAATCGAGGGTGGCGGCAATACATTTCTACAATCCTACTTATTTGATCAATGTTTCTTTAAATTTTATCTTCAATTGTTGGAGGGGGATGGTTTGGTGGTGGAGGGTTTGGGTTTTCATTTTGTTCATCCATTTTACCTAATTAAAATATAAAACATACCCATTTAGCATAAAAAACCAAAAAAAATCTTGAATATACAAAACAAACAAAAAAATGTAATGCCCCGCCATGGAACCCTAGAGATAAGTCAACTAAAGCAATAAAAGGTAGAATTTTTTTTTTAAATAGAAGTAATTATAACAAAATATAACATAGTCGGATACAACCAGTTAACTAACATCTCTAGGGATAACATGACTGCATTATTGAAATTAAACAATATTCAACAACATAAAACTTATTCAAATTATGTTTAATTACATGACTATATTACTAATTACTAACATGATCTAACTAACAGCGATAGTTTGTTCTAAATCCAAATGCACCAAATGAATACACATACTCACCTTTTGTAATGCCTACCCAAGAAAATAACACTAATAAACTCAACCAGATGATAGAATAACAATTTACAAAATTTATCTTAGTAAACCTCAAGTCAAAGATAGGAGTATATTCATCGTAATTAAAATGTAAAGTACAAACATTACAATAAATTTGTACACCTTTACCAAAACTGCTAGTTTGTCATGTTTTTGCCTAGTGGAAAGGTACCTCCTTAGCTTCAGAATCCTGCATGGCATATAAATCTCAACTGCACATCTAAAGAAACATTAGTTCTGCATGATTATTAATTACACAATATCAATTGCATAAAATGGCAATCCTAAGGCCCTAAGGGGCCGACCTAATGTCTCAGGGGCTCATCCATGATGGCCTTGCCTGCGTACGCATAGCGCAAAGACTTCATAGTTTGGGACTTGAACTTCCAATCACAAGATGGTTCCATAATGCATTAGAAACTTTATAATTTCAAGAACTTATGAAAAGAACAACATACATCTGCATCATTCTTGCATCATCTAATAGATCATACTATGGCATAAATAACCAACATCATTCATTGAAGAATCTTCAACCATCATGCATAGATAAAAAGAGTATCATGAAGAATTTGGGTTTCCCATGTATATAGTTAAAAATCGCCAATAGTGATCAATGGTATTTCTACCTCATATCCTTCAGACAACATAGAGTCAAACAAAAGATAGACATTATCTTCTTTATTTTATTAGTTTGACTAATATATTTTACGTATAATTAAGCAAATTCTATTCTTCTCAAGATATTTTTTTTTCTAACCTTTCTATAGATTAATAAGGTTACCCAAAGAGTCTTAAAGAAACAAAGATACATTCTTTAAACAAGGAAAGTAACCAATTCACTAAGCCAAGAAAGAAATTCATTGAAATTTTTCAAATAGTTATCATCTTCTCAAACATTAGTATAGTTTCATAAATTAACTCCTTCCTAAGGGTATTGAGGTCTAACCACAATATAACCATAGATAGGTAAATTTTATTACTTTATTTTACTAAATAAGAGTTACAAAAATCATCTATTAGTGTTGAAATTTCCACTAAACATTAACTAAGTACACATCTCAAGATATAAAGTCTACTCAAAATTCTACGATAATCCTCAACTTTGGAACAAAACTAGCTATATATTCTATTTGACCTAAATAATAATAAATGAGATTTGCATGATTATGGACACATGCTTGTTTTCACAAGAATTGGATTATGGAGCTGAGAAAAGAATCAGAAGATAAGAATGTTACAAAAAATGGGCATTCAATAAACAACACATAAATTTTTTAAAGGAATTCATTCCAACAACACATAAAGTTCCAATATACCACCAAAAGAATCAAAACATCCATAATTCAACCATTTGATATATATAATACTCCACTATAGAATAATTTTATTTTTTTTTCAAGTTTTCTAATTGAACTAATAATCTCTACCAAAATATTTTCCATTATAGCTAGATTACATCTTCTTCTATGAGATCATGAAAATATATATATATATATATATATATATATATATATATATATATATATATATATATATATATATATATATATATATATATATATATATATATATATATATATATATATATATATATATATATATAGTAACTTTCTATTTTAATATAGGAATAATTTGTTTATTTAAACTAGTATAATAACACAAACTTAATTGAAATAAATTTAAGAAACTTTCCAACTTAATAAAATAATCCTATTTTATCTCATGCTAACATTAAGTTTTTTTATAAAATATAAGTTTCTATTAAAACAAGAATAATGATATTAACAATACATCATTTAATCCATACATCATTTATTCAAGAGAGAACTATAACTTTTGTTAGCCAAAATAAAACATGTTAAATTCCTATCTTAAATTTTCTATTTTTAATAGATATGATACCTACTTCTATAAGTGGTAAAAGCTCAATGCTTTTTTCAGTATTGAGATAAGTATTAATATAGTGAAAACATTATTTTGAAAATTAACTTAATCTATTACAATTTGCTAGAGGAAAAATTGAAATAGAAATAATTTAAACATACCACATGAATTAGTAAGGATTTTTTTAGAAAATAGTAAGAGAAAGGTGAAAAGTACACTATTGCCATTACAATGTTAATAGATACAAACAAAAATAATAATAAGATTTCAAACATAAGGACTTGATATTTCTATTTTGATGCATAACTCTCAGATAATTTTATGGTAACATAAGCCTTTATACAACCCAGCGAGAAATTTCATTTCAAGACTACCATTTCATTAATTGTATGAGCATAAAACCATAATTAAAATTATTCTAAAACCAAACACTATAATTTTGAAATCACATTATACTAATTAATTAAACTTGGTAAATAAATATCTTAGATAACTACCAATTGAATATTATTTAATATTCTTGTATTTAAATTTTACAATTAAAATATTAATATCCACACCCAATAATTATATCACATCTAATTTCAAACATTTAGAATAACATGCCATTTATTAAGGATTTCCTTTCTCAATAATAAAATACTTAATTTATAGTACATCCCTAAATAATAGAAATTTATAAAATAAAATAAATGTTAAATATAGCACATCCCTAATAATAGGGAAAATAAAATAAAACTATATTAATCAATTTAAAATTGCATTTAGATTTTATTCTACAACATTCTACTTTTCAAACTAAATAGACAATACAAATCAATAAGATTGGGTAGAAAACAATACAAATTGATTTCAAAATAAATCAAAGTTATTCTTGAATCTATCATTGTAAAATGATTTCAGATTTAAACAAAGTAAAACATATAATAATGCAATTCAGACATACTAGTATGAAACAATACAAAGTGATTTCAAAGAAAATCAAAACTATATTTTATCACATTTATAAATGCAATAGGATAATAGAAAAATTATTCTACTATGTATAATTAACTATTATTCCCAATTAAACCATTTATTTTATAAAGGTAAAAAGATAATACAATTTCCTAATTAATTAAAAAAAACATTAAATATGGATTATTCAAATCTTTCATTAAATTATCCAAATGAAAATAGATAAATAAATAAACAAATCTTTGCTGATAAAACATAACTACCCAACAACCATAAAATGGTCATAAATCTCTTATTTCTAAACAAAATTTAAAAAATTAAATTGTTCTAGAAAGATAAGACATAGGTGAATAAAACCCAGAAGTGAATTAGATAGATTCATTACCATTAAAAAATTGTTCTTATTGTAAACTATCTATTATATTGATTTCAGGATAGTCCAAATTGGTGCAACAGCAAAAGAAAATGAAAATATATGACTCCATACTTTTTTTTTTTTTGCAAATTAGAGGCTCTAAAATTTAAAACAAAATATGATTAAAGAAGAGAAACACAAGGATTAAAAAATCCCTATAAAAATTTGTAGAATCAAAACTTATTGCATTAGCAATACAATCATTCATACCCCAATTTTCTGAACTTAAATCTTCTCTCTTTTTTCTCTGATTTAACATGCAATCTCCATAAAAAAAAATGTCCCTATTCTTATTTTTATTTCCAACTTAATGAAAGCAACCAATTTAACAATTTTCTATCGGAATGATAAACATGAAACGATACCTTCCTATCTTATGAATAAGTATTCAACAAAATCCATTAAAATTCTATTCCACAAGAGAATAGAGTTTCAACTAGATCCCTTTAAGAATTCATGCACAATCAATACAGAAGAAAATCAAGAAAAATTGCATACCTGAAAATTAAACTTGAAAGTTCTTGCCTCTTCTATACACCAATCTGTGGAGATCCATATATTCTCATACCCCATCATCTTACATAGGGACAATTTTCTCATGAAAATTATTGATGAAACTAAATAATTTCTATATTATTCATCTAATCTACTTTTCTGTAGAATCTTCTCCATCCACAATTCTTCTAGACTTGCACAACCAATTTTATTTTCCAAGAATCTAAAAACATAAAGAATAGAAAATATCATACCTAATCCTCTTTACCATCTTAGGATGCAACACAATAACATCTTTTGTCAAATTTTCCTTACATACTCAGTGCAACTCCTCTTCCTCATTCTTTCTTCTCCAACGCTCTTATTGAGGCCAACTAAATCTACAAGCTCCCAAACTCCCAGCAACCATTACCAATAACTTTTCAGCTTTTCAATTAGAAAAATCCTTAATCTTTTTCTAGAAGATTCCCTTACTAGAACAAAAATTCTTATTTTTAGAGTTATTTTGAGCACGTTCAAGAGGGTAAAATAAATGCATTAAAAACAAGAAATGCCACTTCATTACATGCAGCCCTAAAAATAGTGTCCTCTTACTTAATTATTCCCTCCATAAATTGATTGTCATTTAACTCCCTTTTATCCTTAAAATAGATTTTAATGATTAATTACTCATATAATTAATTATAATTATTAAATTTATTATTAAATTAACAATTTACAATTTACAATATATTAATTTACTTGCTACTAAATCTTTAATTGTATATATTTATTTTTACAACATCACACACACTTATGAAATGCAAAAAAAGCATTTAATCATAGGATAACATTACCTTAGCTAAGAATGGCTCTAACATAACATTAAACTGAAAGATTGCCTTAGCATTTTAGCTTGTTCTCTTGCTATAATTTTGATTACCTCTGCATGTTCATAATAGTATAGTCTCTCTGTCAAACTTTCAAAAAAAAGGAGCTTATGTTCCATCTTCATCTTCAGGTTCCTTAGCCAGACTACCTGCACAACCCAAGTGAAAACAGAGGGCCACTACAAAAAATGCAATAGATCTTACCTCTTTGGATCGGATATCTGTTCTTCACCTCTGATATCCATTCTTGAGCTCAGTCTTCATTTGGCAAGCCGCGGGTTTGCAAAAATGCGACCTTCTTTTTTTCTTTTTATGTTTTTCAAAACGGATATCCGTTTAGGTTTTCCAAAACGGATATCTGTTTTGCAAAATGGATATCTGTTTTCCTTTTCCCAATTCGTTTCATTATTTTTTAGTTTGTTGTCTTCAAGGATTAAATTTGATAGTTGTATAGTTATATTTAGGCATTTTAGCTGTAAAATACAATCAAAATTTTAGAAAGACTGTATCATATGAAAGGAGAGATTTTTGACAAACTGTCAAAATTTATATAGGATTATGATGATATATATATTTGATTTTTATATGATTTACTTATACTAACGTATGTCATAGTATTTGAAAGGCACTTTTGAATAGATAACTGTCATAAAAAATTGCTTGACAAGCAAGGTTGTCTGTCAAATTTAAGCCCTAGTTGTCTTAGATTAAGTTAATTAGTTCATTTTATTGTTCACCAAACATGACGCCTCCATGTGGATAATCATTATAGATGACTATATGTTGTTAGACATTAAATATCAATGGTTTAAATTACTAACTATAGTCAATGTATTCATGTCTTCTTGTATAACCACCACTACCAACCATATGCTTGTGGTAACACATACAACCATCTAGCCAATTCTTTCAACTTGTACTATTGTAGAACACTCTCTTAACATAACCAAGCCTCTAGATTGTTCCACATGAACTTCAACTCTGCTACAAGTCCACCTACATTATTATTTATGATTCTACTAGCACAATTAAATATGTAGTTGTGAGTAGTTCTTCAAATGACTCATGGTTAAATTTCCATAGCATCACCACATGTCGACATATCTCCATGCTATATCTTAACATCTAAAACTCACCACATCCTACCACATTACATTTTATCATTGCTCAATAGTTTCCATATAAACTCGGGAACTCTCCATAGGTGAATTATAGATACAAGAAGAGGACATCAAAGAGAAAATCATCAAAGCACGCTTTGATTTGTAAAAGAAAAGAAATAATCTAATCTACATCAGCATATAGGCCATATGCATACCTATGTATGTTGCCTTTAATATCTAGCTCAACATCAATAATCTTTCTCCCTAAAGGGTTTGACCTAATTGAACCCATACACCTATCAAATTAACAAACTCCTAAATGGTGCCCTAAAAACCACCTTGATAAATTCAACTATTAAGAAGGCAAAAGCAAGTAGTTTTGGTGTAAATTCTAACAAATCATTTCATGTAACTTACATATTAGATGATATTTGTGTCAACAATTAAGATCAAACTTGTGACACTCAGGATCAACCTCCATCATTTTTCTATACCTATTAAAATTCCAAGACAATCATTGGATTGATGTCATTTATTTTCTAGAGGTGGAAAATCAATTTAGCACATCCTCAACATCATTGGATTGATGTCGATAGAGAGAGAAAGATAGAGAGGGAGATATCTATAGAGAGGTAGATAGAGGAGAGAGATAGATAGGGAGAAAGATAGAAAGAGAGTCCTAGTTTTCTTGTTTCTATTTCCTTCGTCGATAAGGGGGAGGGAAAGATAGAGGGGAGAGATAGAATATATAGGAATGATAGGGGGAGAGAGGCAAGAGAGAGATTGAGAGAGATAGCTAGGTAGAGAGAGATAGAGAGGAGACAGATAGGAAGAGATAGAGGAGACGGAGGGGAGAGATAGGGAGATAGAGAGTGAGAGAGATGTCCAGAGAGATAGGGAGATAGAGGAATGATAGGGGAGAGAGAGGCAAGATATAGGGAGAGATAGATATAGGTAGAGAGAGAGAGAGGAGATAGATTGGGAGAGATAGAGGAGACAGAGGGAGAGATAGGGAGATAGAGAGTGAGTGAGATGTCTAGAGAGATAGGGATAGAGATTGAGAGGTAGAGGGATGATAGAGAGAGGGAGATAAGGGAGAGCTAGGGAGATAGAGGTTTAGGGTTGCTCAGGTATAGGGTTTAGGGGTTACAAGTTAGGGGTTAGGGATTAGGGGCATTATTTAGGGTTTAGGGATTTAGAGAGAGGGAGATTGCTTTTGGCATGCAATCGTAAACCCTAAATAATACACCTAAACCCTAAACCCAAGTAACCCTAAACCTGTAAACCCTAAATAATGCCCCTAAACCCTAAACCCTAACCCCTAACCCCTAACCCCTAAACCATAAACCCTAAATAATTCCCATAAGCCCTAAGCCCTAAACCCTAAACCTGAGAAAGCCTAAACCCCTAAATCCTAAACCCCAAACCCTAAACCCTAAACCCTAAACCCAAGCAACCCTAAACCTTTATCTACCTATATCTCTATCATTCCTCTACCTATCATCTCTCTCCCCATGTCTCTGGCCATGTCCCTCACCCTCTATATCTCCATATTGGTCCTCTCTCTCTAAACACTAAACCCTAAACCTCTAAACCTTAACCCCTAAACCATAAACCCTAAACCCTAAATAATGCCCCTAGACCTTAACCCCTAAACCCTAAATAATGCCCCTAGACCTTAACCCTTAAACCCTAAACATGAGCAACCCTAAACCCCTAAACCATAAATCCAAGCAACTCTAAACCCCTATCTCCCTATCTCTCCCCTATCTCCCTATCTTTATCATCCCTCTACTTCTCAATCTCTCTCCCTATGTCCCTATCCATGTACCTCACTCTATATCTCCCTATCTCTCTCCTCAATCATATCCTTTAGGTCCAATCACCTCCAAACTTCACAAATAGATATAGATCATAATTCTAAGCATCTTTCATAAAGACCACTTCTCTACGTAGGTGCAACTAATACCACTTTTTCATTGTTTTCCACATTTAATACTTATTCTTTTCCATTTTCCAAGTCCTACATGTGTCCAAGTTGTATTGTTTGTCAAGTTTTTAGTCTAATTGTTAGTCCTAGCTCTCATGGTTATTAAAATGTTAGTATAGTTAGATTTATCCTTAGGTAACATTAATTTACACATTGTTGTACAAACAACCACACTCAAAAATAACCTTACCTAATTAAGGTTAACCTTTAAGGTTCTTTCATAAATGGTGAGCTTAATAGATCCAACTAGTTCAATGTTCTTATAGTCCATGATTAGCCTTCCAAGAGAGTTCATGCCATGTTAACTTTGCATTATGTCCTAACAGATCACATGAAGGATCATCATCATCACAAGGCATAACAATGTCATGAAGGATTAAGGAAGGTGTAGCTTCACCACATAAAGTATCATTCATAATTTTATCACTAGAGGGTAAGGGTATATCATGTGTATCCTTCTCAAACCATGTATCATGAATCAAATCATATGAAGGATTGGGTAAAACAAAAGGTGAAGCATGAGGTTTATGGAACATGTGTTCTTTCTTCTCTTGGTGATATAAAGTTGCTTTTATCCAAGAATGCACATTTGTATGAAGTGCACTTTCTTAGTTTCAATGTGTTTTGAATCTTTTTAAACATGGATCCTTGGCCATAATGGTTTTCCTAGGTCTTCCCTTTCATATAATTTATATCATAGTTCTAGGCCTAGCTAATATGAAGTGTATGAAGAACAAGATTGTTATAATGAAATCTCATATTACTGCTCAAATAGTTATATATCCTCTCCAAGTCATTACCAAAGCCTTGAGGCATGTAGGAAAAATATTAATGAATTGGGTGAAGAAAAATGGATATCCATTTTGGTTTGCTCAAAACGGATATCTGTTTTGGATTTCTAGAAACGGATATCCATTTTGAAACGAATATTCGTTTCAAAACATATGAAAGTCAAACTTGGCCAAGTTGTGAATTTGGCTAAGTAAAAACATGATTTTTTTCTATTGCCACTGTTTGCCCCACGATGATCCTGCACATACCCTTGTATTGATTTTTTTGTTATTAATCTAGGAGTTTTTTTGTATAGTATTTGTCAATTTTTAGAAACCCTAATTAAAAAAATAATCAATGAAACCACACTATTTTTTATTTCCAAGATCGTCTTATGATGCGAGGAAAGAGCATACGCAGATATGGATGGGGAAGTTCACATAAATTTAAGTTTATTTTTTGTTAATTTGTACTATTTTTTTTGTTATTAATCTAGGAGTTTTTTTGTATAGTATTTGTCAATTTTTAGAAACCCTAATTAACAAATAATCAATGAAACCACACTGTTTCTGATTTCCAAGATCGTCTTACAACGCGAGGAAAGAGCATACACAGATATGGATGGGGAAGTTTAGATAAATCTAAGTTTTTTTTGTTAATTTGTATTGATTTTTTTGTTATTAATCTAGGTGTTTATTTGTATAGTATTTGTCATTTTTTTGAAACTCTAATTAACGAATAAACAATGAAACAACACCATTTCTGACTTCCAAGATCATCTTATGACGCAAGGAAAGAGCATACGCAAATATGGATGGGGAAGTTCACATAAATTTAAGTTTATTTTTTGTTAATTTGTATTGATTTATTTGTTATTAATCTAGGTGTTTATTTGTATAGTATTTATCAATTTTTAGAAATCCTAATTAACAAATAATCAATGAAACCCTAATTTAAAAAAGTAAACCCTACTTTAAATCAGTTAAACCCTAATAAAAAAATTCAGTTAAACCCTAAAATAGTATTTAAAAAAATTTAAACTCAAACAAAAATTGAATTAAACCGTAAAATATAATTTTAAAAAAATTAAACCCTACTTAAATAAAAAAATTAAACCTAACTTAATAAAAGATTAAACCCTAACAAAATTAAATCAATTATAAAATAATAAACTTTATTATTGTTTATTAAAAAAAAACCCTTGCTTCTAAATTTTTTGTCTTGTATTTGCCCTATAAATTCTCTCTACCTGTTGCCGTGTGCTGACATTGTCCTGACTCTGTTATTCTATATTGTACGAAATCTACATTAAAAAATAATTATTTATAAAACTTTAATTAAAAAAGCAGTTCCGGGCGGAACTTTACTGGGTGATAAGGTTCCACCTTCATTTAACTCGCCCCACATAGTTATGGGTGTAACCTTACAGGGTGGAATCATACCACCTGGTAAAGTTACACCTAAAACTGCTTATGTGGCATCCTATGTGGCACTCCATCCCCCCTTTCCCACAATTTTCAAAAAAAATCATCTTCTGCTATTAATTTTTGCCATTAAAATACACTTTTTAAAAATTTGACAAATAACCTTTTGTAGTACTCGAAACATAGATTGTAGATATATGTTTTTTTCATATTTTGATTTTTTTATTATATTTTTTTCCAAATTTATTGTAAGTAGGTTTTTCCCATCGAACATGAAGTTGATTAGAAAATAGATATATCAATAGGCAAAACTTATTCAAAATTTTTGAAAATTATATGGTTCACTAGAGAATGGAATCCTCTCCAAGAGGGTATTTTTTTTTTCAAAATCAATGTAAAAAAGTTGATGTCCCATGGAAACTACTATGTTCTGATTAAAATTGACTTTAAAAAACTTGAAAAAAAACATAATTATCAAAAATTAATCTTTTTTTCCATGCACTAGATATTTGAGTTAACTAATTATGAAAAAAAATAAAGAAAAAAAAATTGCTATATTTTTCTTGACGTCCCATCGATGCCACTTTTTTTGAAAAATATGAGCATTTAAAATTCATCAATTAAATAAAAATAATAATCCAACTATTTTTTAAAAAATTTAAAAAATTATAAGCATAAACTACATTAAAAATTCTACATTTCATTAGTTTAGGTCATTTTAGAATTCATAACATACATATGACTTTTTTGACATTTAAGTTGAAAAAATATGTTTCTGTTGGTCATTCTCTTATAAAAGTGTGACACAGTTCTGAACTTCCACCCACACCTATTGGTCCACCCTTTTTTGGGGGAACTATTTGACACCTCAACAAAAATCATGTTGATGCGGCATCATATTTGATGATGTGGCACTGAAACCTTATTGATAAGAAGGGGCCTTGACAAGTAAGCTACTATAAAATTTTTGGAGTGATTCAAAATTGCCACATATAATTTTGAGAGGCATGAAGTTAGGGTGCTCAACTACTGGGTCCTCTCCCCTAGACAATTTCAAATGATTTTGAAATATCATTCCTAAAGGTTTATTGTTAAGCATATATAAAAGAAACCATAGAAGTTCTATCAAACCAATTAGTTCATGGAGGAATTGTCATGTGGCCATTTAACTGTTTACATACAAATATTATATATAGATGTCCATATGTTTAAATTAAATATTTAAACATATTAAAGTGAAGTTTCTAGGTTTTAGGTTTAGGTTTAATAAGTCATTTAGGTTTTAGAATAGGTCAATTTAGTTAATGAAACCCTAGTTTATGAATTAGGGTTTTACATTTTAGTGTTTATGAATTAGGGTTTACCATTTCTAAATTAAAGGTATACAGTTTATGAATTAGGGTTTACCACTTGTTTTTGATTTAAGGTTGAACATATACAGTTTAACATTGGAAAAACAACAAAAAACAAAGCAAAAAATAATGAAAAATAGTAGAAATTGATGGGCAACCAACCTGGGGCAGTCATTAATCGATTTGGAGAAGGTAGGGACATTCTGGAGGTGGGAGGTGGGGTCATCCAACATGGGTTCCCATTCTTGGCGTCGTCCTCTCTATGCTTTTTCGCGACTTATAGCTGTTAAAATGAAGCTACAGACCTACTTTAAAAAAATATACTTTTCAAAAATGGGTACCCATTTTAAAATGGGTACCCATTTTAAAATGGGTACTTGTTTCATTTACGAGCACCCATTCCATAACAGGTGCCTATTTAGCTTTAGGTGCCTAATCCAAAATGGGAACTCACTTCATAACAGGCACCCATTTCGGCTTGGGCGCCCGTTCCTAAACGGGTAACTATTATTTTCTAAATGGGTACCCATTCCAAGCGGCATTTTCCATTTGTAGAAAACTTCCACAAAATGTATACTCATCTTTGTGCTTTCACCCTTATTGCTACCTTCCATGATGATAAAGACATATGTATGGATGATATATCTTTAACCTTTTATGTTGACACTATATGTATTCATTGTCTTATTTTATTATGAGATTGTTTAACCTATTTGTCTATTAAATTCCTAGAGAAGAGACTAGGTAATAATATTAACACAAGGATTGTTGGAGAATGAAACTCACGGGCAAGGTATGCCAGGAGTAGCTATTCAACAGTTAATTTATATGATATTCTATGTTTATATTATGGTATTTTTGTCTTGAAATAAATTAATAGTCTTTATGATGAAAGAAAATAGAGTCATTTTACAGACAAGATATATGCTAGAAGTAAAATGATGTTATAAGTTAAAATACAACTCTAAGGCAGGGTATGCCAAGAGTCTGGTGAGGATACGTTTCGACCTTGTGTGTCAATTTATGTTTTCAATTTTATGATTTTATTATTATTACATAGTCTTTTGGGTGAGTCAAGCAAGAGATAGTAGTGTTGTGAACAAATAACCCACACTTATATGAATGTCATTTAAACACTTTGGCTAAAGTGATGTTATAGCTATATACATTGTCAGTTCACTATGCCATAGAGTCCACATTAGTCAGATATCATGTTAGCTAGAGGAGGTCTACAGTTTCATGATAGGTTGCATGTGAGAAGTGAGTACATTTTATATTTGCACTTAGTTCTCAAATTGGTTCTACGTTAGACATCACCATCTATCACCCTTGTTGAAGGGTAGGGCCACTTCCAGTTGGAAGGTGTACAGGGGAGCATCGATCTATGGTTGAAGGTAAAGTGCTCAGATGATGCTCTCCCAATCTTGACAACTAGATTGCTTGTACTCAGATGTGAAGACTATGACTGGAGATCCAATTTACTGTAATGAATGATCAATTTTGTATATTTAATGTATATTGGTGGATTATGAAGACGGTAGTCCTAATCCAGTGTTGTAAATTATTCGTATCCCATTTATGGATTTGTATCACGTTGATGATCTGTGTAAAGATGTAATGATGGTATCTCTAATTTTGTAGTGTAAATCCTTTGTTCCTCAAAATTTTTAAATTGTACTATTTTTGGGTTAAAATTTAAGTACTTTGCATGTTTGCATTGTATTGGTTGGATAGTATGTTACATCACTATAAATTCAAAAAAATAGAGTGTTTTGTATGTTTTTAAGGAAACTGTAATGTGAGTGTGTTATAATGTGCTAACATTATGGCTTGGTATTTTTGAGTCACCCCAAGCCATACTGTGACCACATTATAATGTGCTTGTGTTATGTCATATTTTGCTTCAAAATGGGATTTAGCCACTTTTTGGTCCCCCATCTTGGTGTACATGGTCCTATCTCTAGGGATCGATAATGCACATGATGCTAGGGAAAAACAACCTCGCAATATGAAACATGTAATTAGTTGGATGTATTGTTTCCCAAAAATTAGCTCTATGTAAACAAAAATAAGTGCATATCACAATGAAATGGCATTGCAAGTAAAGAAGGTGTCATTGTTCCTTTGGATTCCCAACCATATTAATTAACACTCCTCCTCCATTCTTCAGCCACCCATGCTGGAAAACAACATGTCAACATGGAACAAAAACTTTTTAATGGACCACACCTTCCATGCCTCTCTCTTATGGGACTGTATTAATATGAGAACTTTGGCACAAGGAAACCAATTGCAAGCTCAACTGCCTATAGAAAAATGCATCATTTTATGTTTGCATATAATTATAATCTTGTTTACTTATTTATGGCTCTTCCTAGAATAAAAGGAAGGTAGCTTTAACTAGCATGTTTGCAGTTTCAAACATGGACTAGAATATTGTAGCAGTAGATCGATAATAATAACCACAAAATACTTTTTACCATAACATAAGATCTCGTTATAGCATATAGTAACTATGAAACAACAAACATATTTAAGAGGAGGAATTCAAATAAACTAACAATAGCACTTTCTATATGCCATGATAAGATTATCATATACCCATATAAGCTATGATCATAACCTAAAACATACCTATAGTAAACAAAAACAAAAACCGAATTTCAAATTCGATTCCACACGATTTTAACAAAAATAAATCAGTGGGAAAAAAAGTCTTCACACATTTTTAAAAATAAAGAAAGAAAGCACCAAATTGAAATTATTTATGCATAATTTTTCTAGGTACCTAAAATGTCGTGTTCAAATTATTAAATTTACACTTCAAAATCCTCTTGCCCGGAGTTAAAATGAAAGGCACTTAAAAAAGAACGAGTCGTCCTCAAATTTTCTTGTTGCCTTTGGACTCGCCGTCTAACGTACGTTTTAAATGGATTAGGACTCAGGAGCCCTTAATTTTGGATGGTCTTCCTCATAAAGTCTATGTGTTAAGTAAGCGGTCATAAATGAATAAATTACCGACTCACCAGTCACCAGTCACTTATTGCATTTTGTAGACTTCAGATAGTGATTATGACGTTCACATGGAAAAACGAAGACGAAAAGAAACGTACATGTCAGAGGTGGGTTCTTCGATGTCTCTGCTTTAGACTTTCTGCACCGAAATTGATGGGTCCCCTTTTTTTTTTGGACGCGACTTGTTATGGGTTCGGACAACTGAAAAGAAACCACGGTTGAGTTGCAAATATTTTTTTCATTCGTATATCTTGATGTATGCTTGATGTGAGTGCATGCCGACTAGCACAATACCTCTACATTGTGCAAAGGTTTTACTCTTGGAAGTGGGAGTTGAATATGTATGACAAACAGTTTGAAAGAGTTTCATAAGTTTCCAAGTTTATTATGTTTATTGAGATTTATGTGTACAACTATTATTAAATCATCTAAACTCTAATTAGTTAGACAAACAATGGTGGTTAGATTGCTGAATAAACATATTAGTGCACTGCTGATAATTTTCTAATTCTTTGTTGATAAATGTTTTTTTTAAATATTATTCTTTTTTTAAACCTTCACATAAAGAAAGAGACTCAAAGATTGCGGTTAAATTTATTACTATTGGAATAAATTTCGTACAATCATTGTTACATTAAAAAATACATAAACAAAATTATCATTGCATACAAAACATTTACAATTTAAAATGTTACATGCTAAGTTATCTACACTCAAATTTTGTATTGTTCTTTGGTTACATCTATAAAGGCCTTCACTAAAGGAGCTCAAATAACCAAATAGTGTAAGGTGTAGATTCACTCTCGAGAGCTTGAAGTGCATTCACAGAGAGCTTGGAGAGGATGTAAAAGAGTTATTTGAGCTACTTTAGGCAATTCTATTTTTAAATGGGGAATCAAATTATTTTAAGAAAAAAAATCTTGTACAGGCGCCTTACGAAGTGGAAAAAGATAGTTTTTTTGCTAGCAAAGGTGCATTATAGTGAAAATTGTGGAACAAATAACACACATCAACTGTTTTTATTTTAAAATCAGTCATCAAATGTTATGAAAGTTGTCCTTTCAAATGTCGTTTACAATATTAAAATTCAAATGTATTCGTGAACAAAAAGTGTTGAAACTAGAGCTTTTGAAGACTAAGTGGAATATTGAATGAAACTGGTTGATCGAACACTGGGAAAAATATTCTCTGACAATGGTTCTCCTACAAAATAGCCTATCGACTAAATATATAAAGATAAATGATGACTATGAAGCTCTCAATATTTTTGTTATTATTAATCATATATTGATGAAAGTGTATTAGAGTGAATTATTATTTGGGTCTAAATGGAGAAGAGCACACTAAGGCTATGAGTTGGAAAGCTATTTTGTCCCCAGTCAGGTAATAGCAATGTAGGTGCACCAAATTTACTATCTTATTCATTTTATTTTCAATCTTCTTACGTTTAGATATTTGTTCATTATGTTCATTCTGAAGATTTTTACAATCTTAAATCTGAACACATTATATTGGAGGGAATTTCAACCAATAAAGAAACAAATAGAGAATAACATGAGATACTCAATGGTTTGATTATGTAAGACAATTATACAAACATGGGTCAAAGGTTGAGCGCCCACCGCCCCTCCCCTTGGTCAACATGGCAATAAGGCTTTTCAACCTGGAAGAGGTTAAGATTGGTATTAAGAAATTGGGTGTATGCAAAACAAAGGACTTGGTCAAGCTTGAGGAAAAGTATCTAAAATGTGCAGTGAGAAATATCACACCTCACATTGTGGGAATATTCAACATCATTCAGCAAGGGTGCCCAAGTGACTAGACCACCAACCTAGCAATACCTCTTTTTAAGAGTGGTGATGTTAATTATCCTTCCAATTATAGGGCAATTATGATTAATCCCTTGTTTGTAAAATTGTTTGGTAGCATGGTAAAAAATAGAATCAGCAAGTGGGTAGAAGAAAAAGAAAAGAGAGCAAAAGGGTAGGCAATTTTTAGACCTAAGCATTCTACATTAGATCATGGAATCACTTTGAGGCACATCATTGAGAAATTTTGGGGTGAAAGGGAAGAAGCATATTGTTGTTTCGTTGACTTCAAGAAGTCTTTGACATGGTCCTTAGGGACAAGTTATGGTGTAGAATGGAGGAACTTGGTATTTCATACATTTTAGAGTGGCTGGCCATAGGCTCTATGAAGAAGTTCAAGACAAAATCAAAACTCCAACAAGTATTTCAAAGAGTTTTAGGAGTGACATTGGAGTCAAGCAAGGGTGCCCTCTATCCGCTACTCTTTTTGGCTTATATATTAACAAAATTGAAGAACGGTTGAATTTGCAAGGAAGGGATGGTATCCATTTGGGAGAATATGTGATAAGACTTCTTTTATATGCAAACAATCTTATTTGGATTTCTAGATTAGCTCATGGGTTACAAGAGCAAAGCAATGGGTATGCAAGTCAATACCAACAAGACCAAAATCATGATTTTCTCCAACAGAAGAAAACATATACAACACAAGCTCTACTTTGAGGGAAATACTCTTGAAGAGCTAAATGAGTACAAATACCTCAGGATTTACTTCAACAACAAGGTTAGCTGGGAGGATTGCATAAAGAAAAAACTTTGGGAGGGTGGAGAGCATTGTATGCTCTTCAAAATAGATGCAGAGAGGCAGAGTTATGGGACTAGAAAACTACTTAGATTCTTTTTGGGCTTTTAGTAATTCCAATCTAGTGCTTTATGGGTATGAGTCATGGGCTAACAATACCTCAAATTCAAAGTGGAAGAAAATTGAGAGAATTCAAAAGTGCATGATCACAAGCAAGTTCAAAATAAAAGGTTCGATTCCTTATGAGATTCTACTAGGTGAAATAGGAACAAATCCAATTGAAGCAATTTCTATGGTGTGTTCCATAAGATATCTAAAAATAATTAAACAGATGGAAGAAGGTAGATGACTTAAGGTTGTTTTCAATGACATCATGAGAAAGAGAAAGAAGACATGGATGAAGCAAAATAGAAAACGGATTCGCAAATATAATATTTACTTGAATGCATGTCTCGCAAATAGCAAATAAATAAAGGCATTTGTCATAGATAAAGCTTATGTGGGGTAAGGTGCTAGGGAGAAAGAAGAAATAGTAACTTGAGGAATTCAACCCTACATGTGATCATCAACAAAAAGCCTACATAGGGGCTAATATTCCTTGGAGAGAAAAGATTCTTATTTGTCAATTAACAACTAACTCTCATAAACTTTAGTGTGAAACAGAGAGGATGAAAAGACCAAAAGAGGCATGGGAAGAAAGAGTGTATTTTTTGCACAACCGGGGTAGTGGAATAAAAAAAAAACTTTATTTTGGAGTGTGATGCCTATAAGGATATCAGGACCAAATATGCTAGTATCTCGATAGATGTTTCATTGTATAGTTTATTTAGAAAGGGAATAGTTGAGAAAATGAGGGAGCTCATCATCACTTTGAGTAGAAGAAGAAATGAAATGCAGAAAGAAAAAATGATAAGGCTAGCTATCTTGTAGGCAATTTTTAGCCTCATGGATGCTAAAAGTTATTTTATTCTATTCTTCTATTCAAATATCTGAACATGTAAGGTGCAGATTGATTCCCAAGCTTGATGTGCATTCCATAGAGCTTCAAGTGAATGTACATCATCTTGTACAATATGTTTGACAAGGAAATTTAATCTCAATCTTATTTTATAACCTTTGAATATTTTTATTATTATAATCATATATAACCTATTATATGTATACGTACTTTGTTGAGCAACTATATTAATATGTAGATTAACTAGTTTTATTTATTTTTTGATGAGAGTAGCAAGTATTATTTTATGTGTTGGGATAGGTGTTGTACACCTTACATAATATTGTACTATTTGATTCAGTTACCACTTGTATACGTTGTATTGTAACATTGGGTTAGTTATTTTATGTGTGTGGGACACATAGAGTAATTAATTATTATTTGTATTATTTGATTAATTGGGAAAAGTTAGTACCAATAGTCAAATGTGGGGTCAACTGGGTTTATAAGTTAATGGTTTTGTGTTACCATGGTTTTTGGGGCACATGGTTTTATCCAATACCACAAGTTGTATATGTGTGAGCTTGGTCTATAAAAGCAAGCACATGGTTAGTGGTTTGGGGAATATTGGCTATTTCATTGTAGGTGGATTGGAGGTTTGAGAGAGGCTGTCATTGTATTGAGCTCTCTCCTGTAAGTGCATATTGTGAAGCATGGCAGGTGATGTGTAGATTCATGCTTGTACACATGGAGGTTGCATTGGAGGTGCTTGATGGTTCAGGGGTATTCATGGAGGCTCATGGATTGTATTGTAATTTCATATTGCTGAATAACACATTTGAGCATGGATGCTTTTGGAGGCTGGGTTTTTCCCTACAAAGGGTTTTCCAAGGGTATATCTTGTGTTATCTTGTTGCTTGTTCATTTGATCTTTGCATTATGGTTTGTTTTAGCCTCTTGTTTCTCCTATTGGGTTATGTGGAATTGGTTTAATTAGACCTGCAAATTCTTAACAGTTGGTATCAGAGCCATGTTCATGGTTGAGGGAGGTGTGAGCTCCCTGGATATGTATAACCCTTATTTGTGTAGATCAGGTGCAAAATGGAAGCCATGGCAATGCATGGAAGGATTGAAAGCATTACAAGGTTTTGTGCAGGTTGTATTGCAGATTGGGGGTTCTGGGTATTGGTGATTTGTTGTATATGTTGCAGATCGGGTGATTGAAAAATCATGGCTGAAGAGGGTTTTGAGGAGGAATTTCTATAGATGACCTCCTGGGACAAAACGAACCTCGCCATTGAGTCCAGGAGGCTTGAGAGACGAAAATTCATATAAAATTCTCCATCGCAGTCGAAGGTACGCTCTGTAATTTTTTTTTTTTTAAATTCCTGCGCAAAGGTTAAAATGTCTTTCTATAGTTTTGTAAAGAAAAAAAAAACTATAGGCGATTAAAAAAAAAATCAAGATTGAAAAAAAAAAAAAACAAAAATTGCAAGGGGGGCGGTACCCCTGCACCCCCCCTACGCTGCCTATACTTTGCGTATGTGCAAAGAGGTACTCACCACCGGTCCCCTCGTACCTCGTCCGTCGGTGTCCATGAGGCAGCCCTAACGGGCTCTTTAAAACAAAAAAAAATTATTAAACCTTTTAAAAAGGTTTCGGTGGTGGGGGTTAAAAACATGTTCTATTAAAACTTTCTTAAAAGGAGGGTGTTGGTGATTATAGCCCGTGGGGGCCTTTTAAAAAGAAAAAGAAATTTTTTAAATGTTATTTATTTGGACCTTTTTTAAATATTAAAACCCCCTTTTTTGGGTCCATGGAAATTAAACATATTGGAAAACTTTTCACCTCCGCCGGTCAAAGATGAAGATGCCAACTCAGACGCCACATCAGCAGCCACCTCATTTGCCCAGTCAGTAGTGATGACATCGGCAATGACGTCATGCCACGTCATCAGGGTACAGTGGCCCACCAGGGGTCTATTTTTAGCCCTCAGAGTGTCTTTTCTTCCGGGAGGCATAACTTTCACATACGGTATCAGTTTTTCAACTTCTTATAGGCGTCAGAAATCTCTCTCCAAGAACTACACAATAGTATAGGTTTCATGATCAAATTTTTCTTTTTGTGTCATAATTTACAGTTTGAAGCCCACATTGCTTCGGTATAGTTTTATGCTCATAACTTTCGCATACGGAATCGGATTTTGGATTTCGGATAGGCATTAAAGAGCTAGTGCAGTGTACTACAGTTTGGATCATGTAGATTTTTAGTTTGGTGTGCAGAGAGAGAATTGTACTTATTTGATCACCTGTGGGAGCTTGAGATTCAGAGTGCATTTACGAGTGCATTCAGATGGATTTGTTGGCACAAACTTGTGGGAGTACATATTGCTATGAGACCATCAGCATGGTATAGTAGGTTTTCAGATTTGGTGCTCCCTGATACAGGTTTATAGGTGTTTTCAGAGTTATGACTTTGATGGAGACAGATACAGGTTGTCTTTTGGTTTGAGGACATGGTTGATACTCGTGTGAGACTTGGAGTCTCGTTTCAGTGGGAGTTGAGTACAGGCACAACAATGATGATGATTATGGTGTCATGGATATGACACACTTTTGGATTGGCATGACATGATCATGTATGTGATTGACAGGTATGGGCTATGATGTTCGATTCATGATTACAGGTGGTGTTGTTGAGTTGTTGTGTTGTTTTAGGGGATTGTTCTTATCTCCTGGATGCTTAGTTAGTTCCTTGACTATAGTATTCATTTGTAGACTTGTTGGCAAATCAAATCTAGAGTTGATTTGGTGTTCGAGTCTTGGAGTCTACAGGTTATCTTCTTTGATATCTCAGTTTGCAGTTTACTAGTGTGATGATGAGTTTGCATGTTACATCTATTTTGGATCTATGAGTTATGTAGTTTTGTGGATTAGCTACCCCTTGGCTACAGTGGGATGACTCGGATGTGGACTATCTATATCCACCAGATTGATTCAGTGTTTATGCAGACTTCGTCAGTTGGCCTTGTCTGTGGTCATTTGTGCATTGGTATGTTGCTTTGGGATAAGAGGATGGATGATTAGAGTGCTTTGATAGTCGGTTGATTAGGACTTGTAACATGTTTATCATGATGTCATGGAGAGGTTGGATACATGTTCTATGTTATCTTTTGACAGTGATGGTTTTATCTTCTTGTTTGGAGATTTTGGTTCACTAGACCTTTTGGGAGCTATTGATGTTACAGTGGGATTCCTTGATTGGTTTGGGGCCATGGATAATCTTCATTTAGGAGATGATTATTTTGTTGTCATGGATAGCTCGGTATCATAGTTCAGTGGGAGCTTTGGCAGCATGTTGGATTCATCATACATGATGGATGATCTTCTGTAGTGGATTTTGGTGTCATGGAGGAGCTCTTGGTTGTGAGAGTTCTTTGACATTTTTAGTTCAGTTGTCAAGAGATGGTTATCTTCATATGATTGGAGATGTTGACATCTTGGTTTACCATGGAGGACTTATTTGAGTCTTTGGTTGAGGTGTCAAGTTTATGATTTGTTAGTATGACATGTTTATCCTTGTTTTAGAGATGTTATTATGTCATGGTTTACTCTTGATACTGGTTTAGAGTTTTGGCACGATACAGGTTCTCTTGAAACACAATGTATGTATCATTGTACACTTTGTTGCATGTGATCTTCTTACGAGGAGATGGTTAGATCATGATGTCATGATGAGCTTCTTGATTATGCAGATGTGTAGTAGGAGCATTGATAGTGGTCTTGTTTGTTCTCTTAGTATTGAGTACTTTGGTCATTTGCTTGATTACTTCATGATGGTGCTATGTTGCATTTGGAGTTTGGCATGTATTGGTCAGTTATAGGTGCTCATGGATACTTGGAGACTTAGGTGAGGCTGGAGTTCTTTTGTGATTAGAGACACTTGTTGAGATGGTTACTCTTTAGAGGTTTTAGCAGATAGACTGAGGAGCCTTACACCTGGATATGGATGTGAGTTCATTATGGACCTAGAGGAGAGTGTTCTTGGAGAGAGTCATTCTGACTTGGTGTATCTTGGAGGAGCATTCTCATTCCCCACTCTTAGTCTACTCGGCAGTTTATCATCTATGAGGTATTGCCCATCCTTTTAGATGCATTTTACTTTATGTTTCATCTTCTCATAAGATATGGATCTTGAGCTACAATTATTGGTTCTAGAGGGTTCAGTTGAGAGATGTTAGCATGGTTATCTTCTTGTTCGTATGGTTTGATTTATCATGTTCATTATGAGGAGTTTAGGAGATGTGATTGGGCTTATTCCTAGTTATAGAATGTTTTTGAGTTTGATCTACCTTGATTAGAGAGGCTTACATCCATGTTGGTTACATGTTATATATGTTCATTTGATCTTATGAGATTAAATGGTTGGGTGTTGTTGAGGCTTTTCATTTGGGGTTGTAGAGGAGATCATACTTGACACGGCTTAGCACTTTGAGGTGTTTGTAGAAGGACATTATGATTTACAGGTTTTCTCTCTTTGTCTTATGGCTACTTCCTGGAGGATAATGTTGATATGGTTGGACTTTGGGATAGTTATGGTGACATGTTGTGAGAGAGTATGCAGCGATTTATCATGCATGTGTGGATCATTATGATTGTTCTTGATACTATATTGGCTTGTTGATTAGCCACACCTTGGTTTAAGTGTTGATTGATAGACTTGATATGCTATGGATCTATTTTCAGATTTGACATTACCCATGCAGTGGGAGTTCCTAGATGTATGTGTTCTTCATTGACAGGTTTTATTCATGGAGCTTGTTATTGCAGTATATGGGTTGGATATGTTGATTGGCATGAGTTTGTTGATGTTGTTGATACCTACGAGGTATGGATGGTTGGATGTATTAGCATATGTTGTGGGTTCTATTTCCAGTCATGTGGGTTTTTAACCTTTGATAGTAGCTTGGAGCCTTATGTTATCACTTGGATTTGATGCCTATGTTCTTTGGATTAGTGCATCTTCACCTTGGCATGTTCCTTTTCTTCCATAGGTGGCACGTTGGAGGATGACAGGAGTTCTTGCTTGAGATGGTGGTCACTTTATTTTGTTGCAAGTATCTTGATGGAACACGAGAGCATTCTGGAGATTCATGTGATTTCATGTTTTACCTATGATGAGGTATTTCATGTATTGACCCTTATGCAATGTATACAACAAGTGGGAGAATGTTGGGATAGGTGTTGTACACCTTGCATAATATTGTACTATTTGATTCGGTTACCACTTGTATAAGTTGCATTGTAACATTGGGTTAGTTATTTTATGTGTGTGGGACACATAGAGTAATTAATTATTATTTGTATTATTTGATTAATTGGGAAAAGTTAGTACCAATAGTCAAATGTGGGGTCAAGTGGGTTTATAAGTTAATGGTTTTGTGTTACCATGGTTTTTTGGGCACATGGTTTTATCCAATACCACAAGTTGTATTTGTGTGAGCTTGGTCTATAAAAGCAAGCACATGGTTAGTGGTTTGGGGAATGTTGGCTATTTCATTGTAGGTGGATTGGAGGTTTGAGAGAGGCTGTCATTGTATTGAGCTCTCTCCTGTAAGTGCATATTGTGAAGCATGGTAGGTGATGTGTAGATTCATGCTTGTACACATGGAGGTTGCATTGGAGGTGCTTGATGGTTCAGGGGTATTCATGGAGGCTCATGGATTGTATTGTAATTTCATATTGTTGAATAATACATTTGAGCGTGGATGCTTTTGGAAGCTGGGTTTTTCCCTACAAAGGGTTTTCCCAGGGTATATCTTGTGTTATTTTGTTGCTTGTTCATTTGATCTTTGCATTATGGTTTGTTTTAGCATCTTGTTTCTCTTATTGGGTTATGTGGAATTGGTTTAATTAGACCTGCAAATTCCTAACATTATGCACAAGCAATTTAATAATTGTATCTATTTAGTGTGATGAAAATGGAAGGAGAGATAAGAGATATGAGACCTTCACTTTCACCAACTATGACATTAGGGAAGCAAAGGGTAAGTTTATGGATAAACTAGTGTTCACCTATGTTCCCTTTTCCTGTATATTATGACTATATGATAGTTTGAAATCAACATTTACAAGCTAGTTTATGCTCTCTAACCTTATAACCCTAATTTGCATATCAAACTAAAATAACTTGATTTCTGGCACAGATATTGACAAACTGAATACAGGAATATAGAGTAAACAGATCAGAGATAGTGTACCTAGAATTTGAGGACCAGTTGGACTAGGGAACTATCAATCTTGTCTCTCAAGTTTCCGAATGGTTGTCTCTCTAATTTTATTGGTTGATCTTTGTTTGAACCCATGTGGGGATATTTTTCCTTTCAATTATTTCCATGTCTCTTTTTATATGACTTGTTGTTCTTATCTTCCATGATTACCATTTATGCTATCCTATGTTACTTTTTTAGCTCCTATTCTTTCATATATTCAATCCTTACCTCCCATGCTTTCTTCTATGCCTTATTTGGTTCCTAAAAATCTCTATGTTCTATGTTTAGAACCTATATTTTTCCATTAGAACCTATATTTTATTTTTCCATGTTCCTTGTTTACTTATATATCCCTATTCTATATATCCATGATGTCCCTATGTTCCTATGATCTATGCTTGTGATCTCTATCTCTTATGTATCCATATTCCATGCTTATCATGATATTTCTAATACTTAAGCATACTTATGGTTCTTACACATTTAGAATTCTTATTCTTTACTTATTTATATATGTATTTTAACATTTAATTTTTCCTTCTTATGTGTTATTATGCATCTCCTATTCTCATTTATGTATGTAGTTGTATATTTCGTAGATTATATATATAGTTTCATGCTTAAATTGAGGAAAACAAAATGGATATCTATTTTTGACGTCTTGAAAATGGATATCTGTTTTGTAGAAGTGATATGGATGTTGTTACGTGGCCGTTGCCCAATGAATTGGCTTAAGAAATGGATATCCATTATGTAGATGCAAGAAAAAGAAAAAAAGGAATATTGTTGGGCCCGACATCCCCGCCTACAAACCATCTGCTATCAAAAAACTTGTGATTTCTGCCTGTGACAATGAAAGAAACATTCTTATGCACTTTTTGAGACACAATTTTCTTGTTACAGTCATAAAGGTGATCTTTTTGTTCCCCTAATGGGGAGCAACAGTCGTCGTAAAGCAAAAAGGAGGAAAGTTACATTGGAGGAAATTGAAGCAATTAGGGAAAAAGATAGGGCAAGGAAGAGGATTGAAAGAGCGGGTTGCGGATGCTCATCAAAGTGAAGCTTCTTCTTTACCATCCAATGACATGCAAATTGAAGATATTAATTTTGATTATAATGAAATGTTAGATAAGAATGAAATTCACCATGATATTGCAAATGAAAATGTTACAAAATGTTATGAAACATCTATTAATAAGAGCAATACCATGGACAAAGAATAAGAAGAAAAACAAAGATGTGTGCTTGAACAAAGTGGATATGAAACTCGTGATATTGAATTTGCTCTCCATAATCCATTTGTTGATAAAATTGATGAGGTTGATACCATGGATGAAATATTGAAAATCAATGTATCTCCAAATTTCATAAGAAGAGAGGACATTTGTCAAGAAGAGAATAAGTGTGATGAAATTGGAAAACACCTAAGAAACCCAAAATGGTTACTTGAAATTGATGAAAACATAATGGAAAAACTTGAAGGCAAGAAGTCGCCGCGAACGGTTCAGTTGTGGGCATCAAAACTCTTCAATGAATACTTTGAGAATAAAATATTAACTGAACAATGCCAAGTTTTTGTGTAATTACTAAAGATGTACAAAATGAGACCTTTACTAAAGAAATTAAAGATTCGGTTAAACAAAGTGTCCGATCGGAATAAAATTATTGATAGAAGCCTTTTCAATGCACTCAATTCTATTGGAAAGACTAGCAAGGAGAAAGATAAAAGAGCTGCTCATAGAGTAATAACAACCTCAATAGTAAGAAAACAATTAAGAAATGCTCGATTAATGAGGAAAACTTGTGTTGACTTAAGATTGAACCGTAAAACATTGTCAAAAGCACTAGCATTAAGATCAAGGCTAGATAGCCCTCTTGGAAATGATATTTGGGCTTTTAGTAAGCTTCCACGAGTTGACAAGAAGCTAATCAATAGCACAAAGGAAGAAATTGAACTATTTTGGCACACTAACTCTAGGGTATCACCGAATGCAAAAGATGTTTTAAAGTTAAGAATTGGTGATAAAGACCGCACACCACATCCTAAACATTACTTGGAATGTAGCCAAAAAATATTATAAAAACAATATTGTGAAACACACTTAGGTACGACAATCTCACAAAGATCATTTGAATCTCTTAAGCCATTTTATTGTGTTCCTCTTAAAGTTCGTAATACATGTTGTTGCAAATACCATGTAGAGTTATCTATGTACTATGAATTATTATGCAATTTTTAGTGTTAATTTGACTACAACATCTAACAAATTTCCCATATGCTTCATGCAATCTCATATGGTATATTTCATATAGTATATGGCAATCTCTACTTTCCTTGGGTTTTGGATAAATGGTTCTAATGATACCTTGACCATGTTCAAGCAAGCATGTATGACAAATGAAATCAAATTGCACACTTTTCTATGTTTCCACACTTTGCTTTACACCTACCAATTGCCAAAATTTTCTATGTTTTAAATTAAAAATCTTGTTTCTTTAACTATAATGTATGTTTTTGACTATACAGGATTACGAATGAGGTTATTTTGCATGGCATTGTAGATTTTTTTGCATGACATCATAGGTTATTTTGACTATACCTGAGGTATGATTTTTAGTGTTAATTTGACTACAACATCTGACAGATTTCCCATATGCTTCATGCAATCTCATATGGTATATTTCTTATAGTATATGGCAATCTCTACTTTCCTTGGGTTTTGGATAAATGGTTCCAATGATACCTTGACCAAGTTCAAGCATGCAGGTATGACAAATGAAATCAAATTGCACACTTTTCTATGTTTCCACACTTTGCTTTACACCTGCCAATTGCCAAACTTTTCTATGTTTTAAATGAAAAATCTTGTTTCTTTAATTATAATGCATGTTTTTGACCATACAGGATTGCGAATGAGGTTATTTTGCATGGCATTGTAGATTTTTTTGCATGGCATTGTAGATTTTTTTGCATGGCATCATAAGTTATTTTGACTATACCTGAGGTACGATTTTTAGTGTTAATTTGACTACAACATCTGACAGATTTCCCATATGCTTCATGCAATCTCATATGGTATATTTCATATAGCATATGCCAATCTCTACTTTCCTTGGGTTTTGGATAAATGGTTCCAATGACATCTTGATCATGTTCAAGAAAGTAGGTATGGAAAATGAAATCAAATTGCACACTTTTCTATGTTTCCACACTTTGCTTTACACCCGCCAATTGCCAAACTTTTCTATGTTTTAAATTAAAAATATTGTTTCTTTAACTATAACGCATGTTTTTTACTATACAGGATTGCGAATGAGGTTATTTTGCCTGGCATAGTAGATTTTTTGCATGGCATCATAGGTTATTTTGACTATACCCAAGGTATGAATTTTAGTGTTAATTTGAATTTCTTAATATTTTGCTTTCTATCTTTTTCTACATATTAATTTCTACCTATGCTTGCTCACTTTGCATTTGAATGTCTCTTAAGGCAGTTGCAACTACAACATCTGACAAATTTCCCATATCCTTCATGCAATCTCATATGGTATTTCTTGTTTTATCTCATGTCATTTGATGTACATAAATGATATTTATGTTTAATCAATTTTGCTTCTTGATGCTTCTCACAAGAGGTCACAACTCCAACCTGTCCAACTACAAACAAAGAAGTTGGAGACAAGATGATGGAGACTGATCATCAGGTGGAAATAAGTGATCGATTATATATGTGATGTTATATATTTCATACATTTTCTATATTAATATGCATATATTGTTTGATTGTATTAACAAGTGGAGTTGGATGAAATTCTATCAAAGAGGTCTACTCGACGGCAGAGAGAGGATGAGTCACTGATTGGAAACTAGTTTTTGGGACATTTTTTGTATGCCTAAATGGCTTTGTATACATACTTTTGTATTTAGTACCGATGTATATTTTTGAATGTATGCCTGTATGGCTTTGTTTGGACATGCCTATATGGCTTTGTATGTAAACTAGATGTTATGTTCATGACATTATGTATCTGACAACTTTTATTAAGTATTTAATATGATGATCAATTATCGTTACAGGAATTTGGTTTTACACGTGCCAATTGCATTTGCTTGAAAGTTTGCTTAGAGTTTGGTGAAGGTTATGACAGGTTTGAGATTGATGTTGACACCCTGGAACAACCATTGGCCTGATACTTTTTTCATGGATTGAGATTTGATTCATTGTTTGCACATGAAACATAGACTGTCCCATTAAATGTTGCTACCTTTAAGGCTACCCATGCACAAAGACTGATTATACAAAGAAAGTGGAAAGAAGAGTTGTGTTAAATCTCATAAATATATTTCTATCTATTGAGTGTATGTGTCAAGGTGAATTGTCAATTACATATATGTCACTTTCCTTGTCATAATATGTTTACCTCTTATCTTGGTATCTAGAGGTGTGCCATGTTTGTGCATGCTTTTGATGTCTACTTTTACCCTAAAACACTTTATAGCTTAGGGTTAGTGAATAATTCTTGTGTTGTCCAGAGGTGGGTGAATTGACACCAATTTAGTGGGTTCGATGACCCCTTGGGAAAGGTCAAGCCAAAATTCAATCCATTTCTTATGTGTTGAATTGTGGAAGTTGAACTATGCAATGCTCTCCTAGTTGATCTAGTGGATCTATGTAGTTACTAAATGATGTAAGATTGTTGAAGAAATATCTTTTCCCCAAATGTTTCTCTCTAAATAAGTTGAGAAAGGATATGAGAAGGAAAGAAGTGAGCAAAATTTTAGTCTAGTTTAGAAGTAAGAAAGAATGTGTGAGTTGGAAACACTCCCCATTAGCAAAAATTATGGGCCAAACAATTTTGTTTATGGGACTATGACAATATGATAGGAGTTTTGTCTAGAATTCACATCAATCACATAGCTATCCCATATTTTCCTTTTCACAAGATGTTTTAATGCCTAATGAACTATGTGTTATGATTTATGATTGTCCAAGTAGACTATCAACTGAGCTTTAGTCTTAATGGCAGTATTAGACCTTAAGAGCATCCCCTCTCACTCATACATTAATCCTTCTTCAACACTTCATGACTGTACCTCATTTTAGCAACTCATTCCAAGTGACTTCATGACCTTGAAATTGTCTCCATCTTAGATCTACCTTACACTTACTTGTGACTATCCCTTTATTCTCATGACTATCTCATTTGTTCTTGGACATGAAATAACAGTCATAAAATTGCTGTTATAAATCAGAAATAACAGTCATAAGGATGACTGTTATAAAGCAGCAAAAAATAGTATGGAACAACAAAAAGAAACAAGAGGAATAGTCTTATGAGGAGCAGCAGTCATAAACCAAGCATGACAACAAACAATGAGACAATAGGTAAAGGTAAACAAAGGCTTTATTCATAGGTTAACTAAATCTCATCAAGTTATGTCTAGTCTCTCTTAGGGTTTGTGTTGAGTATGTAGATTTTGTAGAGATGAATTAGAAGAGTCACAAAGATCAAAGGTAGTCTTCTTATCTAATGTGGACAACATGCATTTTGGGCAAAGTATGTGTAGTAAGAGGAACAGTCTTCATAATAGATGACTCTCATAGAAGTAGAATAGTCAGTCCATAGAAGACTATTACAAGGTGGGTGAAATAATAGTCAAAGAAGTGACTATCACAACTGAGGGAAAAAAATTAACAAAAGGATTGTCACGGTTATGTAAGGAGTGACAAATAGTGAACAACCATACAACACCAAAAGAAGGTAATGAGAAATGAAGAAGCTCCAAGTTTTCGTTCTTTAATATTTCATGTTACCAAAGTTTTTCAATGTGCAATGAAGATCCAAAAGAAGCTACTAGTGAATAGGGTGTTGCAAGGTTATTGAATTCTCTTAAAGGCAAAAGGGCAGCCTCTTAAGTCCCTATTTTTTGCCCAGACCTATCATTAGTGATAGGTCCCTGAAGCTCATTCATGTCTTCTATAATCTTCTCCTCCAGAACATTATGGACAGGTTACAAATTGTGGTTAAAGGGCCCTTCATTGTTTGTACCGGTGCTCCAGCTATCATGTATCGTGCAAAATTATGCAGATCTCCAAAGGACAAAAGGGCTATGGACAAGAGTGAAGAAAGCATGACAAAGAGTAATGGATAACAAAAAGCTTGATGAGGGAAGTTTAAATAGTCAAGGAGAAACCACAGTTAATAGTCAAGGGACTATTATCACACCTACAAGGATCACTAGACAATTAAACAACTATCAATAGGAGCAGATAAGAAGATTTGTGGTAAAACAATGACGAAAAATGCATGAGAAACAAAGAACATAGAGCACTGTCATATGAGCAGACATTAAAGGGACAAGAATAGTCACCAAAAAGGTCTAAAAAATAGTCATAGAAGACTGTAAGGACTGTTGAATATAGTCATGGATTTTTTCCATTCATTAATGGGAGGGTGTGCAGGACCTTATTGGGTTTATCAAAGGCCTTGAATGAATTGAGACAACAACAAAGCACAGGGTTCTCCTAGAAGTTGTTGTAACTTTGTTGCCTCCAAAAGATGGATCTAGGACAACAAGGTCAACAACATATCCTAAATATCAATTGTATGTAGTTCATGAATGGGATGTAGTTCTATGAAGATAAGAATGGTTGAAATCAAGACAGTCTAGTGGGCTAAAAGGATTGGTGAAAGCTTTGCTAACCATTAGAAACACTACTCCAAATGTGGCAAGTGATGCAAGTGGACAGTGACAGTGAGAAGAATGACTACAGTAATGGTGAAGGTCAGTCATGAAAGATAACATAGGGGTCTTCACAAGCTTGATGGAGATCTAAGACAACAAGTAAGCCTTGATAAAAAGTTGTAGAAACATTTGTAATAGGTTTGTTATGATGACAAACTCAGTTTAAGAACACCCACATGTATGAACCGTTGTAACTAAGTGCCTCAAGCATAAATAGGTTGAAGAAACTTGTTTTGGTCAGTGGGAAGTTGATTGTTGAAGCAATTACTGAAATAAAGTGCCATTTTCCTAAATTTGAAATATTTTACTGTATTGCAGACCTATGCACATGCTTGTATGGAAACTTGGTGATCTCAAACCGATTGGATATCATGAAGGAGTGAATTAAATTTTTTTTGATTCAATTTACACTCAATTTCATTCATTTTTGAGAATTTATCCACGTTTCTCTGAAAACTATCCATTAATTCTATTTTTGAGGGTTTGGAGGCACCTTAATTGCATTAAATCATCCATTTGTTGTTAAATTTGTTTGAGGCTTGGTAGAATAAGCATGTGCAGATAGTAATTGAAGTGTTTGAGTGATTGGTTCGCTGGATAGAGGTCTGAGATATCAATTTCCAATAAACCCCTATGAAACCTAGCCTAGAATGGCTTAAACAAGGGTTGGATGTTTTGGCTAATTAGTGATTGTTTCCCCTGTGAAAATTGTTGATTCTGAGGTTTTGAAACATGTTGAGAGTGTTGGAGTAGAGTTTGGAAGTTTGGGAGGAGGTTGACATAGGGTTGCTTTGTAAAAGTGACCTAATTGGAGGTTTTGTGGTAGTGGAACAGTCCAGTTTTGGGGACTATGGTTCAAAGGACCCTATACTGAATGGGTGTCCAAAAAGCCCTTCACAGTCTTGAATTGAGGTCTGAAACAAAAGATAATGAGTAACAATCCTATTTGGAGGCTACCGGCATTTGGTGCAGCGAATAAGGAAATGGTAAAGAATTGAAGGGGTAGACTTTGATAAGGGATTGATTGAGTTGTGTTTGAGTTCTTGAGGTGAAAGAGAGAGATTGGAAGCAATGTTGGGCTTGAGAAGTTGGAAACACATAGTTTGTGCCCTTGAAATAGGAAAATTGCCTTGAGAAGATTGCTTGTGAAGCTTGTAAAAGTTACTTATTTGAGCCCATTGTTGTGAAATAAGTCTCTTAGGAATTGAGTTTGACACCTTGCATTGCATCAGATATTTAGATCTCTTCATAAATAATTGTTATAATGGTTACAACTCTTAGATAACCGCTGTCCTCCAATGATGACACTTCGATGAAGGTTTAAACCAAAGCACAATAAAGGTTTGCATGGTTACTTTAGGGCTGATAAAGGGTGCACGATAGTTGTGGAGGGTGGTCTAATTATTTAAGGGTCATTTTAATGACCTATAAAGGATTCTATGAATGAATCAAGATTGATTTAATAACTACTTAGGTTGGGTGAAGGATTTTCAAGGTAGTTATAAAATATCATGGTGATTGGAAGAATTGAAGATTGGAAGAAGGTAGTTTAATAACCTTATTTGGTGCAAGAGCACCCTCTTGGTCAACATGTTCAAACTTTGCGTTTTGTCTAATTTTGTGTTGTTTCATGAGAATAAGGTCATTTTGGGCCATGGATGATCATTTGGAGTCATTGTAGAAAGTTTGGAGTCAACTGGTTAAAAGATGTAAAAATTGCTATTTGTTGTCAATGTTGCTAATGACAACTTTTCTTTTGTAAAGTTGTTTCATAAGTTAGTTGGGGTTGGTTGAATGGTGAAAATTGTTTGTAGAGGCATAAATAGGCCTATATTATCAACCCAAGGGTTGAAGGACCTAGTTACATTTGCTCAATGATTGAGAATGTTTGCATCAACATGATGGCACAACATGAACAAATTGCATGTTTTCATCAATTGCATTGGGTCAATGATTGAGAATGTGTCAAGTTGAATCAAGTTGAGTCCTTCCTCTGCATCACATGAGGTGTTATAAAAAAAATTAAGTTAGTTGTACTCGATGGTGTGTACTTTTTTTAACAATTTTTTAACTTATAAATGCAGGTGTTTTCAACTATGAAGCTATTATAACCAAGGGATTGAGATCAGTGGTTAAAGTATTTAGCTTCCATCATGGAGACATTTTTATATTTTGTATATCCTATGAGGAGACTATGACCATAATATAATAATTTTTAGATCTTCACATCATGTGATTCCATACCTCATGGGGCTAAAGGGATTATGCCAACGCATCAGGACGAGCGAGTAAATACCAGGGGAGGTCTCATTTTGTGCACCAAGCATCCCATTCATTCCCGGCAACAGGCTACCGGCAAAGTCCCTTAAGATCCCTGAGACCAAAAAATTACCAAACTTTGATGGAGCAGTTCTCAGAATTCATGATAGCTGGGAATGTTATGTTTGGACCTACAGGTGCATGTGGGGTCCATCCACAATAACCTCTCTCAATTTTGATTAACTCCAATCCGTTTGACCATGCCGAAATCAAACGCATTATTGCAGAATGCTTCAATTTTATGTAGTGGAAAGGTGCTAGGTGTGACATTTTGCATTCCATAGTTTGTGGGACTGAACGGACTATGCCAACGCGTCAAGGTGGGCAGGTAAATGCCAGGGGAGGTCTATTTCATGCGCCAAGTGTCCCAGTCATTTTAGGTAGCAGGCTACTGGTAAAGTCCCTTAAGATCCCTGAGACCAAAAACTGCCAAACTTTGATGGAGTAGTTCTCAGAATTTGTGATAGCTGGGAACATTTTGTTTGGACCTACAGGTGCATGTGGGGTCTATCCACAATAATCTCTCTCAGTTTTGGTCAACTCCAGTCTATTTGACCGTGCCGAAATCAAACGCATTCTTGCAAAATGCTTCAATTTCATGTAGTGGAAAGGTGCTAGGTGTGACATTTTTCATTCCATAGCTCGTGGGGCCAAATGGATTGTACCAATGCGTCGGGGTGGACAAGTAAATGTTAGGGGAGGTCTCGTTTCATGCGCCAAGTGTCCCAGTCATTTTGGGCAACAGGGTACCGGTAAAGTCCCTTTAGATCCCTGAGACCAAAAAATTACTAAATTTTGATAGAGCAGTTCTCGAAATTCATGATAGTTGGGAATGTTCTGTTTGGACCTACAGGTGCACGTGGGGTCCATCCATAATAACCTCTCTCAGTTTTGGTCAAATTTAGTCTGTTTGACCGTGTCGAAATCAAACACATTCTTGCAAAATGCTTCAATTTCATGTAGTGGAAAGGTGCTATGTGTGACATTTTGCATTCCATACTCATGGGGCCAAACAGACTATGCCAACATGTCGGGGTGGGTGGGTAAATTCTAAGGGAGGTCTTGTTTCATGCACCAAGTGTCCCAGTCATTCCAGGTTGTAAGCTACCGACAAAGTCAAAAGTTGCTAGGACTAAAATTTTGCATTCCACAGGTCCTGGGGCCAAACAGATTACACCAACATGTTGGGGTAGGCAGTTAAATGTTAGGGGAGGTCTTGTTTTGTGTGCAAAGCATCCTAGTCATTCTAATCTATAAGCTACCAGCAAAGTCACTTTGTCGATAGCTTACAGCTCGGAAGGACTGGGAGCCTTGGCACACAAAACAAGACCTCCCCTAACATTTACCCACTCACCCTGACATGTTGGCGTAATCTGTTTGCCCCAAGACCTGTGGAATGCAAAATTTTAGTCCTAGCAACTTTTGACTTTGTCGGTAGCTTACAGCTCGTAATGATTGGAACGCTTGGTGCATGAAACGAGACCTCCCTTGGCATTTACCCGCCCACCCCGATGTGTTGGCGCAGTCTGTTTGGCCCCACAAGCTATGGAATGCAAAATGTCACACCTAGCACCTTTCCACTACATGAAATTGAAGCATTTTACAAGAATGCGTTTGATTTCGGCATGGTCAAACAGACTGGAGTTGACCAAAACCGAGAGAGGTTATTGTGGATGAACCCCACATGTACTTGTAGGTCCAAACAAAACATTCCCAACTATCACGAATTCCAAGAACTACTCCGCCAAAGTTTGGTAGTTTTTTTTGTTTCAAGGATCTTAAGGGACTTTGCCGGTAGCCTGTTGCCCAGAATGAATGGGATGCTTGGCACATGAAACGATACCTCCCCTGGCATTTACCTGCCCACCCCAATGCGTTGGCACAGTCCGTTTAGCCCCACGAGCTATGGAATGCAAAATGTCACACCTAGCACCTTTCAACTACATGAAATTGAAGCATTTTGCAATAATGCATTTGATTTCAGCACGTCAAACAGACTAGATCTTAACGGACTTTACCAATAGTCTATTGTCCAGAATGACTGGGATGCTTGACGCACAAAACGAGACCTCCCTTGGCATTTACTCGCCCACCCTGACGCATTGGTGCAATCCGTTTGGCCCCACGAGCTATGGAATGAAAAATTTTACACCTAGCACCTTTCCACTGCATGAAATTGAAGCATTTTGCAAGAATGCATTTGATTTCGGTATAGTCAAATAGGCTGGAGTTGACCAAAACTGAGAGAGGTTATTGTGGACGAACCCCACGTGCATTTGTAGGTCCAAATAGAATGTTCCTAGCTATCACAAATTTTGAGAACTGCTCCGTCAAAGTTTGGTATTTTTTGGTTTTAGGGATCTTGAGGGACTTTGTCGGTAGCTTATTGCCCAGAATGATTGGGACACTTGGCGTACGAAATGAGACCTCCCCTGGCATTTACCTGCCCACACCAACACATTAGCGTAGTCCGTTTAGCCCCACAATGAGCAGAACAAAAAATATGGCACCTGGCAAGGTTTTTGCTCCTAGGATCTTAAGTGACTTTGCTCTTACAGAACAATGTATCAGAAAAGACCCTAGTTTTCATAAGGGGAGACATGTGATTTTAAGAGGTTTTTGGGAATGTGACTTTATCCTTCCACTCCTTATCCTATGATGATCTTATTCTCAAAGTTTGATGGCTTTTATGAGCATATAAACGATGTTATTTTAGGATAGTCATAAAGGGCAGTTTTGGACATCCATGTGTATCTTTTTAACAAACAATCATTCTTTTGCATTTGGACCTTTATACCACCTCCTTCTTGTTTTGAACCTATAAATTAGATTATCTTCATTTTATTAATGGTATCTTTGATTGATCATGAGGACTAGTGGTGTTTATGGACTGTTTTGACAGTCATATAAGTGTTTTGACAACCACTATGTATTTGGCAGTCCTCTCTTGTTTTATTAGAAAGTACTAGAGTTTGTTTGGTAGCCCCTTATGAATTTCATGAAATCCACTTGTCATAAGTGTGTCTATATTTGTCCTCTTGATGTTCCATGACAAAGGATCATGGATTTATTAAGTAAAAACATTGAAAACTCTAATAATAGTCAATGAGGACAACAAGTTGTACATGGACTGTGACAGTCCCAAAACTCATATAAATCATCCATTTTGGTGTTTGACAACCTTATAAATCCATTAGATCATTTATAAAAACCCTAATGCAACTTATAAACCCTCTTTGCATAGTAATTTCATGAATGATTGTCTTATATGATTGTTTTGTGCATTTTAATAGCCCAATGAAGGTTTGAGCATGAGGCCACTCTAGTCTTTGATCTCCTAACAACTTGGGGATTGTATGGTGTTGTGATCTTCATGATTTTAACTTCATTTACTTGATATAGTTCATTTAGCCAAGCTTGATAAAAAAATTACCTTGAAACAACTTAATGACTACAAAATCCACATAATGTCATCACAAATCAAACCAAATTCACCCTCAAAATTTTGTCATAAGATTAGAACAAAGGTATATGGATAATATCACAAAATCACACCTCATCATGTAACAACCACACATGCATATCTCACAACGATAACATGCAAACTCATAAGTCCAAAAGCTCAAGACATAACAATGGAAATACAAACCATACTCAACTAAAACCTCTTAAAGCAATAATAACTTAAGCCTATCATACCCATGTAACCTAGAGCCTCATGAAAAACCAAATGCATTATTAACCAACCAAGACTCCACAATCAAAAGCACGTCAAACCTTAACTAATGGACACACAAGAAAACCATCAAATTGACTCAAATGAGATATGTGGCAATAAACAAGTGCATCCAAATCATACAAGTCAACTATATATGGAGGAGATTTCAATATGAGAGTAGGAGATTTCAAGTTACTATCAATGCTTAGGGAATATAAGGAATTTTGTCATATGGTTTGGATCATCTTGAACCCTTCCCTCTTGATTGGATCAAATATAAGACAAAAAACACAATTGTAGGCCTAAGTGCTAACTACAACTTGATGCAGAGCAAGGAGGGAGGATACAAACTAACTCAATCTAACCTTTTTCAAAACCTTAAGATCTCAAACACACTAACTTCCTTCACAAATCCACTATTTCTCTAGTAGGGCAGCAAACACCTCTTTTATGTCATAATTTGCAAAAGACAACTCAAACCTAGAATCTAATCACTATTCTAGATACCCTTCTTGGAGTTTCAAATCATATCAAAATTGCAGGTATGGTCTCTTTGTAACAAACCCTTCAAAATTTTGCTGCTACGCTAGGACAAAGGCCTAATTAGGCTTGTATGATAAGGCATCTATTGATTCTACACACTCCTAGCCCACATTCTTCATGTCAACACCTTAGACATATCAAATTAGGTCTGCACATGCTATTCTAACTCTTACAAATCACTCTCCAAGATGTGATTGACACACACCACTCAACATTAGACTCCTATTTACATCAATTTGACCAAAATTGACTAGGTGCTCCTGCACCACAACTTGAGTTTATTGTTGTCTTGCAATAGGAGGTGAGACATGCAAATTAACCCTATAACAATTAGAACATACTATGAACATATTAATACATATGCCTTGATGGCATACTGAAACCTTGAGTGAGAACCATTCAAATTTGTCATTTCATGAAAATACTATATCTACCTAAAACTACAATCACGTGGCAATTAAGATCAAGCTATGTCTTGAGGTATGAAACTACATATATCATCTTTCTACCAAGAAAAACAATCTTATATAACAAGAATTATAACAATATTATACATCAAACTTTTAAGTTTCAAAGTAGGAATACATGCACATAAGGAATTTAAATTATATTGTATATCAATGTGTATATATATTAAAATCTATTCCATAATGGTAGACATATATGAAAATTTGGCAAATATGCCAACTCAAAACATTTTATACAAAATGTGGCATATGCCATGTCTCAAAATTTATATACAATCTACATGCCAAATAGCTACATCAAATACTACAAGTCCACTTGAACCTCAATCTGTGATGGATCCTCAAAAAGTGTCCTCTTCGTACCAGAATGTCTAATAGTTGATGAAGGCAAAGTTGACTACATTAACAAGTAAAAACACAAATTTGATTAATCTCTTCAATGGTAAATGAAAATAAGTTAAAGTTAGTAAATAGAATCTTATCTACTACAATTAAGAACTTTCATTTTTTCTAAATCACTACAATCAACTGTACAAGACCGCTAGATAAACTATCAATTATTTAGAAAAATTCAATTCAATTACCTCGACTCTTTGTTGTCGTTCAAATAATCATTCTGCAAATAATTTTCTCTTGAGATGATCAGGTGTCTTACTGAAGCGTGATGGCAAAGGTGGCACTCACATTCTCAAGAGACTGTAAAAGCAAAGTAACATTGAAATAAATTAATATATAATTATTAAACAAAAAAGGAAATACATACATTAAAAAAGATTAGATGTGTTACACACAATCTAGAGTGCACTACACAAAGACTTATCTACTAGAAAACAAGCACATACCACTATCGAGGCCTCCTACATCAATTGAGAAGGACTCATGATAGATGAACCAACTAATATCTCCTGTATCAAAAATGACAAGAATGTAAGACTCTATGTATACAAATAATCACAATAATTTATAAATTAATAGATCAATTTATCTATTCTCTATTTTATTATTTATCTAAATGACTATAATCAAATATTTAAGTTTTCTAAATTATCAATTAAAGTACAGTTCAATCAAATTACCTCCTCCCTTTGTTGGCGTTGAGAAAGTCATTCCGCGAATGATAGTCCCTTGGGTCGATCAATTGTTCGAAAAAACACCATTGGCAAAGATGCCACATCATTCACATTTTTGATTGACTATAAAATAAAATTAAAATCAAGATATTTAAATTAATATATAATTACTCACAAAGAAATAAATGCATAAAAATAAAAGTTGATGTGTAGAACAAATTATACCGGCAAGTCCAAGCCAAATTGGATGGTAGATAAAGTTCCATGATGAACTTTTGTCAACTCCTCCTCTGTCATCAACTGTTATCCCACATTAGTACTAATAAATTGTTTATATATTCAAATGGAATAAACCATAAAATTTAACTTTAAATTTTACCTGTATAAAAGATTGCTCATGCTCTTCTCCTTCTCTACGGTCCACTGATCCTTATACTTCTACTCTTGTCCCCGACCCCTCAACTTGAGTTCTAGACCCCACTGCCTCATCTCGTGAATGGACATCATACTTTGATGTGTTCAACGACTGCTCTCCATAATAGGGCCTAAGCATAATTGATTGCAAGAAATGTAATGATGGGGCACACAAACATGTGTGGACAATGACGATATAGTAAAATCAAGTGATCCAATATCATCGCCAACATCACGTGCTTGTGCAAACTGAGATGTCTGTATAATCAAATGCTCATTCAAAGAGTGTATGGCACTAAGGCCTTGTTGTGTTGCATTTGCAACAACGTCTGGGTGCTATATTGGGGGTGGAGAAGGGATAGTAGGAGGGGGAATATAGGGACCTTGTACTTGTCTCATTGCCCCAGGTCTATCTTGAGGCATTCCCTTACCCACTCCCTGAAACTCTCTAAAATCAAAATAATTAACATGGTGACCCATGACGAAATCTACCTTTGTTGTTGGGTGTTTTATCAAAAACCATCCACCAAATATCCCAAAAATTTTGACTAATGCCCTCATGAATACACCATTTGATTGAATACTTGGGCTTATGGACATCAACATGCAATCTAGTTTTAGGATTGACAAAATATTGGGCTAACACACCTTTTGTAATCTCTAATTCTTTGACTTGATCATATGACAAACCATTAGCATATTTAGCCTTCATGGCTTCTCACCATTGCCTAAATGATTCGTGTTGGTTTGACAAGGTTTGAACATGACTAATAATTCCCTCTAAATTCGATGTCATTGTAGACAATCGAGGGTGGCGGCAATACATTTCTACAATCTGACTTATTTGATCAATGTTTCTTTGAATTTTATCTTCAATTGTTGGAGGGGGAGGGTTTGGTGGTGGAGGGTTTGGGTTTTCATTTTGTTCATCCATTTTATCTAATTAAAATATAAAACATACCCATTTAGCATAAAAAACCAAAAAAAAAATCTTGAATATACAAAACAAACAAAAAAAATGTAATGCCCCGCCATGGAACCCTAGAGATAAGTCAACTAAAGTAATAAAAGGCAGATTTTTTTTTAAAGAGAAGTAATTATAACAAAATATAACATAGTCTGATACAACCAGTTAACTAACATCTCTAGAGATAACATGACTGCATTATTAAAATTAAACAATATTCAACAACACAAAACTTATTCAAATTATGTTTAATTACATGACTATATTACTAATTACTAACATGATCTAACTAACAGCCATGGTTTGTTCTAAATCCAAATGCACCAAATGAATACACATACTCACCATTTGTAATGCCTCCCCAAGAAAATAACAATAATAAACTCAACCAGATGATAGAAGAACAATTTACAAAATTTATCTTAGTAAACCTCAAGTCAAAGATCAAAGTATATTCATCATAATTAAAATGTAAAGTATAAACATTACAATAAATTTGTACACCATTACCAAAACTGCCAGTTTGTCATCTTTTTGCCAAGTGGAAAGGTACCTCCTTAGCTTCAGAATCCTGCATGGCATATAAATCTCAACTGCACATCTAAAGAAACATTAGTTCCGCATGATTATTAATTACACAATATCAATTGCATAAAATGGCAATCCTAAGGCCCTAAGGGGCCGACCTAATGTCTCGAGACGCATAGCGCAGAGACTTCGTAGTTTGGGACTTGAACTTCCAATCACAAGATGGTTCCATAATGCATTAGAAACTTTATAATTTCAAGAACTTATGAAAAGAACAACATACATCTGCATCATTCTTCCATCATCTAATAGATCATACTATGGCATAAATAACCAACATCATTCATTGAAGAATCTTCAACCATCACGCAGAGATAAAAAGAGTATCATGAAGAATTTGGGTTTCCCATGTATATAGTTAAAAATCGGCAATAGTGATCAATGGTATTTCTACCTCATATCCTTCACACAACATAGAGTCAAACAAAAGATAGACATTATCTTCTTTATTTTATTAGTTTGACTAATATATTTTACGTATATTTAAGCAAATTCTATTCTTCTTAAGAGTTTTTTTTTTTCTAACCTTTCTATAGATTAATAAGTTTACCCAAAGAGTCTTAAAGAAACAAAGATACATTCTTTAAACAAGGAAAGTAACTAATTCACTAAGCCAAGAAAGAAATTCATTGAAATTTTTCAAATAATTATCAGCTTCTCAAACATTAGTATAGTTTCATAAATTAACTCCTTCCTAAGGGTATTGAGGTCTAACCACAATATAACCATAGATAGGTAAAATTTATTACTTTATTTTACTAAATAAGAGTTACAAAAATCATCTATTAGTGTTGAAATTTCCACTAAACATTAACTAAGTACACATCTCAAGATATAAAGTCTACTCAAGATTCTACGATAATCCTCAACTTTGGAACAAAACTAGCTATATATTCTATTTGACCTAAATAATAATAAATAAGATTTGCATGATTATGGACACATGCTTGTTTTCATAAGAATTGGATTATGGAGCTGAGAAAAGAATCGGAAGATAAGAATGTTACTAAAAATGGGCATTCAATATACAACACATAAAATTTTTAAAGGAATTCATTCCAACAACACATAAAGTTCCAATATACCACCAAAAGAATCAAAACATCCATAATTCAACCATTTGATATATATAATACTCCACTATAGAATTTTTTTTTTTTTTTTCAAGTTAGAAATAATTACATACCACATGAATTAGTAAGGATTGTTTAAGAAAATAGTAAGAGAAAGGTGAAAAGTAGACTATTACCATTACAATGTTAATAGAAACAAACAAAAATAATAATAAGATTTCAAACATAAGGACTTGATATTTCTATTCTGATGCATAACTCTCAGATAATTTTATGGTAACATAAGCCTTTATACAACCCAGCGAGAAATTTCATTTCATGACTACCATTTTATTAATTGTATGAGCATAAAACCATAATTAAAATTATTCTAAAACTAAACACTATAATTTTGAAATCACATTAGACTAATTAATTAAACTTGGTAAATAAATATCTTAGATAACTACCAATTGAATATTATTTAATATTCTTGTATTTAAATTTTCCAATTAAAATATTAATATCCACACCCAATAATTATATCACATCTAATTTCAACCATTTAGAATAACATGCCATTTATTAAGGATTTCCTTTCTCAATAATAAAATACTTAATTTATAGTACATCCCTAAATAATAGAAATTTATAAAATAAAATAAATGTTAAATATAGCACATCCCTAATAATAGGGAAAATAAAATAAAACTATATTAATCAATTCAAAATTGCATTTAGATTTTATTCTACAACATTCTACTTTTTAGACTAAATAGACAATACAAATCAATAAGATTGAGTAGAAAACAATACAAATTGATTTCAAAATAAATCAAAGTGATTCTTGAATCTATCATTGCAAAATGATTTCAGATTTAAACAAAGTAAAACATATAATAATGCAATTCAGACATACTAGTATGAAACAATACAAAGTGATTTCAAAGAAAATCAAAACTATATATTATCACATTTATAAATGCAATAGGATAATAGAAAAATTATTCTACTATGAATAATTCACTATTATTCCCAATTAAACCATTTATTTTATAAAGGTAAAAAGATAATACAATTTCCTAATTAATTAAAAAAACATTAAATATGGATTATTCAAATCTTTCATTAAATTATCCAAATGAAAATATATAAATAAATAAACAAATCTTTGCTGATAAAACATAACTACCCAGCAACCATAAAATGGTCATAACTCTCTTATTTCTAAACAGAATTTAAATAATTAAATTGTTCTGGAAAGATAAGACATAGGGGAATAAAACCCAGAGTGAATTAGATAGATTCATTACCATTAAAAAGTTGTTCTTATTGTAAACTATCTATTATATTGATTTCAGGATAGTCCAGATTGGTGCAACAACAAAGAAAATGAAAATATATGACTCCATACTATTTTTTTTTTTGCAAATTAGAGGCTCTAAAATAAATTAAAAAAATATAATTAAAGAAGAGAAACAAAAGGATTAAAAAATCCCTATCAAAATTTGTAGAATCAAAACTTATTGCATTAGCAATACAATCATTCATACCCCAATTTTCTGAACTTAAATCTTCTCTTTTTTTTTCTCTGATTTAACATGCAATCTCCATAAAACAAATTTCTCTATTCTTATTTTTTATTTTTGACTTAATGAAAGAAACCAGTTTAACAATTTTCTATAGGAATGATAAACATGCAACAATACCTTCCTATCTTATGAATAAGTATTCAACAAAATCCATTAAAATTCTATTCCACAAGAGAACAGAGTTTGAACTAGATCCCTTTAAGAATTCATGCACAATCAATACAGAAGAAAATCAAGCAAAATTGCAGACCTCAAAATTAAACTTGAAAGTTCTTGCCTCTTCTATACACCAATCTATGGAGATCCATTTATTCTCATACCCCATCATCTTACACAGGGACAATTTTCTCATGAAAATTATTGATGAAACTGAATAATTTATGTATTATTCATCTAATCTGCTTTTCTATAGAATCTTCTCCATCCATAATTCTTCTAGACCTGCACAACCAATTTTATTTTCCAAGAATCTAAAAACATAAAGAATAGAAAATATCATACCTGATCCTCTTTACCATCTTAGGATGCAACACAATAACATCTTTTGTCAAATTTTCCTTAAATACTCAGTGCAACTCCTCTTCCTTGTTCTTTCTTCTCCAACGTTCTTATTGACGCCAACTAAATCTGCAAGTTCCCAAACTCCCAGCAACCATTACCACTAACTTTTCTGCTTTTCAATTAGAAAAATCCTTAATCTTTTTCTAGAAGATTCCCTTACTAGAACAAAAATTCTTATTTTTAGAGTTATTTTGAGCACGTTCAAGAGGGTAAAATTAATGCATTAAAAACAAGAAATGCCACTTCATTACATGCAGCCCTACAAATAGTGTCCTCTTACTTAATTATTCCCTCCATAAATTGATTGTCATGTAACTCCCTTTTATCCTTAAAATAGATTTTAATGATTAATTACTCATATAATTAATTATAATTATTAAATTAGCAATCTTACAATTTACAATATATTAATTCATTTGCTTCTAAATCTTTAATTGTATATATTTATTTTTACAACATCACACACACTTATGAAATGCAAAAAAAGCATTTAATCATAGGATAACATTACCTTAGCTAAGAATGGCTCTAACATAACATTAAACTGAAAGATTACCTTAGCATTTTAGCTTGTTCTCTTGCTATAATGTTGATTACCTCTGCATGTTCATAATAGTATAGTCCCTCTGTCAAACTTTCAAAAAAAAGAAGCTTATGTTCCATCTTCATCTTCAGGTTCCTTAGCCAGACTACCTGCACAACCCAAGTGAAAACGGAGGGCCACTACAAAAAATGCAATAGATCTTACCTCTTTGGATCGAATATCGGTTCTTCACCTCTGATATCCATTCTTGAGCTCAGTCTCCATGTTGCAAGCCACGGGTTTGCAAAAACGCGACCTTTTTTTTTCTTTTTATGTTTTAGAAAACGGATATCCATTTTAGGTTTTCCAAAATGGATATCTGTTTTGCAAAATGGATATCCATTTTCCTTTTCCCAATTCGTTTCATTATTTTTTAGTTTGTTGTCTTCAGGGATTAAATTTGATAGTTGTATAGTTATATTTAGGTAATTTAGCTGTAAAATACAATCAAAATTTTAGAAAGACTATATCATATGAAAGGAGAGATTTTGGACAAACTGTCAAAATTTATATAGGATTATGATGATATATATATTTGATTTTTATATGATTTACTTATACAAGGTAAGTCATAGTATTTGAAAGACACTTTTGAATAGATAATTGTCATAAAAAATTGCTTGACAAGCAAGGTTGTCTGTCAAATTTAAGCCCTAGTTGTCTTAGATCAAGTTAATTAGTTCATTTTATTGTTCACCAAACATGATGCCTCCATGTGGATAATCATTATAGATAACTATATGTTGTTAGATATTAAATATCAATGGTTTAAATTACTAACTATAGTCAATGTATTCATGTCTTCTTGTATAACCACCACTACCAACCATATGCTTGTGGTAACACATACAACCATCTAACCAATTCTTTCAACTTGTAGTATTGTAGAACATTCTCTTAACATAACCAAGCCTCTAGATTGTTCCACATGAACTTCAACTCTGCTACAAGTCCACCTGCATTATTATTTATGATTCTACTAGCACAATTAAATATGTAGTTGTGAGTACTTCTTCAAATGACTCATGGTTAAATTTCCATAGCATCACCACATGTAGACATATCTCCATGCTATATCGCAACATCTAAAACTCACCACATCCTACCACATTACATTTTATCATTGCTCAATAGTTTCCATATGAACTCAGGAACTCTCCATAGGTGAATTATAGATACAAGAAGAGGACATCAAAGAGAAAATCATCAGAGCACGCTTTGATTTGTAAAAGAAAAGAAATAATCTAATCTACATCAACATATAGGCCATATGCATGCCTACGTATGTTGCCTTTAATATCTAGCTCAACATCAATAATCTTTCTCCCTAAAGGGTTTGACCTAATTGAACCCATTCACCTATCAAATTAACAAACTCCTAAATGGTGCCCTAAACACCACCTTGATAAATTCAACTATTAAGAAGGCAAAAGCAAGTAGTTTTGTGTAAATTCTAACAAATCATTTCATGTAACTTACATATTAGATGATATTTGTGTCAACAATTGAGATCAAACTTGTGACACTCAGGATCAACCTCCATCATTTTTCTATACCTATTCAAATTCTAAGACAATCATTGTATTGATGTCATTTATTTTCTAGAGGTGGAAAATCAATTTAGTACATCCTCAACATCATTGGATTGATGTCGATAGAGAGAGAAAGATAGAGAGGGAGATATCTATAGAGAGGTAGATAGAGGAGAGAGATAGATAGGGAGAGAGATAGAAAGAGAGTCCTAGTTTTCTACTTTCCATTTCCTTCGTCGATAAGGGGGAGGGAAAGATAGAGGGGAGAGATAGGATATATAGGAATGATAGGGGGAGAGAGGCAAGAGATAAAGAGATAGAGAGAGATAGCTAGGTAGAGAAAGATAGAGAGGAGACAAATAGGAAGAGATAGAGGAGACGGAGGGGAGAGATAGGGAGATAGAGAGTGAGAGAGATGTCTAGAGAGATAAGGAGATAGATGAATGATAGGGGAGAGAGATGCAAGAGATAGGGAGAGATAGATATAGGTGGAGAGAGAGAGGAGATAGATTGGGAGAGATAGAGGAGATAGAGGGAGAGACAGGGAGATAGAGAGGGAGTGAGATGTCTAGAGAGATAGGGATAGAGATTGAGAGGTAGAGGGATGATAGAGAGAGGGAGATAAGGGAGAGATAGGGAGATAGAGGTTTAGGGTTTAGGGGTTATAAGTTAGGGGTTAATGATTAGGGGCATTATTTAGGGTTTAGGGATTTAAAGAGAGGGAGACTACTTTTGACATGCAATCGTAAACCCTAAATAATACCCCTAAACCCTAAACCCAAGTAACCCTAAACCTATAAACCCTAAATAATGCCCTTAAACCCTAAACCCTAAACCTTAACCCCTAACCCCTAACCCCTAAACCATAAACCCTAAATAATTCCCATAAGCCCTAAGCCCTAAACCCTAAACCTGAGAAAGCCTAGACCCCTAAATCCTAAACCCCAAACCCTAAACCCAAGCAACCCTAAACCTCTATCTGCCTATATCTCTATCACTCCTCTACCTATCAATCTCTCTCCCTATGTCTCTAGCCATGTCCCTCACTCTCTATATCTCCATATTGGTCCTCTCTCTCTAAACACTAAACCCTAAACCTCTAAACCTTAACCCCTAAATGATAAACCATAAACCCTAAATAATTCCCCTAGACCTTAACCCCTAAATCCTAAATCCAAGCAACTCTAAACCTCTATCTCCCTATCTCTCCCCTATCTCCCTATCTCTATCATCCCTCTACTTCTCAATCTCTCTCCCTATGCCCCTATCCATGTACCTCACTCTATATCTCCCTATCTCTCTCCTCAGTCATATCCTTTAGGTCCAATCACCTCCAAACTTCACAAATAGATATAGATAATAATTCTAAGCATCTTTCATAAAGACCACTTCTCTACATAGGTGCAACTAATACCACTTTTTCATTGTTTTCCACAAATAATACTTATTCTTTTCCATTTTCCAAGTCCTACATGTGTCCAAGTTGTATTGTTTGTTAAGTTTTTAGTCTAATTGTTAGTCTTAGCTCTCATGGTTATTAAAATGTTAGTATAGTTAGACTTATCCTTAGGTACATTAATTTACACATTGTTGCACAAACAACCACACTCAAAAATAACCTTACCTAATTAAGGTTAACCTTTAAGGTTCTTTCATAAATGGCGAGCTTAACAGATCCAACTAGTTCAATGTTCTTATAGTCCATGATTAGCCTTCCAAGAGAGTTCATTCCATGTTAACTTTGCATTATGTCCGAACAGATCACATGAAGGATCATCATCATCATCAGGCATAACAATTTCATGAAGGATTAAGGAAGGTGTAGCTTCACCACATAAAGTATCATTCATAATTTTATCGCTAGAGGGTAAGGGTATATCATGTGTATCATTCTCCAACCATGTATCATGAATTAAATCATATGAAGGATTGGGTAAAGCAAAAGGTGAAGAATGAGGTTTAAGGAACATGTGTTCTTTCTTCTCTTGGTGAGATAAAGTTGCTTTCATACAAGAATGCACATTTGTATGAAGTACACTTTCTTAGTTTCAATGTGTTTTGAATCTTTTTAAACATGGATCCTTGACCATAATGGTTTTCCTAGGTCTTCCCTTTCATATAATTTATATCATAGTTCTAGGCCTAGCTAATATGGAGTGTATGAAGAACAAGATTGTTATAACGAAATCTCATATTACTGCTCAAATAGTTATATATCCTCTCCAAGTCATTACCAAAGCCTTGAGGCATGTAGGAAAATTATTAATGAATTGGGTGAAGAAAAACGGATATCTATTTTGGCTTGCTCAAAACGGATATCTGTTTTGGATTTCTAGAAACGGATATCCGTTTTGGTTTAGTATCCAAACCAAAATGGATATCTGTTTCAAAACATATGAAAGTCAAACTTGGCCAAGTCACGAATTTGGCTAAGTAAAAATGTGATTTTTTTTCTATCGCCACTGTTTGCCCCACGATGATCTTACACATACTCTTGTATTGATTTTTTTGTTATTAATCTAGGAGTTTTTTTGTATAGTATTTGTCAATTTTTAGAAACCCTAATTAAAAAATAATCAATGAAACCACACTATTTTTTATTTCCAAGATCGTCTTACGATGTGAGGAAAGAGCATACGCAGATATGGATGGGGAAGTTCACATAAATTTAAGTTTGTTTTTTGTTAATTTGTACTGATTTTTTTGTTATTAATCTAGGAGTTTTTTTGTATAGTATTTGTCAATTTTTAGAAACCCTAATTAACAAATAATCAATGAAACCACATCATTTCTAATTTCCAAGATCGTCTTACGATGCGAGGAAAGAGCATACATAGATATGGATGGGGAAGTTCACATAAATCTAAGTTTTTTTTGTTAATTTGTATTGATTTTTTTGTTATTAATCTAGGTGTTTATTTGTATAGTATTTGTCAATTTTTAGAAACCCTAATTAATGAATAAACAATGAAACCACACCATTTCTGACTTCCAAGATCATCTTATGATGCAAGGAAAGAGCATACGCAAATATGGATGGGGAAGTTCACATAAATTTAAGTTTATTTTTTGTTAATTTGTATTGATTTTTTTGTTATTAATCTAGGTGTTTATTTGTATAGTATTTGTCAATTTTTAGAAACCCTAATTAATGAATAAACAATGAAACCACACCATTTCTGACTTCCAAGATCATCTTATGACGCAAGGAAAGAGCATACGCAAATATGGATGGGGAAGTTCACATAAATTTAAGTTTATTTTTTGTTAATTTGTACTGATTTATTTGTTATTAATCTAGGTGTTTATTTGTATAGTATTTGTCAATTTTTAGAAATCCTAATTAACAAATAATCAATGAAACCCTAATTTAGAAAAGTAAACCCTATTGTAAATCAATTAAACCCTAATAAAAAAATTCAGTTAAACCCTAAAATAGTATTTTAAAAAATTTAAACTCAAATAAAAATTGAATTAAACCCTAAAATATAATTTAAAAAAAATTAAACCCTACTTAAATAAAAAAATTAAACCTAACTTAAATAAAAGATTAAACCCTAACAAAATTAAATCAATTATAAAATAATAAACTTTATTATTGTTTATTAAAAAAAATAACCCTTGCTTGTAAATTTTTTGTCTTGTATTTGCCTTGTAAATTCTCTCTACCTGTTGTCGTGTGCTGACGTTGTCCTGACTCTGTTATTCTATATTTTACGAAATCTACATTAAAAAATAATTATTTATAAAACTTTAATTAAAAAAGTAGTTTCGGGCGGAACATTACTGGGTGGTAAGGTTCCACCCTCATTTAACTCACCCCACATAGTTACGGGTGTAACCTTACAGGGCGGAACCGTACCACCCGGTAAAGTTATGCCCAGAACTGCTTATGTGGCATCCTATGTGGCACACCATCCCCCCTTTCCCACAGTTTAAAAAAAAAAATCATCTTCTGCTATTAATTTTTGCCATTAAAATACACTTTTTAAAAAATTGACAAATACCCTTTTGTAGTACTTGGATCGTAGATTGTAGATATATGTTTTTTTCATATTTTGATTTTTTATTATATTTTTTTCTAAATTTATTATAAGTAGGTTTTTCCCATCGAACATGAAGTTGATTAGAAAATAGATATATCAATAGACAAAACTTATTCAAAAATTTTGAAAATTATATGGTTCACTAGAGAATGGAATCCTTTGCAAGAGGGTATTTTTTTTTTTCAAAATCAATGTAAAAAAGTTGACATCCCATGGAAACTACTATGTTCTGATTAAAATTGAATTTAAAAAACTTGAAAAAAACATAATTATCAAAAATTAATCTTTTTTTCCATGCACTAGATATTTGAGTTAACTAATTACGAAAAAATTAAAGAAAAAAAAATTGCTATATTTTTCTTGACGTCCCATCGATGCCACTTTTTTTGAAAAATATGAGCATTTAAAATTCATCAATTAAATAAAAATAATAATCCAACTATTTTTAAAAAAATTTAAAAAATTATAAGCATAAACTACATTAAAAATTCTACATTTCATTAGTTTAGGTCATTTTAAAATTCATAACATACATATGACTTTTTTGATGTTTAAGTTGAAAAAATATGTTTGTGTTGGTCATTCTCTTATAAAAGTGTGACACAGTTATGAAATTCCACCTACACCTATTGGTCCACCCTTCTTTGGGGGAACTATTTGACACCTGAACAAAAATCATGTTGATGCGGCATCATATTTGATGCTGTGGCCCTGAAACCTTATTGATAAGCAGGGGCCTTGACAAGTAAGCTACTATAAAACTTTTGGAGTGATTCGAAATTGCCACGTATAATTTTGAGAGGCGTGAAGTTAGGGTGTTCAACTACTGGGTCCTCTCCCCTAGACAATTTCAAATGATTTTGAAATATCATTCCTAAAGGTTTATTGTTAAGCATATATAAAAGAAACCATAGAAGTTCTATCAACCCAGTTAGTTCATGGAGGAATTGTCATGTGGCCATTTAACTATTTACATACAAATATTATATATAGATGTCCATATGTTTAAATTAAAGATTTAAACATATTATAGTGAAGTCTCTAGGTTTTAGGTTTAGGTTTAATAAGTCATTTAGGTTTTAGAATAGGTCAATTTAGTTTATGAAACCCTAGTTTATGAATTAGGGTTTAGTGTTTATGAAGTAAAGGGTTTTACGTTTATGAATTAGGGTTTTACATTTTAGTGTTTATGAATTAGACTTTACCATTTCTAAATTAAAGGCATAAAGTTTATGAATTAGGGTTTACCACTTGTTTTTGATTTAAGGTTGAACATATGCAGTTTAACATTGGAAAAACAACAAAAAATAAAGCAAAAAATAATGAAAAATAGTAGAAATTGATGGGCAACCAACCTGGGGCAGTTGTTAATCGATTTGGAGAAGGCAGGGACATTCTGGAGGTGGGAGGTGGGGTCAGCCAATGTGGGTTCCCGTTCTTGGCATCATCCTCTCTCTGCTTTTTCGTGACCTATAGCTGTTAAAATGAAGCTACAGACCTGCTTTAAAAAATATATACTTTTCAAAAACGGGTACCCATTTAAAAATGGGTACTTGTTTCATTTATGAGCACCCATTCCATAATGGGTGCCTATTTGGCTTTAGGTGCCTGATCCAAAATGGGAACCCGCTTCATAACAAGCACCCATTTCAGCTCGGGCACTCATTCCTAAATGGGTAACTATTATTTTCTAAACGGGTACCCGTTCCAAGCAGCATTTTCCATCTGTAGAAAACTTCCACGAAATGTATACTCATCTTTGTGCTTTCACCCTTATTGCTACCTTCCATGATGATAAAGACATATGTATGGATGATATATATTTAACCTTTTATGTTGACACTATATGTATTCATTGTCTTATTTTATTATGAGATTGTTTAACCCATTTGTCTATTAAATTCCTAGAGAAGAGACTAGGTAATAATATTAACACAAGGATTGTTGGAGAATGAAACTCACGGGCAAGGTATGCCAGGAGTAGATATTCAATAGTTAATTTATATGATATTCTATGTTTATATTATGGTATTTTTGTCTTGAAATAAATTAAGTCTTTATGATGAAAGAAAATAGAGTCATTTTACAGACAAGATATGCCAGAAGTAAAATGATGTTATAAGTTAAAATATAACTCTAAGGCAGGGTATGCCAAGAGTCTGGTGAGGATACATTTCGACCTTGTGTGTCAATTTATGTTTTCAATTTTATGATTTCATTATTATTACATAGTCTTTTGGGTGAGTCAAGCAAGAAATAGTAGTGTTGTGAACAAATAACCCACACTTATATGAATGTCATTTAAACACTTTGGCTAAAGTGATGTTATAGCTATATACATTGTCAGTTCACTATGCCATAGAGTCCACATTAGTCAGATATCATGTTAGCTCGAGGAGGTCTAGAGGTTCATGAAAGGCTGCATGTGATAAGTGAGTACATTTTATATTTGCACTTAGTTCTCAGATTGGTTCTACTTTAGACATCACCATCTATCACCCTCGTTGAAGGGTAGGGCCACTTCCAGTTGGAAGGTGTACAGGGGAGCATCGATCTATGGTTGAAGGTAAAGTGCTCAGATGATGCTCTCCCAATCTTGACAACTAGATTGCTTGCACTCAGATGTGAAGACTATGACTGGAGATTAAATTTACTGTAATGAATGATCAATTTTGTATATTTAATGTATATTGGTGGATTATGAAGACGGTAGTCCTAATCCAGTGTTGTAAATTATTAGTATCCCATTTATGGATTTGTATCACGTTGATGATCTATGTAAAGATGTAATGATGGTATCTCTAATTTTGTAATGTAAATCCTTTGTTCCTCAAAAATTTTAAATTGTACTATTTTTTGGTTAAAATTTAAGAACTTTGCATGTTTACATTGTATTGGTTGGATAGTATGTTACAACACTATAAATTCAAAAAAATAGAGTGTTTTGTATGTTTTTAAGGAAACTGTAATGTGAGTGTGTTATAATGTGCTAACATTATGGCTTGGTATTTTTGAGTCACCCCAAGCCATAATGTGAGCACATTATAATGTGCTTGTATTATGTCATATTTTGCTTCAAAATGGGATTTAGCCACTTTTTGGTCCCCCATCTTGGTGTACATGGTCCTATCTCTAGGGATCGATAATGCACATGATGCTAGGGAAAAACAACCTCGCAATATGAAACATGTAATTATTTGGATGTATTGTTTCCCAAACATTAGCTCTGTGTAAACAAAAATATGTGCATATCACAATGAAATGGCATTGCAAGTAAAGAAGGTGTCATTGTTCCTTTGGATTCCCAACCATATTAATTAACACTCCTCCATTCTTCAGTCACCCATGCTGGAAAACAATGTCAACATGGAACAAAACATTTTAATGGACCACACCTTCCATTCCTCTCTCTTATGGGACTGTATTAATATGAGAACTTTGGCACAAGGAAACCAATTGCAAGCTCAACTGCCTATAGGAAAATGCATCATTTTATGTTTGCATATAATTATAATCTTGTTTACTTATTTATGGCTCTTCTAGAATAAAAGGAAAGTAGCTTTAACTGGCATGTTTGCAGTTTCAAACATGGACTAGAATATTGTAGCAATAGATCGACAATAATAACCACAAAATACTTTTTACCATAACATAAGATCTAGTTATAGCATATAGTAACTATGAAACAACAAACATATATAAGAGGAGGAATTCAAATAAACTAACAATAGCACTTTCTATATGCCATGGTAAGATTATCAGATACCCATATAGGAGGAGGAATTCAAATAAACTAACAATAGCACTTTCTATATGCCATGGTAACATTATCATATACCCATATAAGCTATGATCATGACCTAAAACATACCTATAGTAAAAAAACAAAAACCGAGTTTCAAATTCGATTCCACACGATTTTAACAAAAATAAATCAGTGGGAAAAAAAGTCTTCACACATTTTTAAAAATAAAGAAAGAAAGCACCTAAAATGTCGTGTTCAAATTTATATGCCGGCTAACGTACGTTTTAAATGGATTAGGACTCAGGAGCCCTTAATTTTGGATGGTCTTCCTCGTAAAGTCTATGTGTTAGGTAAGCGGTCATAAATGAATAAATCACCGACTCACCAGTCACCAGTCACTTATTAAATTTACACTTCAAAATCCTCTTGACCGGAGTTAAAATGAAAGGCACTTAAAAAAGAACGAGTCGTCCTCAAATTTTCTTGTTGCGTTTGGACTCGCCGGCTAACGTACGTTTTAAATGGATTAGGAGCCTTTAATTTTGGATGGTCTTCCTCATAAACTCTATGCGTTAGGTAAGCGGTCATAAATGAATAGATCACCGACTCACCAGTCACAAGTCACTTATTGCAGACTTCAGACTGATTATGACGTTCACATGGAAAAACGAAGACGAAAAGAAACGTACATGTCAGAGGTAGGTTCTTCGATGTCTCTGCTTTAGACTTTCTGCACCGAAATTGATGGGTGACCTTTTTTTTTGACGCGACTTGTTATGGGGTCGAACAACTGGAAAGATTCCAAAGTGATAAGGAATCCACAGTTGAGTTGCAAATATTTTTTTCATTCGTATATCCACAGTGGATTTATGGTTGATGTGAGTGATGGCATGCATGTTTAACACTAGCAGTTGCACAATACCTCTACATTGTGCAAAGGTTTTACTCGTGGAAGTGGGAGTTGAATATGTATGACAAACAGTTTGAAAGAGTTTCATAAGTTCCCAAGTTTATTGTGTTTACTGAGATTTATGTGTACAATTATAATTAAATCATCCAAACTCTAATTAGCTAGACAAACAATGGTGGTTAGATTGCTTAATAAACATATTAGTGCACTGCTGATAATTTTCTAATTCTTTGTTGACAAATATTTTTTTTTTAATATTATTCTTTTTTTTAACCTTCACATAAAGAAATAAAGAAAGAGACTCAAAGATTGCGGTTAAATTTATTACTATTGGAATAAATTTCGTACACATCATTGTTACATTAAAAAATACATAAACAAAATTCTCATTGCATACAAAACATTTACAATTTAAAATGTTACATGCTAAGTTATCTACACTCAAATTTTGTATTGTTCTTTGGTTACATCTATAAAGGCCTTCACTAAAGGAGCTCAAATAACCAAATAATGTCAGGTGTAGATTCACTCTCAAGAGCTTGGAGTGCATTCACAGAGAGCTTGGAGAGGATGTAAAAGAGTTATTTGAGCCACTTTAGGCAATTCTATTTTTAAATGGGGAATCAAATTATTTTAAGAAAAAAAAAATCTGAAACAAATTTTTTCGAGACATGGAGAATGCAAGATGTCACTTAGATGTTAAAACACATTCTGCGATATAAGAAAAATGCTTGGAAAAGGTGGAGAATTTCTAGCATAGAATTCAAAAAGCATTAGTCGATCTTGGCAAATGTGTGAGCATTTGCAACATGCAAGTGGTCTTGTACAGGTGCCTTACGAAGTGGAAACGGACAGTTTTTTTGCTAGCAAAGGTGCATTATAGTGAAAATTGTGGAACAAATAACACACATCAACTATTTTTATTTTAAAATTAGTAATCAAATGTTATGAAAGTTGTCCTTTCAAATGTCATTTACAATATTAAAATTCAAATGTATTCGTGAACAAAAAGTGTTGAAACCAGAGCTTTTGAAGACTAAGCGGAATATTGAATGAAACTGGTTGATCGAACACTGGAAAAAATATTCTCTGACAATGGTTCTCCTACAAAATAGCCTATCAACTAAATATATAAAGATAAATGATGACTGTGAAGCTCTCAATATTTTTGTTATTATTTATCATATATTGATGAAAGTGTATTAGAGTGAATTATTATTTGGGTCTAAATGGAGAAGAGCACACTAAGGCTATGAGTTGGAAAGCTATTTTATCCCCAATCAGGTAATAGCAATGTAGGTGCACCAAATTTACTATCTTATTCATTTTATTTTCAATCTTCTTACGTTTAGATATTTGTTCATTGTGTTCATTCTGAAGATTTTTACAATCTTAAATCTAAACACGTTATATTGGAGGGAATTTCAACCAATAAAGAAACAAATAGAGAATAACATGAGATACTCAATGGTTTGATTATGTAAGACGATTATACAAACATGAATCCAAAGGTTGAGGGACCACCGCCCTTCCCCTTGGTCAACATGGCAACAGAGCTTTTCAACCTTGAAGAGGTTAAGATTGGTATTAAGAAATTGGGTGTATGAAAAACAAAGGACTTGGTCAAGCTTGAGGAAAAGTATCTAAAATGTGCAATGAGAAATATCACACCTCACATTGTGGGAATATTCAACATCATTCAGCAAGGGTGCCCAAGTGACTAGACCACCAACCTAGCAATACCTCTTTTTAAGAGTGGTGATGTTAATTATCCTTCCAATTATAAGACAATAATGATTAATCCTTTGTTTGTAAAATTGTTTGGTAGCATGGTAAAAAATAGAATTAGCAAGTGGGTAGAAGAAAAAGAAAAGAGAGCAAAAGGGTAGGCAATTTTTAGACCTAAGCATTCTACATTAGATCATGGAATCACTTTGAGGCACATCATTGAGAAATTTTGGGGTGAAAAGGAAGAAGCATATTGTTGTTTTGTTGACTTCAAGAAGTCTTTGACATGGTCCTTAGGGACAAGTTATGGTCTAGAATGGAGGAACTTGGTATTTCATACATTTTAGAGTGGCTGGCCATAGGCTCTATGAAGAAGTTCAAGACAAAATCACAACTCCAACAAGTATTTCAAAGAGTTTTAGAAGTGACATTGGAGTCAAGCAAGGGTGACCTCTATCCCCTACTCTTTTTGGCTTATATATTAACAAAATTGAAGAATGGTTGAATTTGCAAGGAAGGGATGGTATCCATTTGGGAGAATATGTGATAAGACTTCTTTTATATGCAAACAATCTTATTTGGATTTCTAGATTAGCTCATGGGTTACAAGAGCAAAGCAATGGGTATGCAAGTCAATACCAGCAAGACCAAAATCATGATTTTCGCCAACAGAAGAAAACAAATACAACACAAGCTCTACTTTGAGAGAAATACTCTTGAAGAGGTAACTGAGTACAAATGCCTCAGGATTTACTTCAACAACAAGGTTAGTTGGGAGGATTGCATAAAGAAAAAACTTTGGGAGGGTGGAGAGCATTGTATGCTCTTCAAAATAGATGCAGAGAGGCAGAGTTATGGGACTAGAAAACCACTTAGATTCTTTTTGGGCTTTTAGTAATTCCAATCTAGTGTTTTATGGGTATGAGTCATGGGCTAACAACACCTCAAATTCAAAGTGGAAGAAAATTGAGAGAATTCAAAAGTGCATGATCGCAAGCAAGTTCAAAATAAAAGGTTCGGTTCCTTATGAGATTCTACTAGGTGAAATAGAAGCAAATCCAATTGAAGCAATTTCTATGGTGTATTTCATAAGATATCTAAAAATAATTGAACAGATGGAAGAAGGTAGATGACTTAAGGTTGTTTTCAATGACATCATGAGAAAGAGAAAGAAGACATGGATGAAGCAAAATAGAAAACATATGAGCAAATATAATATTTACCTGAATGCATGTCTCGCAAATAGCAAAGAAATAAAGGCATTTGTCATAGATAAAGCTTATGTGGGGTAAGGTGCTAGGGAGAAAGAAGAAATATTAACTTGAGGAATTCTTGACCCTACATGTGATCATCAACAAAAAGCCTACATAGGGGCTAATATTCCTTAGAGAGAAAAGATTCTTATTTCTCAATTAACAACTAACTCTCATAAACTATAGTGTGAAATAGAGAGGTGGAAAAGACTAAAAGAGGCATGGGAACAAAGAGTGTATTTTTTGCACAACCAGGGTAGTGGAATCAGAAAAAAACTTTATTTTGGAGTGTGATGACTATAAGGATATCAGGACCAAATATGCTAGTATCTCGATAGATGTTTCATTGTATAGTTTATTTAGAAAGGGAATAGTTGAGAAAATGAGGGAGCTCATCATCACTTTGAGTAGAAGAAGAAATGAAATGCAAAAAGAAAAAATGATAAGGCTAGCTATCCTATAGGCAATTTTTAACTTCATGGATGCTAACAGTTATTTTATTCTATTCTTCTTTTCAAATATCTAAACATGTAAGGTGCAGATTGATTCCCAAGCTTGATGTGCATTCCATAGAGCTTCAAGTGAATGTACATCATCTTGTACAATATGTTTGACAAGGAAATTTGATCTCAATCTTATGTTATAACCTTTGAATATTTTTATTATTATAATCATATATAACCTATTGTATGTATATGTACTTTGTTGAGCAACTATATTAATATGTAGATTAACTAGTTTTATTTATTTTTTGATGAGAGTAGCAAGTATTGTTTTATGCACAAGAAATTTAATAATTGTATCTGTTTAGTGTGATGAAAATGGAAGGAGAGATAAGAGATATGATACATTCACTTTCACCAATTATGACATTAGGGAAGCAAAGGGTAAGTTTATGGATAAACTAGTGTTCACCTATGTTCCCTTTTCCTATATATTATGACTGTATGATAGTTTGAAATCAAGATTTACAAGCTAGTTTATGCTCTCTAACCTTATAACCCTAATTTGCATATCAAACTAAAATAACTTGATTTCTGGCACAGATATTGACAAACTGAATACAAAATTATAGAGTAAATAGATCAGTAATAGTGTACCTAAAATTTGAGGACCCGTTGGACTAGTGTACCATCAACCTTGTCTCTCAAGTTTCCAAATGTGGAGATCTTCCACACCAGAGGAATGACAGGCTCCAGAGACTCTGAGATCCCAGAAATTTTGTGCAGTTGGACTAGGGCACCATCATCATTGTCTCGAAAGTCTTAGAATTCCAAAATCTGAATTTTGTCATGACTGTGTCCACAAAATGAATCTTCATATAACTCCTTTCTACTGGATCTTCACAAATACAACCTGCATCTACAAAAAGAGGGGAAAAATGTTTGTGGCTATATAGGAGCTTGCCTTGGTCAAGCCCTGTTTTGGTGTTCCCACCTCAACAATAGCCAGAGAAAAAAATTACAGATGTGTGTGCAAACACTAGCAAAGTACATATGTAGAATTTAATAATAAACCCTAGATGTCTCAATCAAGGAAAGATCAATGACTAGCATAAACTCACAAATACAACTTCACCTCAAGAAGATGAAATCAATGAAGACTTGCATGAACAAGAAGGTGAATCAACAATGTCCACGAAGGATCTCCAAGCTCGATGTTGGAGGCTTCAAGCTTTCTCCCAATCATGCAAAAGGTGTGAAAAACCCTAGGAAGAGAAAGATAGTCTCAAGATCTTGATTCCTAATCTCCATCTATTGTCTCCGAGATAGCAAAATTAAAAATGACTTCAAGAGCTTCAACAAGTCACTGATCTTCAATGACAATTTTGGCAGAGTTTTGGCGTCAAGCTTGCATAAGAATTGTGTGTGATAAAATAATTTTCAAATGTCTTTTTATAACTAACCTTAGGAATTTCAAAATTTGAAATAAGATGTCAACATCGTACAAAAAATGAAAATTTGAAAGAGGAATCCTGAAATGCATGGAAATAGCTAACATCCCTCCAAAATTTAAGACCCTGGAAAATTAGTGAGGATAAGGGTGCTAGCGCTCAAGTCCACTTGCCCTAATTTCCAAATAGGACTGCCTTAGGGAGGTTAGGGGACTCAAAATCCAATTTTGTTTCTTTGGTTCAATCTTCAATTATTCAAAAATATGAGATTCTTCTAGTTAGGGCTAAGTCAATTAGGGTTTGGGAAGGTCTGTAAAACTGGGTTGAAAGGTCACAAAAGAGAAGGAGCAAAACTATGGGGAAATTGTACCATTCCATACAGGTGGACAATTTCTGACATAACAGTATCATTATTTTATTAAAGACCATTCATAGTTATTAGTGATGTATGGAATTTAAGTCTATGCAATAATTCATGCTTTCCTTTTGCTTTTCCAATTTGATTAGTTTTATATATCTGAAACTTTTGGACAAAGCCTAGAATTTGAGGGTATGGAGGTTTTTTATTGAAACAAAGCAAGAAATTACAAGGAATGAGTAGTAATTTGCAAAGAATAAACCATCCTTAGCACAAAGACAACTTGTACAAGACTAAAATCCAACACAAACATAGATGTTGACCAATGAAAAAATGAATCTAGAACCAATAATAGGACTAAAAGAAGCCAACAGAACAACAAATAATGTACAAGATTAAATGTGAAAGAATTCTAAACAACAAGGAAACCCAATTTGTATTATCACAAAGCTATCAAACATAACAAATGAATTGTTGAAAAATAACATAAGAACCTTGTTATGAATTAACACAACCATAACAACCCTTGCAATAAGTAAGATCACCACCATCACCTTGAAATCCATCTAATCAATTGTATATATGAGCCTTCCCCCTCCAAATAATAATTTGCTCTAGCAGCCATCAAGAGGAATGGTTTAAATACTCAGTGCATGTGAAGTATGGATTAACAATATGTAATTCACTTCTAAATTTGTGGAATAGAAGAATCGATCAACATTATATGATCTCCTTCTAAATATGTTGAGAAGGATTAAGATACATGCATTAGACATAGACCAAGGCATCCTAAATAGTTTCTAGTAAAATCAATATGCTAAATGTTGAAGAACAGTTGATGATGGGAGTTATATAACATTGTTCCAAGAACCATGTAGACAGAAAATCCTTGAAAATGGTTGAATGTGACTCAATTCAGTCCACCTAAAAGGTAACTTGTTGAAGTTTTATTGACAACACTGGAGGCTTTTAATAGTGATGAAGAATGTGGAAAAAAGCATCTATAAATCTAAACAATTTTAAATACAAAAGGCTAGAAAGTAGATATGACTAAAGACAATTGGAATGATTCACAAGTAAACAATTGGAAGAAGAGTAGAAAAATCATAAAAATAATTCTACAATAGCCCTATTTTCTTGAACATTTTGGGGAAAATTCTGATTCAACCCTATTTCCCTATTTGTCAATGATTGCCCTACAAATATTTAATTTGATGGCTGATTAGATCCAACTAGAAAGTAATCTTCTCATTTTCTTTGTTTGTTCCTATATCAAATAATGTCATGAAGTAATATGGGAAAACAGGTTATAGTAAAGATTTTCAATTTTAATTCCAAGATGAGTGACAACATTAGCAAACATGGTTGTACATCCAATTTTCCATAAGTATGAGAGAAAAATATGTCTTATAGAGTCAACAACAATATCGTTCATCAACCCTAGGCCAAGCAATGCCTCCTTTGAACTAAGTGTTGGCCAAATAAAGTTGGCAAGTCTCTAGAAAAACTGCACTCCAAAGAATTTTAGCAATGTTACACTAAAGTTTATATTCTAAATTGACCATAAATTAATGTTGAAGTATATAGCTATAGATTTAATGAGAGGCCTTTAATATATTCCATATTGATAAAAAATAATTTTACATGTAGGCATTTTGTGTTTGCCATATACTAAGGTTTATATTGTGAATTGACCACATATTAATGTTGAAGTATATAGCTATAGATTTGATGGGAGCCCTTTAATATATTCCATATTGATAGAAATTAATTTTACCTATGAATAATATGAATATTATTTATTAAGAAATCAAAATGAATAATAGAAGTACATAATAGAAGATTGTAAAAAAATTGATTAAAAAATTATTCAATAGCAAGTTACTGAAATTTATACTCCGATCATTTATTTACCTTTCTCCACATAGTACTCTAGCTATGTCATGTAGATCTAATCCTCCAAGTCACTAGGTAGGAATGTTGTTTTCACATACATCTATTCTATCTCTAAATCAAAAGTTACTACTATAGATAACAAGAACTTGATAGTTGCAAGATTAACGATTAGAGAAAAATATCACCAACGTATAATCCCTTAATCTAGGAATATCCTTCTACAACCAATCTCACCTTGTACTTTTCAATAACACTATCAAAATTGATCTTCCCAATTGAATACACATTTACATTCAACTATCTTTCTTCCTTCTAGCAATGGTACCAAGTCCCATGTGTCATTCTTCCTCAACATAGACATCTCCTCATCCATGGCTACTCTCCAAGACTCAGAATCACTCATATCTATTACCTCCTTCTAGTTTTAGGCTCATCAATATTAGTAATTAATAAAAATACATCTCCAATTGGAGGAGTATACCTATCTAGTTGTTATCTTTGCCTAGTGGACCTCCTCAAGAACTAAGGTAGAGATTCTACCTCTTCTTTGGAGCTCTATAAACTATTTGAGATCTTCTCTTCTATAGGTCCTTCATGAGCTTCTAGTTTAACATTCTCGGTCCTTAAGGGTAGCTAAAGTATGTATTTTTTCACATTCTCTATTGGATGCAATATTGTGGAAGAAGGCTTAGTATCTCTAAAACACTTGTTTTATACAAACCTCTCTTGGTCATAGGCTACCAAAACTTGTACCCGTTCACATTGACACTATATCTAATGAGGATACATTTCATTGACTTGTTCTACAACTTTGACTACTTATCTCAGGGCACATGTGCATATTCCTGACAAACAAAAACTTCAAGATGCTACAATGAGGGATTTTTATCCATCCGCACCTCTATAGGCATATTTTTAATAAGAGATGATATAGGAGACTTGTTAACTAGGTAACAAGTCATAGTAACTACTTCTACCTAGAACTTCTATTCTAAGTCAACTCCACTGAGCATACTCTTAACCCTCTCCATCAATGTCTTGTTCATCCTTTCTGCAACTACATTATACTGAGGGGTATATGGAGTTATCTTGTGTCTTTCAATTTTGTGCTCTTATATAATCTATTAAAATCTATAGAACAAAACTCATTGCCCTTGTCAATTATCAAAACTTTAATCTCTCCACTAGTCTAATTTTATATAATGGATTTAAACTCCTTAAAATAATTGAAGATTTAAAATTTACTTACGAGAAAATACACCCATGTCCTCCTAGAATAATCATACATATAAGATACATAGTGCAATGAATTAGAAATAGAAGGAACATTTATAGGACCAAATACATTTGAATGAATTAAATCTAACATCCCAAAAGATTTGTGAGGACTCAAGTAAAACTAAATGTGTTTTTGTTTACCATATATGTGATGCTCATAGAAATTAAGCTTATGAGAATAATCATTCAAATGTAATACAAATATTTATAAGACCCTTCTCACCTACATGGCCCATTCTCTAGCGTCATAACATCGTCTTCTCCATAAGTAACTTGTTCTTTTGAAGCAAGAGCTTACTTAGGTGCCCAAACTACATGACCATTAGAAGTGGATACATTGTACCTCTTTATTGTTGGCTTTGATGGCGATTGTGGTAAACCTTCCCACTATGTCATATTCTTCATACTTAGCAAACCACTCCTAATGGAAGGTTAGATGAAAGGAAGCACTTGAGTCAATCAACCACACACCTTTTGATACATGAGTTGTCAAGGCTATGACAAAGGCATTTGTATTATCTTGAGAATACTATTCAAACTCATCATATGAATCATTTTTCTTTTTCTTCTTATCTTCATTGCATCTTTATGGTAGTGCTCAAGCTTGTCCCAGTTCCAATACTTAGCCTTGGACATTCCAAGAGATTTAGATCTACCATAGGATTCGTGTATTAAAATAACTTAGACAAGAGAAGAATATAATAGGAAATATTCTACAAATATTTGAGAATAATTAAGAATAAGAAATCTCTTTGAGGGGTTAAACCTCCAAAAGTCTCCAATAAGAACATAATTCACAATATGTTGATAATAAACTAACTAGTACCTCCTATATGTACCATACTTATGCCATTGATACCAACTAGGTTGATTTAACTACCTTTATAAATTCATAACAATTGACTTAGTCAAACAATTTAAAATACTATTTAATAACAAATTTAAATATTCATATTTAAAACAAATGTTAACATTACAAGAAAAAAATATTTAAATTCATGACAATTAAAATTAACTCAACTATTTAATCTAACCTACATTTTGTATATCTTAATAAAATATACAATTACCACCTTAATAGCTTTATAAAATTAGAATTTGTAGAAAACATAAATGTTAAACTACTATAATTCCAATCCCATATATGAGTTAATGTAAAACAATACAATGATTTTTTTTTAATATATAAAAAATAAATTTGTTTTTGAGGAATAAGTTCGTGCAATAATTCATGGAATAAGTTCGTGTAATAATTCATTGAATTATGGCCATGCAATAGTTCATTGAACAAGTCCATGCAATAATTCATTGAATAAGTCCATGCAATAATTCATGCTTGCCTTTTACTTTGCCAATTAGATGAGGAATATTTGTTTTATATGTTTAAAGCTTTTGGACCAAGCTTAGAAATTGAGGGTATGTGGGCCTTATGTGTTGGCTATATATTAAAGTTTATATTTTGAATTGACCACAAGTAAATAATTCATTCACTCAATAAGTTTGCTCAATAATTTATGCAACAAGTTCACACAATAATTCATGTTTGCATTTTACTTTGCCAATTAGATGAGGAATATTTGTTTTATATGTTTAAAACTTCTTTTGGACCAAGCTTAGAAATTGAGGGTATGTCGGCCTTATGTGTTTGCTATATATTAAATATTATATTATAAATTAAATATTATATAGTTAATTTTAGCAAGGTTTGAAGGATCATAAAATTCAAGAAAGGATGTTTCGACTAGAAAAAGTTGTAATTGAGATTGTGGAGCAAATTAGAAATTGCATATGGTGTAATTTAAATAACTAAGTTGTGGTACTAATATTATATATAAATTAGGAATTATTGAAGTGCCTCAATCTAATCTATACTCATAATTAATTCATATAGGTCTAAAATTTTAACATACAATAGGTAACTAATCGAATAACTCTTTCATGAAATGAAGTATATCTAGAATATCCTTCCAATATGCAATGCTCCCAAAAGAATCCCTCTATTTAATCTAATAGTGCATAACCTTTGATTCCTACTTGTCACTTAGAATAATAGCTAACATCTAAATAATTGGATATTGCATTTTACTATTTCAACAATTTGAAAATTTACATGACTCAATGTAGATAAATAAAGTTTATATATAATTTCATTGTAAAAATAATGTACAATTTTAAATAAACTAAGAGTATCACTTTTATATACTATGGTAAGGCCGTCATATCTATATAAGCTATGACCATAACCTAAAACATATAGAATTAAAAAAAACTAAGGGTCATTCTTTTATTATTCTTACCATGTTGTCATGTCACCATAATGTTATGTTGCTATGATATCGTTTCTCTACTTTAACATCATCCTTTAATTATTGTCCAAAGAAATCTCTTTGCTTGTCTTAAACGTGATTCGAAAAGACCCTTTACCGTTTGTGACTGTGAAGCTCCGAATATTTTTAGTATTATAATCGATCAAAGCGCGTTAGAGGGAATTATTATCTAGGCACTACAGCGGGCCCAAACGGAGAAGAGCACGCTAAGGCAGTGAGTTGGAAAGCCATTTTGTAATTCACAGAGCGGGCCAAATTTACTATCGTGTTCATTTCCTCTCCAGTCTTCGCACCTTTAGAAATTTGGTCATTTCTCATTCTGAAGATTTTTACAGTCTTAACTCTGAACACGTCATATTCAAATCTGTAAACGTGTAAGGTGCAGATTGATTCCCGAGCTTGATGTGCATTCCATAGAGTTTCGAATGAATGTACATGTTTGACAGGAAATTTGACACTTTAAGCAATTTTCTTGAAGATTCTGTTTTTCGTGCAGCCCGTTAAAAAGAGGGTAATGAGTGTGCTCAACTCTGAGCGTGAAGGACACGGTCATTCAAAAATATATACAAAATTTTGCATCAAAACATAGAATCCAATCCACTCTGAGTTTCTATTTTCCATCTCTCTTGGGCGCTTGAGTTAATGGCGTCTTCCTCCTCATCTTACAAACATTTTTTCAGTGAATTTGAGAGGGAAACGTCCACTGTGTCTCAAAAATTATATGATGCATTCATTAACCACCGAGGCCCTGACGTTAAAGAAACTGTGGCTTTTTTTCTTTACGAATCACTGGAGGAAAAGGGTTGTTGGACATTTCTTGATGACCAAGAAATAGAATTGGGAGATTCAATTGATTCTGTCATACAAAATGCCATATACTCTTCTAAAGTGCAGATCGCCATCTTCTCACCACGATATGCGGAGTCCCCTTGGTGTCTAGATGAGCTCGTTCTCATGTTGAAAACCAAGGCTCGGTTTATTCCTGTATATTGTGATGTGAAGCCTTCTGACCTTCGATACCCTGACAAGGGAGTTTATAAAACTTCATTCGCTCAACATGAAGAAAAGGAGAGATTCAGCAACGAGAGGCTTCAACTGTGGAAAGCAGCCCTCCAATATTCTGCAGGCTTCTCTGGCCACGAATTCCGCTCATCTGAAGAGTAAGACTTTAGGGTATTTTTGCCATTTTGTTTTACCTTTTTTGTTTCGGATGTTTGCTTTCAACCTATTATGATTCATAGAATTCATTAAATTTCCACAGTCCATAGTTGTATAACAAGTGCTTCTGGATTTGACCGTGATCAAAATTTTTTCTCTCAACGTTTCGGATCACACTCCCTGATCCATCATCAGGAGAAAGAGAGCTAGAGAAAAGACATAAAATGATAAACTGCAGACCCAATCTAAATAAAAAGAGAGGGAGGGAGACATATGGCTCAAAAATCAAGAGATTTCAAGTGGAGGAAGAAAACAACACAGTAAGGTACAAAAAGAAAGAACAAAAGGAGTCAAAGCTCATCCAAAGGATAAATGAGAGTAAAATGAAATAAAGTAAAAAAGACAAAGAAATTGTAGATACACGAGATAAAATAATTTTTACAGTGTATCTACAATTTCTTTGTCTTTTTTACTTTATTTCATTTTACTCTCATTTATCCTTTGGATGAGCTTTGACTCCTTTTGTTCTTTCTTTTTGTACCTTACTGTGTTGTTTTCTTCCTCCACTTGAAATCTCTTGATTTTTGAGCCATATGTCTCCCTCCCTCTCTTTTTATTTAGATTGGGTCTGCAGTTTATCATTTTATGTCTCTTCTCTAGCTCTCTTTCCCCTGATGATGGATCATAGAGTGTGATCCGAAACGTTGAGAGAAAATATCTTGATCACGGTCAAATCCAGAAGCACTTGTTATACTATTATGATTCAGTTTTTAAAATTTTCCTTTTCACCCTCTCCATATTGATTTTGAATTCTCATTCCTTAAAATTGTCAGTGATGTCGTAATGCTGTGTGCGAAGATTGTCTCGGCTGTGCAACAAGAGGTTGGAAAGACATTTAAGGGCTTCCCAGGAATACATCAGAAAGGTGTTCATGCAGACGCAGAAGCGTCAACAAGTACATCAATACAGGTGAAGAAATCTAGTCTTCTGCCCAGAGATTCACATCCAGTGGGCATAGATTCTAAAATTGAACACATGGTACAATTGTTGGAAGACCCAAAAGTTCAAGTTATAGCCGTCGTTGGTATGGGCGGCTCGGGGAAGACATTTCTTCTCCAAAATGTCTACAACACAATAAAATCCAGGTTTGACAACTCTATTTGGCTCTCTATCTCTAAATCTTATTCTGTCAAGAATTTGCAGCATGATATAGCCTCCCACATGGATTTAAACATTGCTGCCGTAACTGAAGAGAGAGCGGCTGAATTGATTCATGGCCGTCTGGAAGGAAAAAATTCTATTATTGTCCTGGATGATCTGTGGACACTCTCTACTGAAGATAATCTGATTGATAAACTTGGTCTGCCGTCTGATAAACATTGTAAAGTTCTGGTTAGCACAAGAAATAATCAGGTTGCTGTAAATTCAAAAGCTCATATTTATGAGATGAAAAATTTGTCAGATGAAGACAGTTGGAGTCTGTTTTGTGCCTATGCATTTGGGGATAATGAGGGAAATAAAGAGGCACAGCATCATCTGGAAGTGGTGGGTCGTGAGATTGTAAAGCAGTGCGGAAATTTGCCACTGGCTATCAAAACGACAGCAGCATCTCTGGCCAACACCAAACTTCCTAGCGAATGGGAGTCGAAGCGCCGTCAGCTGGAAAGGGCAGTTACTCCCATTGGTCACCGTGACCCTGTCATGGATATATTAAAATTGAGTTATGATTCCTTGCCACTACATCTTAAGGCCTGTTTTGCTTATCTTTCTTTCTTTCCGGAGGATGAGGAGATAGACTGTGAAGATCTCATATATCTGTGGATAGCCGAAGGATTCATTCCATCAAGAGAGGACCAGCTGGAAGTGGCATGGGGTTGTTTATATCAACTTGCCAACCTGTGTCTGCTTCAACAATGGGAAGATAACTATCTACACAAAAAATGTAAAATTCATGATTTGTTGTATGATTTGGCCATATGCATATCGAGAGAAAATAAATGTGCTGTTTCTTTGGAGGAAGCCTCTTCTGGCACTGGCTGGTGTCGGATTTTACTGGCCAATAAAGATATCAATGACAATGCCATCTCAGAGAGTCGCCCCATTTGTCTCCGTACACTCTCACTATCTCAGAATTGGATGATTTTCAGCATTCCGGCAAACTTGTTTACTGCTATGAGAGGACTGCGCGTTCTGGATTTGAGCTCCACAAACATCTCTACATTGCCTGCGTCCCTTGGAAAGATGAAACTTCTGAAAGTCCTGAATTTAAGGAGGACACAGATTAGGGAGGTACCGGAGTGTGTGAGACATCTGAAAAGTCTCTGGTTTCTTGCTCTCCCTCTAGTACACTGCAGATCATTACCAGTATGGATAAGTGAACTTAAATGTCTTCAGCATTTAGAATGCGAGGAAGTTTATCGCATGCCAAAGGGAATATCAACGCTGGCCTCTTTGAGAACACTGCGAGCAGGATGGTTAATAGGCTTGGAGCTATCCATAGAAGAGGACGAATTCATGAGGTTAGAGGATTTGGCCAATATGACTCAACTTCGGGAACTATGGTTAAAAGTTAACCATGAGATGGAGTGGAGGATCCTTGCGCAGCTGGTGAATATGCGTTATCTGGGAATCAATAATATTGGTGAGGGAGCGGAGCTTCCGCAGTTTCCGGAGAATATCAGAGCAATGAAACATCTGGAAAGGCTTCTATTAATCAGATTTGCAGTGCCAAGTTGGATATGTGAGTTGGCAAATCTGATGGCATTGGAGTTAGACCAGTGTGAATGTCGTGATTATCCGGAGTTGCAAAGAATGCCCAATCTAGTGAGGTTGACGTTGTGGGGGAATAAGACGTGCAGAGAATTGTCAAACGCGTTTGGAAAATCGGGAGGGTTTCCACACCTCCACTTCTTGAGAATTGATGAGTTTGATGAATTAGAGGAGTTCCCTGAATTGGAGGAGGGAGCGATGGCATGTCTTGAGGAGTTACGTCTACTGGAATGTCCCAAAGTGAAGAAAGTGGGAGAGGGATTGGAGCGGTTGAAAAGACTGAAGCTGTTCAGTTACTATAAGTCAGGAGGGACGAATGAATGGTGGGAGACATTACAGGAAGGCGGGGAATATTGGCATAAAATCAAAGCCATCAATCCCCATGTAACTATTACTCATCAGCAAATTTTGGAATATCCTTATGCATGTAATTAATATATTTCCCTAATATTTAATTTATATTAAAGTTGCATGGAAAGTCTTAAATTAATTAGCTTTGCAGTGCCAAGTTGGATATGTGAGTTGGCAAATTTGACGGCATTGGAGTTAAACCACTGTGAATGTAGTGATTATCCGGAGTTGCAAAGAATGCCCAATCTAGTGAGGTGGGAGTTGTGGGTGAATAAGACATGCAGAGAATTGTCAAAGTCGTTTGGAAAATTGGGAGGGTTTCCACACCTCCGCTTCTTCACAATATATGAGTTTGATGAATTAGAGGAGTTCCCTGACTTGGAGGAGGGAGCCATGGCATGTCTTGAGGAGTTACGTCTATGGAAATGTCCCAAAGTGAAGAAAGTGGGAGAGGGATTGGAGTGGTTGAAAAGACTGAAGCTGTTCAGTTACTATATGATGAATGAATGGTGGGAGACATTAAAGGAAGGTGGGGAATATTGGCATAAAATCAAAGCCATCAATCCCCATGTAAATATTACTGATCAGCAAATTTGATAATATCCTTATGCATGTAATTAATATATTTCCCTAATATTTAATTTATATTAAAGTTGACTGTGATTAAACTTTTAGGAATTCAACTATTAGTGATAATTTTATGTCTTTAAGGTCTTTCATTTATTTATATTATGTGGAAGTTAATTTTATTTTTGAGTGCCCTAAAATTTTTAGGTAGAGACAACTCTTAAACATAAATTTTATGTGTATTAAATTAATAAGTCTATAGAAAATGTTTATATTCCAAATTTAATTTAAGATATAAGAAGATGGTTTTTATATTTATTAGGTTTAAAGATTTAAATTTATTTAATTTTAGAATAATTTTTTAAAATTTAATTTAAGTTAATTTAACTAATATAGATATTTTAAATGTAGATATAGGCTCCAATTATTTTATTTTACTTCAGAATTACTTGTTTTATTTGTAATATACTTATTTTACTTGTGCATGTAACTTTTAATGATATGTTACTTTTAATAGTTTTAATTTTGTTGTTTTGGTTTTTCAAATATGCCAGTTGCCTTTTGGTTTTTGGTTTTTATGTATGGTCACCACATGATACTATGTGGCTTTTTGTCATTGTAGAGTCTCTTAGTGTAATAAAATATACACACATAAGTTTAAATTAAATTAGAATTAATTAATTAATTGATAATTTTTCTAGATGTAGGTAAATATGAAATAAATGTTGTATCAAGAAAGTAGATGTAAAAGATAGGGATGCTTAGCTCAATGATTGAAGATAAATGACTTTAATAACTATTCTAAAACTATTTTATCTTTCACTTAGGAATGCTACCTCTCTATTTATATGTTGCCTCAAGTTCTATGTATGACATAGGCTTCTATTTGGGGTCACTCACATAGCTCTAGACTTTTGCATCCATGTCCATCTATCCTCTACCATGTAAATTCGAGCCTACTAGTTATGTACTCCTACTCTCTCATTCAACATATTCATGTTGAATGCACAAGACAATTGAGAGAGGGGGTGAATCAGTTGTATCAAAATTTTCAAACCCTCATAAACATAATTACATCCACATTAGTTCACTTAACCTCTCAATTTGTTCTGAAGATTAAACATGAAAAGAAGATAACAAAAATATAATCACAACAACATCATGCACAAGAGAACACCGAATTTTTATGTTGAAAACCCTAAAAGGGAAAAACCATGGTGAAGATTAGCTCACAATATAAAGTAGTAGCAATACCGAAATACAAGAGGCTCATTGCCCAAAAGAAAAAATGCTCACTACAATAGGGCTCACTACCCAGAGGGTTAACCACCCAAAGGGCTCGCTACCCCAAGTACTCACTATCTAGAAGAAAGAAAGATAGAAGAGAAGAGGCAGCTCACTACCATGAACTAATATGATAGCATCTACCACATGCCTGAGTTCAGATCCATTGAAACACAACAAACATCACATTTGTAGCCTCTTTGAAGATTGTAGATAACTTTTGCTCACTGCATTAGGTCATCTACCACATGAAAGTCCTTACTACCTCTTATTCAAAAACACAACACAAACACCACAATCCTTGCACACCCACATACACACACACACCCTTCACACTTGTTTATATCAACATCAACCTTGAAACATTCACCAAGGTCAGCAACACACTCTACAACCCTTGAAACAATCTCCAAGGTCAGAAAACATACAGAATTCAAATTAGGTTTGGTCCTAAACATTCCCATGGAGCAAAAGGACGAAGGTAGACCACTTCACAACTTATCTTAGACCTAAAAACATCTTCACACGCTTTAACACACTTCCTCAATTCATGAAGCACATCTACAATCAGTGTTAATACCTAGGTCAACTCAACTTGTGTAAACACCAAGAACACTTAGGCACATGCTTCCAAGAACACAACCATAGCTTGCGGACCAAGCACAAACCTTTAACATGATTTAAAAGCATCCAAGAACAACATGAAATCACCTGGGAGCCAACAAATCTAGCTACAACAAATCTTACTTGAAGACAGTTCACAAACTGCTCATAACCAACACTGCTAAGCCCTGCTACTCAAGAAAACTACATTCTGAAGCACCAAATCACAAGTCATTTGGATAGAACATAGATATGGACTTTATGAACACTAATCTAGAACTGCAAGATGAAGCCAAACTATAGAGAAATGTAGAGCAAAATACTTTCTCCCAGTCACACTGCTAGATACAGTTTTCAAATTGGTGAACACAACTCTCAAACTACAGGGTTTTGGAGCACTAAATTATAGATTTAACATCTTCAACCACTTCTCTAAAACATATCCAAACCTCACACTCAGGTCTTCACTATAGAAGAAATGCGGAGCAAAACTTGAACAGCACTCTGGAAGCCAAAAAGACTTCTTCAACACATTGTTTCTAGTATAAATCAAATTTTCTCAAAAGCACTTGGGAACCTAGCAAAAGGAACAATATACTGACATCATCAACACCTCTATAAGGGATTCAAATCACTTTAACACAACTCAATCAAATAGAAGTAGTAACATCAGAAGACATAGTTAACACCAATGAGAACACAAACATGTTGACATCAATGACAACACCAATTAGCACATACTTGCAACAATCTCCCCCTTTATCATTGATGGCAACATATGATATGAAAAACCATCATGGTCCACAACTCTACACTAGTGTCACTCTCCCCTTATCTTTTATACATCTTACTCTTTTTCTCTCCCTTTTTTTTTCACATGAACTCTCTCCCCCTTTGACATCAATGGCAAAGGGTGACCCATCTTTCAGTCTTTCTCCCCCTGATTATAATACTGCACATACTTGCACTGATCTCAACTTCTTTGAATACTCGGGCCCTTAGGAGTACACACCAATCTGTATCAACTCTTACTCCCCCCTGATTGGAACAATCACCAATACCACTACCTACTCCCCCTAAGAGGTAGCTTCCATCATCAGTCCAGAAAAGAATGGATCTTGAATTACACTAGACTGATGTGTCTCCTTATGCATCTAGTTCAAAGTAGGAGGGGGAATAACCCCTAACTTCTCCTAGAGATACTAAAATGTATACTTAGGAAGGACCTTTGTAAAAATGTCAGCAACTTGATCCTTTGTAGACACATACTCAAGCCTCACTTCATGCTATACAACCTTGTCTCTCAAAAAGTGATACCTGATAGAAATATGTTTTGTCCTTGAATGCATCAATGGATTCTTTGGAATGTTAATAGCACTGGTATTATCACAAAAGATAGGAATTAGATCATCATACTCAACTTTAATATCCTTTAGGGTTTGTCGCATCCATAATACTTGTGTACAACAGGATACTGCTGCAATGTACTCTATTTCTGTAGTAGATAAAGATACTGAATCCCGCTTCTTTCTTAGCCAAGATACAACTCTATTCTAAGAAAGAATGCACCACCACTTGTATTTCTTCTGTCATCTACACATCCAACCCAATCTGCATTTGTATAGGCACTTAGGGTAAATTCATTATTCTTGGGATACCACAAAACATGGTTTGAAGTGCCCTTCAAATACTCGAATATCCTGTTTACTGCCATGACATGTGACTTTCTAGGATCAAATTGAAATCTTGCCACAAGACAGACTGCATGCATGATATCTAGTCTAGTAGCAGTTAGGTATAGCAGTCCTCCAATCATTGATCTATATTTGTTGTGATCAGCCTTAGGGGATTCATCATATTTACTTAGCTTACAACCTGTTGTCATGGGGGTACAAACTGGTTTACAGTCTTCCATTCCAAACTTCTTCAACAACTCTTTGACATATTTTGATTGTGAAATCAAAATACCCTTATTAGTTTTATTAATTTACAGCCCAAGGAAGAAGTTCATCTCACCACACATTGACATCTCAAATTCCTTTTATATTTCATATGCAAAGTTCTTGCAGATACTTTCATTTCCACTAAAGATTATGTCATCCACATATACTTCAATAATAAGAATTTGATCATTGCCTACCTTGAGATACAAGTTATTGTCTGTAGACCCTTTATTGAATCCCTGCTGCAACAAATACCTATGTAACCTTGCATACCAAGCTTTGGGAGCTTACTTCAGTCTATATAATGCCTTCTTCAATTTGCATAGCATATCTGGTTTGTCTAACAACTCAAATCCATCTAGTTGCTCTATGTATACTTCATCTTCTAACTCACCATTCAAAAAAGCAAAGTTCACATCCATTTGATATAGTTTGAAATCCTTATGTATTGCATAGTCTAGAAACAACCTAATGGCCTCCATTCTTGCCACTAGGGCAAAAGTTTACTCATAGTCTATTCCTTCTACTTGTGAGTAGCCTTTACATACAAGTCTTGTCTTGTTTCTTACCACTTCTCCATTCTCATTCAACTTGTTCATGTATACCCACTTAGTTCCAATCACATTCTTGTTCTCTGGCCTTGGAACAAGTTCCCAAGTCTAATTCTTCTCAATCTGCAATAGTTTCTCCTCCGTAGCTTTGATCCAATACTCATCCTAGCATGCCTCAATCATTGTTTTAGGTTCAACTTTTGAAAGTAAGAATAGATTTACCCGTAGCTCTTCTTCTTGTCAATACACCTTTTCTCTTATCACCAATGATCTGATCTTCAGAGTGATCCTTCTGGACATATTTGGGAGTTTTAGGGACTCTTTATGGAGCTTCTTGTTCTTCAACTTGTACTTCTTCCAAGGTTTCTTGAACTTCAACTTGTACTTCCTTCTCTTTGGTCTTTTCTTCTTCTCCACAAGAGGACTCATCTGATTCATATTCGTTAATCTCTGAGAACTTTTGTAAATCTTCATCAACCTTAACATTAGCACTTTCAACAATCTTTCTTAGCCTCCTATTATAGCACCGGTAAGCCTTGCTTAAATATTAGAGTATCCAAGGAAAATACCTTCACCACATCTTGCATCAAACTTTCCTAGTTCTTCATCTCTTCTGATATAACATTTGCTTCCAAAAACTTTGAAATACCTATTAGTGGGAGTCCTTCCATACCATAGCTTGTAGGGAGTCTTTGTGTCATTTGCTTTCACCTGTACTCTGTTCTGTATGTATACAACAGTATGAATTTCTTCTCTATAGTAGACTTCCAGCAGGTTTGCTTCTTTTATCATTGTCCTTGTAGCGTCTTGAATGGTCTTGTTCTTCCTTTCAACCACTCCATTTTGTTGAGGAGTTCTAGGAGAAGATAGATGCCTATCCCATGAATCTCACAAAACATGTTAAACTCATTAGAAGTAAACTCTCCACCTCTATCAGACCTTATACATTTGATTTTCATATCCAGTTCATTCTCAACCATTGCTTTAAAATCTTTAAACTTACCTAGGGCTTTTGATTTTTCTTTAAGAAATGTTACCCAAGTCATTCTAGAACAATCATCAATAAATAACATGAAATACATGTCACCTTGGAAACTCCTTACTCTCGTGGGACCACACAAATCTATATGTACCAACTCCAATAGTCTAATAAATGACTTATCCTTGCTTTTGAAGCTTCTTCTTGTTTTCTTTCCAAACTGACATTCTCTATAGACAATATTAATGGGCTTTGTTATCTTTGGTAGATCTCTCATGGCTTGGACTGAACTTATCCTCACCAAGCTATCAAAATTGATGTGACACAATCTCCTATGCCATAGCCAATTCTCACCAATCTGAGTCATAAGGCTGTAACTAAGACCACCTTTGAGATGATACACATTTCCACCTATCTTCTTTCATGCAACAATTACTGTTCTAGAGCTTTTTCTGATCTCACACCCAGCATCCTAAAACATAAGATTGTAGCCTTTGCTACACATCTATCCAACACTCAAGAGATTATGCTTTAAACCTTTGACATAAAGGACATCATTAGTGTTATGCTTTCCATCAAAACTGATTGAACCTTTACCACAAATCTTAGCAGCTTCATCATCACCAAGTCTAACTACTCCACCATCAAATATTTCCAAGTTTAATAAACTTACTCTTATCACCTATCATATGATTTGAGCATCCACTGTCAATGACCTAGTCATCCTTTTCAGTCCTAGCATGAAAAGTAGCTATCATGGCCAAAAGAAAGATTGCTCACTGCAATAGGGATCTAGTACCAATTGTTGGATTTGACACCAATTGTTGAAAAGCATGAAAATAAGATTAAACATGAAAAGTAGATAACATAAATATAATCACATCAACACCATGCACAAGAGAATACCAGATTTTTATGTGGAAAACCCTAAAGAGAAAAACTTCGATGAGGATTAGCTCACAATATAAAGTAGTAGTAAAACCAAAATACAAGAGGCTCACTGCTAAAGGGTTCACTGCCCAAAAGAAAGAATGCTCACTACAATAGGGTTCACTACCTAAAAGAAAGAATGCTCATTGCGATAGGGCTCATTGCAATAGGGATCACTACCCAAAGGGCTCACTACCCCAAGGACTCACTATCCAAAAGAAATAAAGATAGAAGAGAAGAGGTGGCTCACTGCCATGAACTGATATGATAGAATCTACCACATGCCTAAGTTTAGTTCCATTGAAACATAACAAACATCACATTTGCAGCCTCTCTAAAGATTGTAGATAACTTCAGCTCACTGCATTAGGTCATCTACCACATGAAAGTCCTTACTACCTCTGATTCAAAACCACAACACAAACACCACAATCCTTGCACACCCACACATACACATGCACCCTTCACACTTTTTTATACCAACATCAACCTTGAAACATTCACCAAGGTTGACAACACACTCTACAACCCTTGAAACAATCTCCAAGGTCAGAAAACATACATAATTCAAATTAGGTCTAGACCTAAACGTTCCCACAGAGAAAAGGGATGAAGGTAGACCACTTCACAGCTTATCTTAGACCTAAAAACATTGTCACACGTTTCAACATGCTTCATCCACAAAACACATTGCAATTAGTGTGAATACCCAGGTCGGCTCAACTTGTGTAAACACCAAGAACACTTAGGCACACACTTCCAAGAACACAACCATAGCTTGTGGACCAAGAAAAAACCTTTAACATGATCTAATAACATCCATGAACAACATGAAATCACCTGGGAGCCAACAAATCTAGCTACAACAAATCTCACTTGAAGACAGTTCACAGGCTGCTCACAACCAACACTGCCAAGCCCTGCTACTTAAGAAAGCTATGCTCTGATGCACCAAATCACAAGTCCTTTGGATAGAACATAGATATGAACCTTATGATCACTGATCTAGAACTAAAAAACTAAACTATAGAAAAATGTAGAGCAAAATACTTTCTTCCAGTCACACTGCAAACACTGCTAGGCACAATCTTCAAACTGGTGAACACAACTCTCAAACTACAACATTTCAGAGCACTAAATTCTAGATTTAACTTCTTCAACCACTTCTCTAAAACATATCCAAACCTCACACTTAGGTCTTCACTACAGAAGAAATGTGGAGCAAAACTTGAACATCACTTTGTAAGCCAAAAAGACTTCTTCAACACATTTTTTCCAGTATAAATCAAATTTTCTCAAAAGCACTTGGGAACCCGGCAAAAGGAACAATATACTAACATCATCAACACCTCTCTATAAGTCATTCAGATCACTTTAACACAACAAATCCATCAAACAACAACAGTAACATCAAAAGACACAGTTGACACCAATGACAACACAAACATGTTGACATCAATGACAACACTGATTAGCACATACTTGAAACAATTCAACCCTATCTACTCTATTATTTGGAATGGTTATATTTATGAATACCTTTAGAGGGCTCTCAAAATCTCTATAGGACACATTCTCCTAGGTCAACCCTTAGAAAATACCAACTTTATAATCATGTAAATGATTGTCAGACAACAAGCAATGTCCTAGAATGAATATGAAAACTTTAATTCATTTTAATGAGTGAAACTGAAGTGTTTTTTATTTCTTCCTCCTGAAATTCTGTAGAGAGAGAACTAGCTATAAGAGTCTTGGATGAAAATGAATGTAATTCAATGCATTTAAATACAAGTACATAGAAATTAATCTTGCAAACATGTATTTACTTAGCTCACAATGGCTAGTGAAAAGGGTAGGAGTCAACAAAATTTTAACTTAAATTTTGAAAACTTGGAAGTATAATACATAGTCATGGGATCAATCCCACACATGAGGGAATGAACTAGAATGATGAAGTTGTCTAGAATCTAGGTAGTGAATCAATCTGGGGTGTAATAAATTTAATTAGTATGGATAAATGTGTAGATATGAATAAAATGTAGAAAGATATATGGGAATGTGTATATGGGGATAGATATAGGGCAAGAGAATGAGATCACACAAGATTGCATCATGTATTAATATATAAATGTGGTTACATGTGTGGAAATGGGGGACCAAAAGGGGGTCAAAAGTGACCACCTTTTTCTTGAAATCGGTAAAAAATGTTCTTGGATGAGAAATTCAAAATAGCCATGCTCAAAGTTTGAAGATGTGACAAGAGCAAGATTAGTAGTGGTTACAATCTAGTTTTTAAACTACAACTTTATTTAAAATGGTGGACATTAAGAGGGTCAAATAGGGGGAGCACACAAAGTGGTCCCATTTTTGTCAAAAATTTATACCATAGCATCTAGTGTGCTCCCCCTAAAATGTTGACTTTTAAAGTATTTCACACATTCCTTTGGTAGAAAATAAACTAACATCAAATAGTTTTTGCATGACATTTTTTGCTATTTTTTAATGAATATATGATTTTATGCTAATTTTCAATGTGGACAATCCTAACAATGAAAAATTGTGTGTTACCCCTTAATTTTGAGAAAACTAATCAAAAATTATTATTTTTGAATATGTATAGAATAGATTCTACAATATAAAATATAATTTATTTTAAATTTGGATGAGTAGATAAAAAATGACACAAAAATACTTTACAAAGGTTTTCGGCAAAAAATGAAGACACTATTAAAAGAAATTGAAGATGGAAATTTTAATTTTCTTGATTTTTTTAAAAATGACATGGTTAAAAAGGTAGTAGAGAGCTTGATGTCACCATGAATTTTTTTAGAGTAACATCAAAATATGTGTAAACCTAATGGAGAGCATGCTTGACATTTATTTGTTTTTGTATGTTTTCTACAAAACACGTATTTGGGCATGTGACATGTAGGTCCAACCCTATGGACCTTGGAAATCCAACCCTATGAATTAAAATTTCCAAAGCACGTTAAAACACATACACATTTTTTTTACATAAAAAAGATCAATAGTCTGCAAAAGGTCAAACTCATGATTTCATATTGTAGTGTCGTAAATTGTGCTTGCCCATAATTTCACATTGTGTTTGGCCTTCCTTTAGTGTCCATTCCCCTATCTTGTTTGTAGGTTCATTTTATCCTTTACATTAGCATTTTTTCCTCCCATGGTGCTCAACTCTTATTTCTTATGCTATTTTAGCCCTTTTGGTGCAGTCATGGTCGAAGGGTTCATAGAATTAACTGTCTAAGCCTTGCAACAAGAGTAAACACAACAAAAGCAATTCAAATATAATATGCAAAGAATGATTTAGATTCTCAATATATTATAGATTCAAAATGCTAACATGTCGGCAACATGTGGGCTTACAAACTTGGGCTCACAGGCCTGATTACAGAATAGAAAGATATGGCATTAAAGAGCCTCCTTGAAAGGAATTCAAACTATCTCATTAATTCTGCTAACTAACTTCCTAATGCATCCTACAAATCTATATATATCATCTCCAAGCTCAAGAAATCCTCCGCGTCAGCCAGGAAAGAAGTTACAATCTCTAAGGAAGGTGCAATGTGTAGAACAAATAGGTCGGCCTTAAGCAACTGGTAATGCTCCACAGATGATGGGAACTTGGTACGAATCTTAGGGAAGGTTGCCTAGGTCTCAAACTATCTTGAATGATGTTTCATTTAGCTCCACAAGTCATAGAAGTGCTTACAAAAATAGGTGATCTTTTGACAGCGATAACTTTCCAGAAACAAATCCAAATGATCTAAATTTTGGATATGATGTAGTTAATGATGTCTATATGTTAAGTCCTACTCCATGAGATTTGAAATGAAAATGCAACAAAATGCAGTAGAAAATGTTGAAACTGCTACTGTCTGAACTAAACTAAAATGAACTAGAAAATGAAAGAAAACAAAAGAAAGCAAATGTTTTTGGTTGATGCAAGATTGCTTTGCAACCTAGGATGCTCCTACACATCAGACACCTAGGGTTTTTAAAAAAGTGAGTCCCTCACTTTGCTGGGGCTAGAGGAAAACCAAGATGGTCCACCTCAGCCTGAGAAATCCATGATGAATCTTCTTCTAGTCTGCCTTTCCACTTGACTAGATATTCCTTGTATTGCTTGCCTCTGGTACTGCATCCAACTCTGTTGTCCAAGATTTCTTCTATCTACTCCAATTGTTGTTGTGGTTACTACTTCTTCAAGTCATCATCAATGCTATCACTCGATTCTCCTCCACGATATTGATATAAGTCTACAATGTTGAAAATAGGTGATATACCCAATGTCTCTGGTAGCTCCACTTCATATGCATTTCCTGGATCAAATTTTCTGAGTATCTTACATGGTCCAAAATTCTTCATATTCAACTTATTGTATATGTCCCTACTAGAAATCTCTCTTTTCTTAGGTACACCATCACTTTATCTCCAATAGAGAATTCTTTGTATCTCCTCTTCTCATCTACTTGCTCCTTATACTTATTTTTCATCTCCTCCAAATGCTTCTTAACCTGATTGTGTACTGTCTCCATATATCTAGCAAATTCTTTTGCTTCTGTACTTCTCTTGTCCTTAATACTCATATCTCCTAACTCTGCAACTCCTCTAGGGTTTACTCTGGTCATAATATCAAAAGGTGTTTTTCTTGTACTCCTGTTCACTAAATTATTGTATACAAATTTTGCTTGTGATAGAATTAGTTCCCAATTTCCTGCCTTCTCTCCAACTAAACATCTCAAAAAATTTCCCAAATTCCTATTTACCACCTCTGTTCGTCCATCGGTCTATGGATAAAATGTTGAATTGAACTTTAGGTCTATCTTCATCTTCTTCCGCAATGTCCTCCAAAAGTATCTAATGAATCTTGTATCCATGTCTGAAATTATGCTCTTAGGTAATCCATACAATCTCATAATCTCTTTGAAAAATAGGTTAGCAACATGCATTGCATCAGTTGTCTTCTTACAAGGTATGAAATGTGCCATCTTTGAAAATCTATCCACCACTACAAATATAGAATCATGTTCTCTTTGCACGTCTTTGGCAATCCCAATATGAAATCCATGCTTATGTCTTCCCAAGGTCTCTCCGGTATTGTCAAAGATTTGTACTATCCAGTATTATGACTACTTCCTTTTGCAACTTGACATACTCTACAACTTTGTACAAACTTCCTTACATCCTTATATATCTGAGGCCAAAAGTAATGTTCACACACCAAAGCCACTGTCTTGTCAATTCCAAAATGTCTTGCCAATCCACCACTATGTTTCTCCCTGATCAAATTGTCTTTCATTGAACTCCTAGGTATACACAATTGATTTCCTTTGAACAACATATCTTCTTAAATGAAATAATCCAACCACTTACTTCTATCCATCACAATAGTTTCCTTACATGTTTTCCAAGGTTCTACAAAATCAAGATCTTCTTCATACATGTGCTTCAGTTCTTCAAAACCTAATACTTCAACTCTCATCTCTGTCAACAAATTCCTTCTTCTATCCAATGCATCTACAACTTTATTTGACTTCCCACTCCTATGCTTCAATACAAAAGTGTAACTCTGCATGAACTCTACCCATCTCATATGTCTCTAATTTAAGTTTCCTTGATTGTTCAAATATTGTAAAGCTTGATGATCTTTATACAACACAAATTCCTTAGGCAACAAGTAATGTCTCCACTTCTTCAAGGCTTGAATTATGGCATAGAACTCCTAATCATAAACTGAATATCTTCTCCTTGCATCATTCAACTTCTCATTGAAATAAGAAACTGGTCTACCTTCTTGACTTAACATTCCTCCTATTGCATTTCCACTTACATCACAATCAACTTGAAATACCTTGTTGAAATTTGGTAACCCTAACACTGGTTGCTCTGTCACTTTTTGCTTCAACAATTCAAAAAATTTATTTGCTCCTGATGTCCACTTGAAATCCTTTCTATCACCTCTCATTGTCTCTGTCATCAGTGTGCATACTAAACTTCTAGTAGAAACTAGCTAATCCATGAAATGATCTGACTTCTCCAATGCTCTCAAGTGTTGGCCATTCAACAATTACTCTAACCTTCACGTGGTCCATCTTCAATCCTTCTGCAGAAATCACAAATCCCAAGTATACCAATTCTTCCTTCATGAAACTACATTTCTTAATGTTTATCAACAATTTCTCTTCTCTCAATCTCTGCAATACTTGTCTCAGTTGTTGCAAATGTTCTTCCGTTGTCTTACTAAAAATTAGAATATCATCCAAGTATACAATAACAAACTTACTCAAAAATTTATTCAAAACTTCATTCATCAATCTCATGAAAGTATTCAGTGGATTTGTTAATCCAAAAGGCAACACTAACCACTCATACAATCCTTAATTTTTCTTAAAAGTAGTCTTCCACTCATCTCCTCTGATTCTGATCTGATGATATCCACTCTTCAAGTCTTTGTAAAATACTTTTCTCCACTTAAACAATCCATAATGTCATCCATCCTAGGCAATGGAAATCTATACTTAACTGTGATCTTGTTGATTGCTCTAGAGTCTATACACATTCTTCATTCTCTATCCTTCTTCAGTGCTAGCACTACAGGTACTACACAAGGGCTCAAGCTTTCTCTGATCAATCCTTTCCTCAATAACTCTTATATTTTTCTATTCAACTCTACATTCCCAACTGGTGTCATCCGGTGTGTTTCTTTGTTAGGTAAACTAGCTCTAGGTATAAGGTCCATGTGATGACTGATACTGCGGATTGGTGGCAATCCTTCAAGTACATTATTTGATATGATGTCTTCATACTATGTCAACAATTTAGTTATCTCTTTTTGTTGTGATTCTTTAGTCTTTGTGATTAGGGTTACAGGCTTGTTAGGAATCGAAGCATAACACATATTCTCATGTCTCAAACCATCCAAAAATTTCCTTCCATTTACCAAACAGATTCTAGCGATCCCACATACTTCACTCTTAGGTTCATCTTCCAAAGGAATCAAAGTAATTCTCTTTCCATTAGATGTTATAGTATGAGTTTTCTTTCTCCCATCATGTATAACTTTTCTATCATACTACCATGGTCTACCCAATAATATATGACATACATTCATCAACATAATATCACAAAATACTTCATCATGATAAGATCCAATATGAAATTTTACCAAACATTGTTCACTCACCAATACCTTACATTCATCTTGAATCCATGTTATCTTGTAGGGCTTAGGGTGTTTCAATCTCTCCAAGTTCAACTTAGTCACCATCTCCTCTAAAACTAAATTATCAATACTACCACTATCAATGATCACTTTACAACATTTACCTTCTGATTTGCATCTAGTTCGGAACAAACTTTTCCTCTGCGGTGGTTCCTCAATTGTCTCTTCTTGAAATAGTGCTCTCTTCATGACTAGTGATTCTCCTTTCTCTAATTTTCCAGGTGATCTAATAGGTTCTTCTTCTAGGTAAGCTACTCTTCCACTGTTCTCTGTCTTCTTGCCTGTACTTCCTTGATGACATTCAAATTCTCTATGTCCTTCACCTCCACATTTAAAATGTAAGGTCCTCTGAATGTTCTCCTATCAGATCCTCTTTCATCTCTTTTGTATCCTTCACTCTGGTAAGAATTATAATGTCCTCTGCAATAGAAAGTTCTATCATCTCTCTAGTATCCACTGCTATCTCTATCTTCCTTCTTGTATGGGCTATCTTGTTTGTTTAGCTCTACATGTGATCTTCCACCTCTTGAATGTTTTCTACCTCTCTGAAATTTACCTCCTCTTCCTCTCTGTCTCTACTCATGCTTCTTGTTCAACTTTTCTTCAACCTTTAGGGAAAACTGATATGCTTCTTCTATTGTTGTCATCTTCACCAAACTAATTTCTTCTTGAATGTTCATTCTAAATCCATTGATATATCTTGCCACTTTCTCCTTGCTTGCTTCACTATCTCTAGTCCTTATGATTATCTTATGAAATTCTACAGTATAATCCTTCACAAATTTCTCCTTTTGTCTCAAGTTCTGTTATCTCTTCAATAGTTCCAACTCATAGTCATTGGGTATACACTGATTCTTCAACTTTGTCACCATTCTGTCCCATTTTATGATCTTTTCCTTTCCTCTTTTGTTTCTATCCAACTAAAATTATTTCCACCAGATAGCAGCATGTCCTTTCAACTATTTTTGCAAATCTCACCTTCTTCTAATCTTCAATTTCTTCGTATTCAAAGTATTCCTCTAGGTCATTTATCCAGTCAATCAATTCCTCTGAATTCAAATTTCCAGTATAATTCGGTACATCCACTCTAGTTCTTTTTCTAATCTTTGAAATAGCTCTCAACATCTTCACTTGATCTGATTCTTCTTCTTCTTCTAGGGTTTCTTCATTTTGATCAGCGGATTGAAATTCTTCATAATCACTTTCAACATTAAGTCTAGGTGTTAATCCTCTTCTTCTATCTTCTTCAACAACATCCAATCAAACTTTCATTGTTTTCATCATCTCCATCATTTTGTCCATTCTTCCAGCCATAATACCAACAATAGGTATTCTCCTCGGTGGCATCTCTTCCTAGGATCAAGTGTAATTGCCTCCAATTCGGCAATCTGGCTACAAGGTGACAACTACCTCACAATTGGCGATCAGTTGACAAACACAAGTACGCTACCTCAGTTTGATGATATATTCATAGCAAGATTTAATGGAATGCCTTCACAACTTCACTCCAAAGGATTTAGACTTTTCTTTGATACCACTTAGTGCAGTCATGGTCGGAGGGTTATCAAAATGAACTATCTAGGCCATGCAACAAGAGTAAACACAATAGAAGAAACTCAAATATAGAATACAAAGAATGATTCAAATGCTCAATATATTATAGATTCAAAATTCTAACATGCCGGCAACATGAGGGCTTACAATCTTGGGCTCACAGGCTTGATTATAGAATAGAAAGATATGGCATTGAAGCACCTCCTCAAAAGGAATTCAAACTATCTATCTCATGAATTATGCTAACTTCCTTCCTAATACATCTTATAGATCTATATATATCATCTCCAAGCTTAATAAATCCTCCACGTCGTCCACGAAAGAAGTTACATTCTCTAATGAAGGTGTAATGTGTAGAACAAATAGGTCGGCCTTAAGCAGCTGGTAATGCTCTGTAGATGATGGGAAATTGGTGTAGATCTTAGGGAAGGTTGGCTAGGTCCCAAACTATCTTGAATGATGTTTCATTTAGCTCTACAAGTCACGAAAATGCTCCAGAAACCTTCTTCTTCAGTTGGTTGTTTGTATGCTTTGTTCTGCAAAAACATGTGATCTTTTGATAGCAATAATTTTCTGAAAACTGATCCAAATGATCTAAATTAGGGATATGATGTAGCTGATGATGTCTAGATGTTAAGTCCTGCTCCATGAGATCTAAAATGAAAATGTGGACAAATGCAGTAGAAAATGTTGAAACTTCTATTGTCTGAACTGAACTGAACTGAACTGGAAAATGAAATAAAATAAAAGAAAGAAAATGTTTTTGGTTGATGCAAGATTGCTCTGCAACCTGGGATTCTCCTGCATCACCTTTGTGCTCAGGTTATCTAAATTCTATAAAATTACCTTAACCTCGATGTTGTCTCGAGATGTTTAGACCTTTTGAGACCAATAGTTGTTTGGACTCTAATGTTTATCATGGACATCTATGCGATGTGTTGGTGTCCCAAAAGTATCTTTTAGTCTAAAAACCATTTTAGAAGTTTTCTTCAACTTGCGTTGTACTCTGAGATTTTCTAAATCCTTATTTGCCCCCAAACGACTCTTTCCTTGATTCTTCACTCTCTTTTCTATATAAACCCTTAAACTTCTCATTTGAAGGGATCAATCTTTCTCCATAGCGAAGTGAGTCACTGAATTTTATAATTCCATTGTGGCATCTCATTTCTCGTGCTCTCAAGCTCTCTACAACTTTCTACAACATTCTCTTCAATCTCTCTTTCTCTTTTTGTCTTTCTCAAGCCTCTCTGGTAAAATTATTCTTATTTCATTGCAAGAATTTTCATTCTTGTTGTGCCCCTAAGTACCTTGGGATTCTCACATCCCTTATTCTTTCATTTGTCATTGTTTTTATTTCTAGATGCACTTAGAATAAGAACACACATTATTATATTTTATCAATCTCAATATCTTTGGTTGTCTATGGAGGTAGAAATACCAAAGCAGGGGTTTGACTGAGGAAAACTCCTATACAACCCCAACCCTTTTCCCCTAGTCTTTCCATTTTAAGGTTGTGTGGAGAAAAGATAAAATGCATGAGAGTTTACATCTTCTTTCCTCTTTTTCCATTCTTTTAATTATTTTAAGTTTATGTTATCACTTCTCATCAATATTAGCATTTTTTCATTTCTATACATTAATTATTGAAATCTATGTCAACAGGTATTTTTTAGAATCCATATAAACACGTGCATTCTTTAATTTCTATCTTTTCCATCGTACATACTACAGTGTGACATGCAGACATCCCTACAACTCACTATTGTTTAGGACAGAGGCACCCTCCTTTTGGTGCCAGGTTTCTTTGTTTCTACACTATCCATTTCTGCAATCAGTTTCTCACTTATGTTATTTCATTTCTAGTTACTTCATTTCTCATCGTATTCTAGTTTATATTCTTGGCATTCTTGTAGTATTTATTTAGTAGATGGATCAATCAAGGATATCTATCTCACTCTTCCTAATAGGATAGCAGTGAGATATATTCTTGTTCCTAATCGTAATGTGTAGAGTAGAAATTTTATCTTAGTTGGATTGTATTTAGCTAGGATTGAAATTTCCCTATCACATTTTGGTGAACCTGATGTGAAGAACTTAAAGCTCCTTCCCTTTTCATGCATTTTTTTTTCAAAATAAAATCAAGAGATTTTTCTTTCTGAAAAAATTCATGCAACAAGATCTGGTAATACCTTTCTTAATTCTCTCCTATATTTCTAAATTAGCATGTTCTCTCCTCTTCTTACATCGCTTTCCAAATTTATTCAAAAGATTCGTGAAAGTGATGTTCCATTTCATGCATGTGATGGTGACTTAGTTGTTCCAATATTACTGTATTCTTTTGATAGCTCTTGTAAAATTCCTCCTACTTATGGGGATATTTTGGTGCAAGAGGATGATATCATTAATACTTTTCTTAATGTTACTTTACCTTCACTTCATTTCAATGCTCTCCCTTATAGAAATGAAGCATTTATAGATGAAGAGTCTCACCTCACATTGAATCCTCCACGGATAGATGTTGATCATAGTTCTTCCATTCCTGCATCTTGTATGTCTCAAGAAAATAATAATGTTAACTCAATTATTGTTAATCAACTTATCCCACCTGCTAAGGGGATGTTGGATAAGTGTATTAATGTTCAAACTATCTCTTCTATTCCAAACATCATTGTGCATAGGGTGCCTAATTTGCCCCTACTCTCTCATCCTATGATCAATGTTTGGGGAATTACTAACAATCCCTAACCTTCAAATTACTTTTTAGAGATCATGCAATCTTTAACTCAAAATGTGTCTATGGCTCCTCACTCTCATGCAGTGGCCCACACATATAATACATGAAAAAACAAAGAGTATGATCTTCTTACACAACTACAAGCTATGTAAGGTAAGATCTCTCTTTGGGACTTGATGCAAGTTTTACCTTCTCATCATAGTGCCCTCTAGCAAGTCTTGTAGAAGATATCTATCCAATCTTCCATGAATCCCATAAACATGGTGTAGTGTCATAAATTTCCATCGCTTACAATTTCACGATAGGTTTAGCACTTAATTTAGCATGTATGTTTGTCTCTGCTTAACATGTGCATATTTCACTACTTTGCTAAGAAACTTGGTTAAGTCCCTTGTTAATGGGCCTTTCAAGGACACTTTTAACCAAGACACTAGCACCCTGCATTAGCATCCTATCTTTTGGTGCCAAAAGAATTTGAACTTGAATGTCATACTTGTTACATTAAGCGACGCACCTTGTCGGCCTTGTTGCATTGAATGACAAACCTTGTCAGCCTTATTGCATTGAGCGATGCAACTTGTTGGCCTTACCTAATCGATCCCCCAAAAAGTAATTTGGATTCATATATAAACAACCCTCTCTCTCCCTCATTTAAGAAAAAATATAGGACACATAGTGATAAGCTTTACAACTTCTAGGATATGAATTCTCTCTAGCGAATCTCTCTACTTGTAAAGATTGTTATTGTTATTGCACTAACACTTGTAGGTATTTAAGGAAGCTTCTTATTCCTCCATCAACTCCTTATGTGTGATTTGTGTTGCAACATCAATCCAACAAGGGTTTCATGCTTATGGCAAGTCTATTTCATTGTATTTATTTATTGCAATCTTTATCATTGGTTTTTCCTTTGTTCATCATGAATGAACACTCTCTATCATCATCATAATTGCTATTGCAGAGGTATGAACACCAACACAGGGTTTGACTAAGGCAAGCCCCTATACGACAATCATTTTCCCTCTTGTATATGTGTGGATCGCAATAGGAGTTTTCTGACATTGAGGAGCGACAAAAAGATGGAAGGAATAAATACAAACATTGTCGAACTGAAGTTATGTCCATACAAAACCCAAAGGATTCTAGTGCCCCATGCTAGTGTCCTACCCAGTTTGCTCCTACTTTTAGTGCCAAGTTCCATCATATCTATTCTTTTATGTTCTACTCTTATTTTCTAAAAATTATAACAATTATCTGTACATTTTCTTCATTAATCCATTTGTTCTTCACATTTCTTATTTTATTCAACTCATTTGTTATCAATCTTTCATCTTTGTAACAAAGGAACAAAGCCCCCATCAACACAACTTGGCTCTTCTCTAGGGACAATAGCCAAGCATAGAGTTGTTGGTGGCTTATGTTCTAATGTTTGATTGGGAAAATTAATGTAGTTAATTCATAATTGATTAGGTCATCTTTTCTTATCACACATTTTGGTTAACCTAACGTGCTTGAAACCTTCCTTATTCTTGTTGTACACTTATATTACATATATTATTTTATCTTGTGTATTTAGTTTAGAAAATAAAACACACTTAAAAAATTTCTTTTCTTTTAGATTAGAAAACAAAAACCAAACAAAAACTTTCTTTCTTCTAACATATCATCAGCATATCCATCTTTTCATCACTTTCTTCTCTCTATTGCTTCCTAGGAGTACATGAGTGTTCTGAAACTTGTAATTACTTTGAGTTTCATAACCCAGTGCTCTAAATATGAACTCCATATAAGAAGAAGTTATCGAATTCTAATGAGTTCCCATGGTTTAAGTAGATCTGGTGTTTCAACATTGAAACCTGAATTCACTAACTTATTCATCCTAGGAAGTTCCATAACATGGCCATCTTTAGATTACATTCCCACATTGCCAATGATCTTTGAGACACAACCTTCTCATAATTCTCTTGAGATAGACAACTCCATGGCCCATGTTCCTAAGACCCAAATTTAGAAGCTAGATAGAGAGTTGGCTAGTTTCCAATAATTCTTGGGCATGGAACATTTGGCTAGGGAGGTCATTCCTCTCATAGAGGCTCTCAAAATACTGTTACTTGATGATCCACAAGGTGTTGAAGTTCTATGTAGCTTAGCTCACTAGTGGATAATAACATTATGTTGTCATCTAGCTACACAGAAGTCCTCAACAACACATCCTCTCAAAACCAAATGGGGATGTAGGTGTTTGTACCCATGTCGACATCTTCTATTTCAACATTCATTTCTTCTATTCTCACCACCACTGTACAGTCTGGTAATATTGCCAACACTAGTGCTAGGGTAACAAACATGGGAACCTTATAAACCAATATAGCTTCATCCTACCTGTTGATGGTGTTTTTAGCACGCAACAACGTAGGTGTGATTACTGGTTTCACACCTCTCTTGAAAAGTATCTTACCTAGGGTAAGATACTTTTCAAGAGAGGTGTGAAACCAGTAATCACACCTACGTTGTTGTGTACTAAAAACACCATCAACAGAATTGGCGCTAGAAGGAGGGCAAAACTAAAAACTCAAAATCAGCAAGTCTGGGGACCAGACAGAGACACACTCGATCCAGTTCAGCTGGAGAAGAACTGCTATCTCTGACAGAATTTAGAAGAACAAGAAGGGATCAAGGAATACCCAGGGCTCCTCGAGCTCAGTCAGCCCCCAGATATACTGCTGCAGGTCCCAATAATCCCCCTATCATGGCTTACTTTGCAGGAAATAACCAGTCCCCTCTGCTGTTCAATGACTACCATGACATGCCCAAAAACCCAGACAAGTTCTGCTCAAAGTTTAGGGTACATGACCCAGATAGGACCGCGGATGAACACATTAAGATTTTTGAAGCTAATATGTTCATGTTACAGGTGCAGCATGAAGATGTAATATGCCGACTGTTCCCCTACTCGTTGCAGGATGAAGCCTACTACTGGTTTGCCAATCTCCCGGCAGCATCTATAAATTCCTGGCCAAATCTGAAGACAGCTTTTCTGAATAGGTTTCGTATGCCCACTTCCCCGTCTGATCTTTACCGTTCTTTTGTGGAGATTCGACGAGAGGAAGGTGAGATGATCAACACCTTCAATAATAGATTCCAGAAAGCTTACAGTCGTCTGCAGGCCCCCTATGCTATAGACCAGGCTGCTGCCCTACCTATTTACTATGCTGCCCTAGATAAGCTCACCTCCATGTTTGCAAGGAGGGCCAACCCGGTACCAGCCAGTTTAGCCGCAGCCTATGCTGCTGCTGTCGAAGTGAGTACCCAGCTTGGGCAAATAGCCTCTGGCCCGCTGAATCATATGGGTCCCGTGGCCATGCCAAACCAAATTCCCATGATAAATCATGCATTGGCCAATCGAACCCCTGTGATGAACCCAGTCCCGAGCCCAGCTGCCACGCAAGCTCTAGTAATCCATCCAGGCAACCCAGTGGCTGAAATGCCTCCAGCACAAATGCCTTTCCTGCAGTCCTCAGAGGCATCCAAGACCAAGGAAGATAGGGACGATATCAAAGAACTGGTTGAACAGATGAAAAAGCTCACTGCTGAAGTTACTCACCTCAAAAACCAGAATGCTTATTTACAGCAGAAGGGGCAGAATCAGCAACATCTCCAGAGCCAGCAGCATTCACTAAATCATCAAGGCTCAAACCAATTTCCAAATCAAAATCAGTATCAAAATCAGAGCTTTCAGCAGCGGTCAAATCGATCCTGGAATACCAGGCCTAACAATGGGGGAGTGCCTTCACCGTTGGAAAATCAGAATAATGACACCAGACCCCCAGGGCGCGTAATGCTGGCCGAAGCTGCCTTATCTACCTGGTGCAGATTGCACAACACCAATGCCCATTCTGAGTTGGATTGCCCGGAATTCCAGATTGCTTCCAGATCTTTCAAATGGAAATTCAGAACGCCGAAAATCAGGAGACTCCACCAACTAGATATGAGATTGTCCCCTCCCAGAGGTATGATGCTGCTCTCGTTCTTGATAGTTATACATTCCCATTCCAGGATGACAACCAACCTGAAGAAGAAGAGTCTGAGGAGGTCAATGCTTATCAGCAGTACAACAAGACTCCTTATAATTTGAGGAGTAGCAAGCCAAAAGGCCCTTTCACCACTTCCATTCCCCCAAATAGTTATCAAGTCCCGCCCGATCCTCATGCTACCAATAATCCTGAGCCCCCCAAAGCCCCTCTTCAAACCACACCTCATAGTACCATCGTTGATCCGGAAAAGTCCCTGCATGCTGATATGGTAAAAATGGGACAGTATGTGGCTGATGAGCTTAAAAAGATGAAGGTCAGTCTCTCTGTGTATGAGCTATTTAAGATACCTGAGGTTAGAACATCTTTCTTTCAAGACATAGGCGCTGGAACCGGGACTGATCATACGCCGAGAGAAAACATCGCTAAGGAGAATATCGATAAAGGAAAGGAGAGATTTTGATACCAAATTGTTGACTCTGTGCCATTTGAATTAAATACAAAGCAAGTTTCTGCAGTATTTCTGAGAATTTACATCTTGTGTCGATTCATTGTGGTCTTCATGGTTTGCTTCTTGCTCTCCCATAGTTAGATTAGTTGTGCTTTTATGATGTTAATGGTTTATTACAGTATTTGATGAATGTTCCAAGTCCATACTTTTAGTTATTTGCTGATGGTAAATAACTGTGTAAAGTTAGCCTGGGCTTATTATTTGTGCTAAAGTTTAACTTCATTTCATGAGTTAAGTTGCGCCATTTATTGGGTATTTAACGACTGAATGTGGTTTGAAAATCTTTCGACTTCCATTGAAGATAGCACCGTTTTCTGCAGTACTGTAACACCCATTTCAGTTTGGTAACTCAGAGAACTGGTTTGAAGTCTGGAATATTTGTCTACTAAAGATAACCCTTGCATTGTGAATGTCACTTAGGATTCCTTCTAAACCCTAAATCTTTTGCATTTTCTTTAAAACCACTGTTTAGTTGTTAGAATAGAAAGTTTCAGCAGCATCTCACTTTGTATATCAGCTGAAAATCATAGTAGGGTTTATGTGTATTTGTTGTCTCAACCTTGAAGATTTGCAGACTGCATGTAAGACCCCTTGTAGGTACAGCTAGAACATAACCATTGAGAGATTCCAAGCAAGCTAAGACCTAGCTGTATTATCCTTGGAGTAGTCTTACCTAGGGTAAGATACTTTTCAAGAGAGGTGTGAAACCAGTAATCACACCTACGTTGTTGCGTGCTAAAAACACCATCAACACTACCTTCCTTCGGCCTCTACTTTACCTATCAAAATGCTAATCCAAATGTTGCCCAACATGCTTTCAGCTAGCCTCATCAATGGTTCACTTACCCCATTGTTTCCCAAACTCTTGTTAGCTTTGCTCCTTCATACACTAGCCACTCGCAAATCACTCCACCTTCTTATCCTATAATCAACCAACTCTTACAAAATGTCAACTCCCTGCAACAATAATTAGCAAGCAGGAGTCAAATCTAGTCCCAACCTACCATCCCATCCTATTACACTCGTAGCCCATTATTAGTCACTATCCTAAAAACCCCAATGCCTGATAAATTTGAAGCACCATGTTTTGAGAAATAGATTGGAAAAGGAGACCCTAATGACCATGTGTCAGCCTTTGCCACATTGTGCAATGACTTTATCTTCAAAGGTTCTCTCTTATCTAAGCACTTTCCTAAGTTGCTAAAAGACAAAACCTTGGATTGGTTCTGCTCATTACCTAATAAATGAATTCATTCTTTTCAACAACTCATTAATTAGTTTCTTCAACATTTCCAAGCTAATATTGGACCTCAAGTCACATTGATTGATTTGGTTCATTGTAAGCAAGGAATGAAATAGAAAGTGACTAACTTTATAGGGCACTACCAAGCTCTCTTTTCTCAAATCTTGTATCCTCTTCTAGATGTTGATGTACAAAGGGTTTTCATCAAAAACCTGTAGCCACACATCTGAGAAAAAATAGTATGAATGCGCTATCCTCCATTTATGCATCTTTGCATGGCTCTCTGTGACTACCCAACTATTAGTCAACCAGTATGAGGGATCTTCTTTGTTAGCTCTCATTGGCTCGTTCAAGGCCGCTACCCCACAATACCAATCATTTAAGAAACAAAGCAAAAAATTTATCAAAATTAACTCTCTTCCAACAATATTCAATCACAAGTTGCGGCTCCAACACCTTCTATTGTGGCCCCCTACAAGTTTAGACCAAAGACATGACATTTTTCCCAACTTTCTAAATCTCTCCATTGCATAATGATGTAGCTTATCAACAAAAACCTCATCCAACTTCCACCAATTCTCCCTGTTGACACTACAAAACTGCCATCTCCTTCTTACAACTTGAAGGCCTTCTGTCAATATGACTGAACACCGAGGCATGATATCGAGTGATGCATTCATCTTAAGCACAAAGTGAAAGACCTCATCGATTCTAATGTTATTCAAGCAGTTGATGAGAACAACAAAGAAAATAAATCCGTAGCTCCGCCAAATCAAAACTTATAAATTTACACAAATCTATTGTCCTACCATATAGCTAACCTTGTGGAACCATCTGTCGATAGAGTACGTACTTCTATAACTTCTTATCACCAATATAAAATCCTAGACAACCTAGTTTCCATGGTAGATGCTCACCCTCACCAACAGCAAGCTGAACCTAACCCAACCATCTCCTTCACCCACCTTGATGTTGGATCTAGGGCATACAACTGAGAGGGGGGGTGAATCAGTTGTATAAAACTTGCTCTTACTTTAAACACTTGATTGTTCTTTGTTAGTTAACAGCATATCAATTAACCATCTATGAAAGCATAATGCATAAACTCAGAGCAGATGAACATCAACACATTGAACACCAAGATTTTGACGTGGAAAACCCAGTTAAGGGAAAAACCACGGGGTGATTAACCCAAGAATTATTCTCTGTTAGAAGAATAAAGAAGAATGAATGGCACATGCCAATTAGGGCTCACTGCCTGAGCACACTGCTCACAAAGAGGCCCACTGCCTACAAGGAGACACACTGTTTACAAAGTGATAAAAATCACAATCTTGAACTGGAGAATGACATCTCTACTATGTCCGGATCAGTTCCATTTAAGCCCAAAACCTTTGCTCTGTCTTTCGCACCTCTCTTCGCTATCCCACACTCATCCACACCATGCACACTCAAAATGAACTCACAAACCTTTATTTATACAAGACATCGACTTAGGAACAATCATCTAAGTCGGCAATCAACCATAAGAGTATCCGCAAGATGAATAACACATCCGGTCGGCCACCACAAGAACATTCGCAGGATGAACAACTCATCCGGTCAGCTAAACAGAGCAAGAACTTCATCCGGAAGAATATCTTCAATTCTGGGCTCTACTACCAATGCGGATCAACAACACAACCTCAACACGATCCAAAAACCTTCACAAGCCTGCCTGAATGACCGGATACATCCGCACTTCCTTTACTTACTGGAATCTCTTGTCTTCCTCATCCGGAACTTCAAGAACACAGTCTGTCGCCACTGTCATAATGCAAAAGGTACTTCCGGACCTCCAAATCATACACAAATCAGGATGACACATCACAAGGACATCCCAAACACTCCTTCCAATCCGCAGATTAGGATAATACAATTCCGGACCTCACCAGACCTTTCTGTGATCCTTTGTCACCTCTGAACACTTGCTGGAACCGGTTCCATACCGACAGCCACAACTCCTTCAGATCTTCATGCGGACCTCTGAAAACTTAACTAAAACATCTCAAGACTCATATCTGCAAACCCTTTAATCCGCATCCTCTGGTTCTCAACCTATACAATATATTTGCCTTCTTCTCATCACTGTTCTTCACTGTTCCTGACTGAGGCTAATTTTCTCAATATCCTCAGCACACAGCTCATCCAATCCTTCTTGTCAATGCAATATGAGTATGTTGACATCAATGACAACACTGGTTCACCTCATACTTGCAACAATCTCCCCCTTTGTCATTGATGGCAACATATGATGTGAAAAACCATCAAGACAAGAACTTCTCCTTTCTGTCACAGCTCCCCCTATCAACAACAACTTTTCACATGTCTTCTCTTCCTTTACTGCTCCCCTTTGATCATCAACCATTTGTTTTTCACATGTCTTCTCTCCCCTTTTGACATCAATGGCAAAGGGCTCATACTTGCAATTCTCATACATCAGAATCATACCAGCTGCTCCCCCTTAGTTGCAGCTCCTCATCATCAATCCGGATCACAAGATATGACTGTGATATCCACCGGACTGATGCACATCAGTGCATCCTAGTTCATCACCGGAGGGGCCATGACCCCTAACTTCTCCCGGAGATATTCAAAAGAGTCCTTGGGAAGAGGTTTAGTAAAGATATCTGCAATCTGATCCTTGGAGGGAACATACTCCAATCTGACTTCTTCCTTGTTCACTTGTTCTCTCAAGAAGTGAAACTTGATAGATATGTGCTTAGTCTTAGAATGCAATACCGGATTCTTAGAAATATTAATTGCACTTGAATTATCACAGAAAGTTGTGATAGGCTCCTCATATTTAACTTTAATGTCTCTTAGCATCTACTTCATCCATAAGATTTGAGTGCAACTACCTACTGCTGCAATGTATTCTACTTCAGTTGTAGACAGAGATATTGCATCTTGTTTCTTGCTTAACCAAGAAACCAATCTCTTCCCCAAAAAGAATGCTCCACCACTAGTGCTCTTCCGGTCATCCACATCTCCTGCCCAATCTGCATCTGTGTAAGCATGAAGAGAGAAATCCGGATCTCTAGGGTACCATAGACCATACTCAACTATTCCTTTCAAGTACCTAAAAATTCTTTTGATTGCCATAACATGAGATTCTCTAGGATCAGCCTGGAATCTTGCCACAAGACCAACAACCTGCATTATATCTGGTCTAGTTTGAGTGAGATACAACAATCCACCAATCATTGATCTATACTTTGTCTGATCTGCCTTTGGAGAATCATCATCTTTGCTTAACTTACATCCGGTTGCCATAGGAGTGTTCATTGGCTTTGAGTCTTCCATACCAAATTTCCTTAACAATTCTTTCACATATTTGGTTTGAGAAATGAAGATCCCTTCTTTTGTTTGAGTAATTTGCAAACCCAAGAAGAAATTCATTTCACCAAGCATAGACATTTCAAACTCACTTTTCATCTGATTTGCAAAAGTTTTGCACATACTATCCCTTCCTCCAAAAATGATATCATCCACAAACACTTCAACAATCAAAATGTTTTCATGATCAATTTTGAAATATAAGTTACTGTCAGCAGTACCTTTGTTGAATCCAATCTGTACAAGATGCTTATCCAACCTTTCATACCATGCTCTTGGGGCTTGCTTCAATCCATACAAAGCTTTCTTCAACTTGCAGACCATATCATCATTATCAGACAATTGAAATCCATCCGGTTGTTCAATGTAGACTTCTTCTTCCAGATCACCATTTAGGAAGGCAGACTTGACATCCATCTGATATACCTTGAAGTCTTTGAAGGCAGCAAATGCAAGAAGTAATCTGACTGCTTCAATTCTTGCCACCGGAGCAAAAGTCTCTTCAAAGTCAATTCCTTCTATTTGAGAGTACCCTTTGCAGACCAATCTAGCTTTGTTTCTGATTACTTCACCAGCTTCATTTAGTTTGTTCCAGAAGACCCACTTGGTTCCAATTACATTCCTGTCTCTAGGTCTGGGAACAAGATCCCAAGTATGATTTTTCTCAATTTGCATCAATTCATCTTCCATTGCTTTGGTCCAGTTTTCATCATTGCAGGCTTCATTTATTGTTTTAGGTTCAATCTTTGAAATCAGACAACATTCATCCTGATTTTGAGCAACATTCCTTCTAGTTTGTACACCTTTGCTTCTGTCACCTATGATCTGATCTTCAGAGTGGTTCAGTCTTACATACCTTGGAATTTTGGGAGTATCCTGCACTACTGCTTCTTGATCAGGCTCGTTCAAACCTATCTCTTCTTCCTGATTTACCAGATCAGGCTGACTCTGTCTCACCGGAGAGGATTGAGTTCCTTGAACATTGTCTTGGTCATCTTCATCAAACTCATAAAATCTTGAAGGCTTCTCAATTCCTTCATCAACTTTCACATTGGTGCTTTCTATCATCTTCCTCAATCTCTTATTGTAACACCGGTATGCTTTGCTTTGAGTGGAGTAACCCAAGAAAATTCCTTCATCACTTCTAGCATCAAAATTTCCTAGATCTTCATCTCTTTTAATATAACACTTGCTACCAAATACTCTGAAATATTTCACAGTAGGAGTGATGCCAAACCAGAGTTCATAGGGGGTCTTACCGGTGTTGTTTCTGATTTGAACTCGATTGAGAGTGTAGACTGCAGTGCTGATGGCTTCTTTCCAAAACATTTGAGGAACATTTGCTTCCAACATCATTGTCCTGGCAGCTTCCTGGATGGTCCGGTTCTTTCTCTCAACTACTCCATTCTGCTGTGGAGTCCTAGGAGCAGACAACTGTCTCCTTATACCCTGCTTCTCACAAAATTCAATGAACTCACCAGATGTAAATTCACCACCTCTATCAGACCTTAGACACTTTAGTTTCAATCCGGTTTGATTCTCTACCATAGTTTTGAAGATTTTGAACTTCTCAAATGCTTCTAATTTTTCTTTTAGAAAGGTAACCCACATCATCTGGGAATGATCATCAATTAACAACATGAAATATCTATCACCTTGCAGACTCTTGATTCTTGTCGGACCACAGAGATCAGTATGTACTAATTCCAACAATCCGGTAGAAGACTGATCTTGGCTTTTGAAAGAGACTCTGCTTTGTTTACCTAGCTGACATTCTTTGCACAAACTATTTGTAGGTTTCATCAATTTTGGAAGATCTCTTACAGCCTGAGTATTGCTTATCTTGATGATGTTATCAAAATTTACATGACACATTCTTCTATGCCATAACCAACTCTGATCAATTTGAACAAACAAACAACTTTTATTTGAACCAACCAGATGAAAGATATTACCTTTTGTCTGAGTACCGGATGCAATTTCAGTTCTGGAGCTTGTAAAGATTCTACATTTTCCATTCTTGAACCGGAGATCATAGCCTTTGTCCACTAACTGACCAACACTGAGAAGATTGTGCTTCAATCCTTCAACATATAGTACGTTACCTGTTTTGCTCTTTCCATCAAAGGAAATAGTTCCCCTGCCTCTGATTCTGCCAGCAGAATTGTCACCAAACTTTACCATTCCTCCTTCATACCTTTCCAAATTCAAGAACTTGTTCTTGTCACCAGTCATATGGTGAGAACATCCACTGTCAATAACCCAATCATCCTTTTCTTCCACTTGAGCAGCCAAAGCTTTTTCAACAACTTTGTGATTGACAGATTCAGAGAGTATTGAATCTTCTTCCTTGATGGCAATAAACACCCACTCATTTCCGGATTTGCTTCCTAGTTTTGATTCATCATCTGTTACTCCTTCATTGTCATCTTCTTCATGAACATAATAGCAATTCTTTTGAAACCTTTGTCTGTTAGTATTAGACCTTGCAGATCTTTCCGGACATCTTGAAGCAAAATGACCAATCTTATTGCAGTTGAAACACTTAAAGGGTAGTTTTCCTTCATACTTACCGGATCCTCTTGGCAGTCTCTTTGCAATGAGGGCTTCAAGTTGAGCTGTTTCTGCTTCTTCTTCTTCCATGTCTCTTCTTGCTTGATCATACCATGACATTTTCCTTGATGAGTTTTCTCCCGGATCAAATCTCTGTTTGCCTTTCACATAGGCACTGGCTTTGAAAGCAGATTTAGTCTTGGGAGGATCATCTCCAAACTCGGTCATTTCAAATGCAGCTAGTTTTCCAGCCAGTTGTTCTCTTGTGACAGTTGTGTGGGCTCTGAATTCATCAATGGCAGCAACCTTGATTTTGTAGGCAGCAGGAAGGGATCTTAGGATTTTGCAGACAATCTCATTTTCATCTAGAGTTCCACCAGCATTTCTAATTCCACATACCAGCTCATTCACTCTTGGCATAAAGGTAGTGATGTTTTCATCATCTCTCATCTTCAGTCTTTCAAATTTCCCTTTCAGACTTTGCAACCTTGTACTTTTGACAAACTCATCTCCTTCATACAGAAGTTCCAGTTTAGTCAGGATCTCATATGCAGTTGGTAGGTCAATAACATTTGAGAGATCTGAATCATTCAATGCACTTAGTAGGGTTTCCTTGGTCCGCAGATTATTTTCAGCATCTTTAATCTCATTCAGAGTTGTCGGACCACCTTGTGGAGGTACATATGGTTTTGAGACCATAGCCAAGTATGCTTTTCCCATACATTCCAAGTGACACTTCATGTGACCTTTCCAGAGAGTGAAGTTGGTTCCATCAAACTTCGGACTATCCTTCTTGTATGACGACATCCTGGATCTCCTCAAGCGGTTAAGCTCCTTTCAGAGGAACGTGGCTCTGATACCAATTGTTGGATCTAGGGCATACAACTGAGAGGGGGGGTGAATCAGTTGTATAAAACTTGCTCTTACTTTAAACACTTGATTGTTCTTTGTTAGTTAACAGCATATCAATTAACCATCTATGAAAGCATAATGCATAAACTCAGAGCAGATGAACATCAACACATTGAACACTAAGATTTTGACATGGAAAACCTAGTTAAGGGAAAAACCATGAGGTGATTAACCCAAGAATTATTCTCTGTTAGAAGAATAAAGAAGAATGAATGGCACATGCCAATTAGGGCTCACTGCCCGAGCACACTGCTCACAAAGAGGCCCACTGCCTACAAGGAGACACACTATCTACAAAGTGATAAAAATCACAATCTTGAACTGGAGAATGACATCTCTACTATGTCCGGATTAGTTCCATTTAAGCCCAAAACCTCTGCTCTATCTTTCGCACCTCTCTTCGCTATCCCACACTCATCCACACCATGCACACTCGAAATGAACTCACAAACCTTTATTTATAAAAGACATCGACTTAGGAACAATCATCTAAGTTGGCAATCAACCATAAGAGTATCCACAAGATGAATAACACATCCGGTCGGCCACCACAAGAACATTCACAGGATGAACAACTCATCCGGTCGGCTAAACAGAGCAAGAACTTCATCCGGAAGAATATCTTCAATTCTAGGCTCTACTACCAATGCAGATCAACAACACAACCTCAACATGATCCAAAAACCTTCACAAGCCTGCCTGAATGACCGGATACATCCGTACTTCCTTTACTTATTGGAATCTCTTGTCTTCCTCATCCAGAACTTCAAGAACATAGTCTGTCGCCACTGTCATAATGCAAAAGGTACTTCCGGACCTCCAAATCATACACAAATCAGGATGACACATCACAAGGACATCCCAAACACTCCTTCCAATCCACAGATTAGGATAATACAATTCCGGACCTCACCGGACCTTTCTGTGATCCCTTGTCACCTCTGAACACTTGCTGGAACCGGTTCCATACCGACAGCCACAACTCCTTTAGATCTTCATGCGGACCTCTAAAAACTTAACTGAAACATCTCAAGACTCATATCTGCAAACCCTTTAATCTGCATCCTCCGGTTCTCAACCTATACAATATATTTGCCTTCTTCTCATCACTGTTCTTCACTGTTCCTGACTGAGGCTAATTTTCTCAATATCCTCAGCACACAGCTCATCCAATCCTTCTTGTCAATGCAATATGAGTATGTTGACATCAATGACAACACTGGTTCACCTCATACTTGCAACACTTGATGCCTCTATTCATGCACCCAATGGTCCTCTTTACATTACTGCAAAGATCAACGACAAACCCACAAGATGAGTACATGTTGATCTTGTATGCCTAGAAAATATAGTTACAAAAGAGTTGAGGTAATATTCTTTGTTTTAGGTGATACAAATAAATTACCATAAAATAAGCCCTTCTAGAAAGTTACCATAACTTTTAAATACTTTCAATGTTTACAACATCTAGGCTTAATAGATATAGGAGTACTTAAACAAGTCAACTCTTGATAGGGTGGGATGATAACCATGCATAGGTATTTTGGTGGAAATGCTCTCTATGTGGTTTATGGATGCCATATTATCCTCTTGAAGTAGCTTGATCCTTAAATCCATCACAAAACATTCTTAGAACTTTATTCATACATGAAAGCACTTATTCTAAAACAACACTTAAGGCTTGAGCACTATGAGACATCAAGAACAACACTCATTAGTCCTCCTTTAATTTGAATATTCTAAGGTCATGATGTTCACAAAAATGCTATGTTTTCCCACATGGGTCTCATGGAACCCTTTCCTTTCAACAATGACCCTTGTCTTGCATATGACAACCCTTCTCAATGGAACTAACTTCACTAGTTATGGCAGTCATCTAAATGAGAACGTTTATATATGACAACATTATGGGTAAGATAGTCAATTGGCACATAATAAAAAAAGATCACAACCACACTCCTTCATGTCTACAAATGTTGTTGAGGCATGATATAATTTTAGATTCAAATCTCCTAACTCAGTTCACAATCCTCAAACCTTCCAAATAGCTACCTTGGTATGACTTGTATAGGGTTCCATGGATACTCAATCACCAAAATTCCATGGATTTCCTAACAACAATCAAACTTCAAGTTATCCAAATCACCTTATCAAAACCTTATCCTCTAGAAACCATGACCATCTCTAGCCTAACCTTTTGACTGTTCTCATGATAACCTTTCCTTTCATGCACTCCTAGTGTTTTTTCTTCAAATATATAGTATAATAGTGACCTTTGTTGGTATGGTAGTGAGTGATACTTCTATGATACATAATAACATCACTGATCCAACAATAATACCCTACTAGAATGGTTGATAGATGCATGAAATAAATTTACTCATCTACAATAGACCCTAATAATTTTTGACTCCTATACTTATTTTTTTCTCATAAGCTTCATCAATTCAGGTACATGTCAAATTCATATAGGCATCCACCTTCTCAATCATAACCCTTCTATCTTCCACTATACATCACACAAAATAACTTATCATAGTATCAATGTGCTTATTTTGCATGCTAAACATGTAGGGTTCTTTACAAATGATCTAATTAGCTTTGATAAATCCTAGGTAAGTTGTACATAACGTATGAATTAAAATTTTAATAATGTACATATTGGGGTCCTTATTTGATGTTTCAACTCAAATCTTTAATGTGTCTATTAAAACTATTTTAATTTTAATTTTTAAAAAAAGTAAATGTCTCTTGAGTCAAATGTAGTAAAAACATAGTACTCTCAACAATTAGGTCCATATTTTTCTTGACTAGTTGAACTTGTGCATAATTTTCAAGTATTAAGCTTTCTATTCATGGATATTTTAAACTTACATTTCCATATATTAGATTAAGTTTATTTCTAGATATTTGTTTGTAAGTTTTCAATATGGATATATTTGTGAGTAAATTTGTAATTTTTTGATATGGATATATTTGGAAATGTAGGTGACATGGATCCAATGGAAGACCAAGGGGTAGATGAATTTTTAATAGATGAAATTATTTTACAAAACCCCCCGCCCACTCTACCTCCAAACCCCCCACCCCCTCCACCTAATGAGGCTAAATTGAGACAAAGTATTAATAAAAATATTAATGCAATTGAGGAAAATATTAATATAATTAATAATCATCCTCACTTGATGCCCCGACATGTAGTATGGTTTGCATCTTCAGTGCAAACCATTATTATTTCTGTTAGGTCTATTGATGCAGACCTAGATAGATTTTGTCGTTGGCGAGAGGAGAGGAGGCAATTTTATGCGGATGGTCTTTCATATAAAGACATCCTTGATATTCACATTACCAAACAAACATTAGCCCCATTTTTTCTTCACCCCACAATAATCAACCTATACCTACAATAAATAAAAAAATCAATTAAGTGGTGTAGGCATCAGGCGATCTCGAGACATTTTTGGGAGTAGTGGTGGATGGTTTTTGATCACCCACCACACGCTAATTTTGAGGTACCACTATATTTTTTGAGAAAATTATGGGTGGATTTTTGATTGGGTTGAAAAAACCCAATTATTTTGATGTTAGACCATTCCAGGGTGTTGGTGGTGGCATGCCACAACATGGCCAAGGGCACAAATTGATCCCAATCAACCCATTCTTGCTGCTCCTATGGTTGCTCCTATTTTTCCCATGATTCTTGCAACCATTCAGTACCAGGCAGTGGTGTCAACATTAGGGGAATTGAGTAGACTCTCGAGTAATCTCACTGAACAAACTATCCACATGACAACTAAATTCAGTGGTGGAGAGCATCATGGACGAGTCGGTGGATCTCATCATAGAGCCTCACACATGTCAAGGGCACATGTCAAAATTGCAATCAACCGTGTTATGGTCCTACTCCTACATCCACATCAGATGCAGCTATAGGAGATGTGGAGTCGTACTTGGATCTACTATATTAAGATGATCATTCTACACAAGTACATGGAGATCACATTTTATTTTGTTTCAAGTGCTCAATTTGAACGTATCAAAATGTATATTTAATCATGAATTAAATTTATATATTGTGAACTATTTGATGTAGATCTCAAGTCGCTCCAGGGCCTCAACACAATTTGATACACGGAGTTTTGCATCAGCAACTATAGAGACCGACATACCTTACAAGGTAAACCAATATATATTAACCCTAAAACCATATACATATCTAGTTCTAGTTTAAATTTTCTTCAAAACTTAGATATTATATTTAAATGAACAAGTGTATAATTAAATTCAACTCTAATATACATGTATGTGAAACATTTTGTTGCAGCGAGGAGGTCACAAGGCAGTTTCCATGTTTGATCGACCACCTGAAGGTGTTGCTTGCAGTGCTCCTCCATCATGATCTATTATTCCTCGGTATTACATGGTGTGTGTTTTAAAAAATTGTATGAAATATGTACTTTACTTTTTTGAGTTTATATAAATTTATATATGCCCATATATGTAAGTGCAGGATGATAGTAGTGCCATTAGGATAGCAACTGGTCAGGGTACTGATCAGGGACAAATTCATCAGTCATCCACATATTTTCAAGTCCTAAACTTTGCTAAATTTTCTAGGTCTTTATATGCCATATAATATGGTTACATGTTTTGGTAAATATTCTAACCTAGATTTCAAACTTGCTTTATTTGAATTTTTAGGAATTCGTAGCTCAGACTTTTGGTCTAGAATTTGAAACAACTATACCACCTGGACAACAAAATGTGGGAGTAGATGAGCATGATTGCACGATAATTTATGCACATTTTTAAAGCCTAGATTTAAATATTTAATTTCATATTTTTATGAATTAAATCAAGTTTGGATGCTAACCCAATTATTGAGTGCTAAATATTTGAATATCCAGGAATTAGCAGCTAAGACTTTTGGTTCAGGACCAACAGCTATATGATCACTTGGGCAACAAAATGTGGGAGGAGATGTCCAACATCATATGGTAATTTATCCATACATTAGTCTATATTTAAATATTTAATATGATTATTTTATAAATTAAATTAAATTAAATTAATTGAAATTATGAAATTTAAATTTCATATGCACATGTATATGTCATGTTTTTAAAATTTTTATCTGATTTCAAGTTTCTTTCTCTTCTATACAGCATGAGGAAGATCCATCTATTTCACGAGGAAAAAAGAGGCTTTTTTCATATTTGAACTTGAGTGATGATCATAGTACATAGATATATTTATTTCATGGACTGCATGATGCATTGTTTTATATATATGCCACCAGGACTATGACTATATATGTTGAACTTGATATTTCATGGACTTAGAGATATTTTAGTATTTCATGAACTATGATTTGTATTTAATATTTATAGGCTGACTATGAGTAGATTTTTTAGTACATTTCATGGGTCCTACCTATATTTTAGTATTTCATGGACTATCTATAGATCTACGTGTGTATATATATTATTGAATATATGCTTGTACATTTTAGTATGTTAGATCTAGTATGTTTATACTTTATTGTTCACTTCTAGATTATATTATCGAGACATGTTAGAATCTCTAGTACATTTTTGAATTTAAAATGAAAAACTATCTAATGTGTTTAAAATAATTCTAGTATGCACAAATATCCATGTATAATTCTATGTATGGATGGACCATGAATTTTTCTATGTACCATGCTAACATAATTTTTTTTTATGTAGACCCTCCTTTGGATCCTTTCTATATTTCTTATGATGTATCCTTAAGTGATTTCACATAATGCATTCATATACATATAAATATTAAGAAAATACATGGTTTAGACATACATGATGATGTACCTAATGATATATTCATGATGATAATAATACACTTCTCAAACTAATCAAATTTAAAATTTAATACATAAGATAAGCCTAAGTACTCTAATCTTATACCACACAAGGCTAAGTTCTATTTTTAGGTATCATCACATGCATAGACAATATATAGATAGATGTATTGTATTCAAACATAAAGTTCAAGATCTTATAGATAAAAGGAAGTTAAACTTTGGGCATAAGTTCATGAGCATGCAACTCCCTCACTTGATGAGGCTAACTATATGAAAGTACAAATGATGAAGGTTTTCATAATGGTCAACAATAAATTGGTCTTATTCACTATAACACACCCTACATGTTGAAGTTACACAAAAATAAATGAGAAACCAAGTGATACAACATCTAAAGTAGTACTTTTAGATCATAACATTTGGTATCCCTATATCTCACTCTTGTTCATGTGAGTACACTTCATCATAACATGGGTAAACCCCATTGAGAGAATTGGTTTTAATAGTGACATATATTTTGAGTATATTATAGACACACTTGATGGGGGATGACTTCATTGCTTCCATATCCTCATCTATATTTCTTATCACTTGCCATTTGGTTCTTTCACTTTTCCTTAGTGGTGCATGCTAGAACACAAATAACTTGAACATGTGTTGTGTTGTTCATGTCACTGCTTCTTTGTGTTTTATATCATTTCTAATTTATTCTTTTATTATGCATATGTGTTGTGATCCTCCTTCCTTATTCATCCATTTACCTTATGTGTCCTTACACTATGGCTTCTTATTTATCCCATGTTTGTTGTGTTTATCGATTCTCATTTTCACCTTCTATATTTGGACTCATGCTTTGTTTCCCCACTTCAAGGGTATATTTTTTAAATTTCTCTTATTATTAGTAACTATGCTTTCTTGTGTGTCATGTTTATCTCCTACATACCCAAATATTAATATAAAACCATAGACATTGAGGCCCATTTTTCCTATGTGCTAATGTGCATGAAAATCCAATGGCACAATAAAAATAAATAAGGATCAATAATGTGGGCCCAAAGAGGCCAAAGGAAAGATGCATGTTGCCTCAATTTGCCCCTAATCATAATCATCTTAAAATAAAAATAAAAATGCAAGAGTTCACAATACAATACAAAGACTTAGGTATGGAGAAAATATTTTAAAGGTTTCACATGTGCTAATCTAACTAAGATAGACTACCAAAGATGTTGAATATGATAACATGGGGGTTTGATATGAACATTACAACTAGGGGAAATCATATGAGAAGCCTATATATACAAATAAATATTTTAAAGTGATAATAAACAAGGCCATTAAGCAACTACTATGGGCAACCAATCATATTTAGAACCAAAATTAAAGAAGTGAACCTTTTGAATTTTCAAGAGTGGATCACAAATTCAAAAAGAATTAGCGCATGTTGTGCAAGCCATAACAAGTTAGGATGATACACCATTAGAAGAAACCATCATTTAGAATAAATGTCATAAAGGATATCCATGCAAAATGAAGCATCCACTAATTTATGATGTAGGATGGGATATTACATGTATTCATAGTTACATCTACAAGTAATTATCTAGTAAGTGTAAGATCTTTCCTATGTTGCAAATATGTGTCGAATCGATGTTGTCATTGATGTCAACATATCCTTGTTGTCATTGGTGTCAACTATATCTTATTCTATTACTTGTTTAGAAGACTTGTTTGTTGAGGATATTGAGAAAATTAGCCTCTCCAGAAGGAAGAAGTGAGTTACATATCTCTTTGTCAGAAATAGTGAAGACAGTGTTGTACAACAAAGTAGATTGCTCCGCATTTCCACTATGATGAAGATCAAAGTCTGTGAACTAAAGGGTTTGTAGAGGATTGTCTGAAGTTGCTCCAGTTAATATTTGAGAGGTCCACATGAAGGATTGGCAAAGTTATGGCCATTTGAATAGAACTGGGTTTTGTAGTTGTTCAGAGGTGACAGAGTGATAGAAATTTGGTTCGGATTGATCCGCATTGGAATATTATGATCTGTAGATCTAGAGATGTCTTTGGGATGTTGATGTTTATCCTCAACTCAAGTGGTTCATGGTTTGGAGGTCTGCATGCAATCTTTCTAGTGTGTCAGTCATGACAATTAGTGTTCTTGAGTTCCCAGATGAAGGTGCAAGTGTTTCTAGGGATTTGAGGTGGTATGGTTGTTCCTGTTGATTTCATTGTGCTTGTGGTGGTCTTTGAATCAAGTGCCTATTGTGTTGGTGGTCTGCATTGAGGATTGAGCTAGTGGATGAAGATTTCTCCTTGGGTGTTGTTGTTCTTTCCAGTCTTGGCCGACCGAATGTATGGTGCGTGTTGCAGATGATCTAGGAAAAGTCTTATGGAGCATGGCGTGATGTTCGAGGAAGATTTGAGTCCCATTTATGTTTGGCCGACAGTGTATTCTTTTGCATGTAGCATTTTAAGTCTTGTGATTGTAATTGCTTGTAATACCTATTTTGGAGAATGTTCCAGATAGATGATTATTTGGCCGACTTTGATGTTCAATCCAAAGTCGATGACATGTATAAATAAGTGTTGTGAAGACGTGGAAATGTGTGGAAGTGACTGAAGATGTGGATGTAGTGAGAAAGTGAGTGGGGAAAGAGTAGAGGTGTTGTGCGCTTCAATGGAACTGAATCATGCATGAAGAAGATGTCATTTCTCAGTTCAACCTTTTAGTGTTAACCTTGTGAATGTTCTTGTAGGCAGTGAGCCTCTTTTGAGCAGCAAGCTCTGGATAGTGCACTCAAAGGCAAGTGCCTTCCAATTCTTCTATTCTTTTAACAGAGAATAAATCTTGCAGGTTAACCCCCACCATTTTTTTTTCCCTTAATCAGGTTTCCTCGTAAAAATCCTAATGTTATGTGTGTTGATTATGTTTCTTCTCATGTTGTTGATTCATGATTTCATTATTATATCATTAATCTATTAATAAGTGGTAAAGAACATTAAATGCAGCAAAAGATAAAAGTTTTGTGACAACTAATTCACACCCCCCTCTCAGTTGTCTATCCTAATTTCAAAAATTAGTATCAGAGCCAAGTTTCTCTAAAAGAACCTTGACCGCTTGAGGAGATCTATGATGTCAACCTACAAGAAGGACAATATTAGATTTGATAGAACAAATTACTCTCTTTGGAAGAATCGGATGGAGTACCATTTGAAATGCATGGGTGATCCTTATTAGTTGATAACTAAGGATGAGTATAAGCCTCCGGAGAAAGGTCCTTCAACTCAATATGAAATCAAAGATTTGGAAAACAACATTTGAGCTAAAGAATCTTTGTTGAGTACCCTAATTGATACTGAAATGACAAATGTCCTGGAATTGAAAACTGCTCATGAAATCTGGAAGAAGTTGGAAACTCTATATGAAGGTGATGCATATGTCAAATGTGCTAAGTTGCAAAGATTGAAGGGTAGATAAGAAAGTTTGAGGATGAGTGAAGATGAAAATATCACTTCCTACATGCAAAAGGTGAATGAACTTGTGTGCAGTATCAGGTGTGCTAGTGGAAAAATGGAAGAATCAGAGATTGTTGGCAAGGTGCTCAGATCCTTACCTGCTTCATACAAGCATATAGTTTCTATTATTGAGGAGATCAGGACTATGAAAACTGTTACAAGGGATTAGTTGGTTGGCAAGCTTTCATCTTTGAAATGAGTGAGTTTGGTGATTCTCTTCGTAAATCAGAATCTACTTTTAAGGCCTATGTTTTTGGGAAGCAAAGATTTGACCCAGGTGAAAGCTCTACAAGAAGACTAACCAAATATGAGAAGATAAGGAAGGAACTTGAAGAAGATGAATCAAAGCTTGAAGAAATTGAAGCCCTTATTACCAAAAGATTACCAAGAGGATTCGGTAAGTATGAAGGAAAGTTGCCTTTCAAATGTTTTGCTTGCAACAAGATTGGTCATTTTGCTTCAAGATGTCTGAAGAGGGTTTCAAAGCCAAACCCTAACAGTTCTAGGTTTTAGAAGAAATGCTACTATGTCTAAGAAGATGCTGATGAAGGAGTTATAGATGATGGATCTGATAAAGGAAGTACATCTGGAAATGAATGGGTGTTCATTGCTATCAAAGAAGAAAATCTGGTGCCTATAGAATCTTCTAGTTATGTGAATGTGGAAAGTGCCTTGGCTGCTTAGGTTGAAGAAAAGAATGAATGGGTGATTGACTGCGGATGTTCTCATCATATGATAGGTGATAAAAGTAAGTTTATAAGTATGGAAAGATATGAAGGTGGAATTGTGAAGTTTGGAGACAATTCAGCTAGCAGAATTTGTGGTAGATGATCCATCTCTTTTGATGGTAAGCACAACACTAATGATGTTTTGTATCTAGAAGGGTTGAAGCATAATCTTCTCAGTGTTGGACAGTTAGTTGACAAAGGATATGACCTCTAATTCAAGAATGGTAAATGGAAAATTTTGGAAAGCTCTGAAACTGAGATTGCATCTGGTACACAGACTAGAGGTAATATATTTAATTTAAGTAGTACTGGTAAAAGCTATTTGATTGCTCAGATTGATCAAAGTTGGTTATGGCATAGGAGAATGTGTCATGTAAACTTTGATAACATTGTCAAGATAAGCACTACTTAGGCTATGAGAGATCTTCCAAAGCTTGTAAAACCTACTAATAGCATGCGTAAGGAATTTTAGTTGGGCAAACAAAGCAGAACTACATTCAAAAGTAAAGAACAATTTTTGAGTGGATTGTTGGAACTTGTACACACTAATTTGTGTGGTCCTGCCAGAGTTAGGAGTTTGCAAGGAGACAGATACTTTATGTTGTTGATTGATGATTACTCCTGGATGATGTGGGTCACTTTTTTGAGAGAAAAATTAGAGGCTCTTAACAAATTCAAGGTGGTCAAGGCTAGGGTGGAGAATGAGATTGGTGTGAAGATAAAGTGTCTGAGATCTGACAGAGGTGGAGAGTTTACCTCCGGTGAGTTTAATGCATTTTGTGAAAAGCATGGAATAAGAAGACAATTATCTGCTCCTAGGACTCCTTAGCAGAATGGAGTTGTGGAAAGGAAGAATTAGACTATTCAAGAGGCTGCTAGAACCATGATGTTGGAAGAAAATCTTCCACATGGCTATTGGAGAGAGGCTGTGAGTACTGTTGTCTACACTCTTAATCGGGTGCAGATCAAAGGTAATACTGGTAAAACTCCTTATGAATTGTGGTTTGGTAATGCTCTTGCTATGAAATACTTCAGAGTTTTTGGTAGTAAATGCTATATCAAAAGAGATGAAGATCTAGGTAAGTTTGATGCAAGGTGTGATGAAGGAATATTTCTGGGTTATTCTAACCAAAGCAAGGCATACTGATGCTTTAACAAGAGATTGAAAAGGATTGTTGAAAGTGCTAATGTCAAGGTAGATGAAAGCATGGAGAGACCTTCCAAGTTTTGTGGTTATGAATCAGATAATGAAAATGAAAAGAAAGTTCAAGCTCAGACTCAGATTCAGATTGCTTCAGAAAATCTAGTGACTCAATAAGCTAATGAAAATGCTGAGGAACAAGTTCAAGAATCAAAAGTTCAAGAAAATCCCAAAACTCCCAGGTATGTAAGGTTGAATCATTCTGAAGATCAGATCATAGGAGATAGAAATAAAGGTGTTCAAACTAGACGAAAAATTGCTGAAGAACAAGTGGAGTATTGTTTAATTTCAAAGATTGAACCAAAATCACTGAATGAAGCATGTAATGATGAAAGCTAGGTAAAAGCAATGGATGAAGAATTAATGCAAATTGAAAAGAATCATACGTGTGATCTTATTCCTAGACCTAAAGACAAAAATGTAATTGGAACTAAATGGGTCTTCTGGAATAAATTGAATGAAGATGGTGAAGTTGTGAGAAACAAAGCAAAATTGGTGTGCAAAGGATATTTTTAGGTAGAGGGAATTGATTTTGAAGAAACTTTTGCTTCGGTGGCAATAATCGAAGTAGTCAGATTATTTCTTGCCTTTGCTACTTACAAAGATTTCAAAGTTTACCAGATGGATGTCAAGTCAACATTCTTGAATGGAGAGTTGGAAGAAGAAGTCTATATTGAGCAACCGGAAGGATTCCAGTTGTCTAATCAAGGAGATATGGTCTGTAGATTGAAGAAAGCATTATATGGAATTAAACAAGCCCCAAGAGCTTGGTATGTAAGATTAGATAAGTAGTTACTCAAGTTAGGCTTTAGCAAAGGCACTGCTGACAGTAATCTTTATTTCAAAATTGATCATGAACACATCTTGATTGTTGAGGTATTTGTTGATGATATCATCCTTGGTGGAAATGAGAGCATATGTAAAAAATTTGCTGATCAGATGTAAAGTAAATTTGAGATGTCCATGCTTGGTGAAATGAATTTCTTCTTAGGTCTACAAATCATTCAGTCAGAAAAAAGGCATCTTCATATCATAGTCTAAGTATGTGAAAGAGTTGTTGAAAAAGTTTGGAATGGAGGATTCAAAACTAGTGAGCACTCCTATGATAATCACATGCAAGTTGAGTAAAGATGATGATTCCCCTAAGGCAGATCAGAAAAGGTATAGATCAATGATTAGAGGACTACTTTATCTGACTCATATCAAACCTGATATTATGAATGTAGTTGGCCTTTTTGTTAGATTTCAAGATGATCTTAGAGAATCTCATGTTGTAGTAGTCAAAATAATTTTTAGATATCTGAAGGGAATATTTGATTATGGCTTATGGTATCCTAAGGCTGATGATTTCACTCTTCATGTATATACAAATGTTGATTGGGCATGAGATGTGGAGGACAGAAAGAGTACTAGTGGTGGTGCATTTTTCTTAGGCAAGAAATTAGTCTCTTGGTTGAGCAAAAAGCAGGAGGCAATATCTCTGTCTACTACTAAGGCAGAATATATAGCAGCAACAAGTAATTGTACTCAAGTATTATGGATGAAGCAAATGTTGAAGGATATCAGAATTGTGTTTGAAGAACTTGTTACAATCTTCTGTGATAATTCAAGTGCAATAAACATTTCAAAGAATCCGGTGTTGCATTCAAAGACAAAGCATGTATCCATCAAGTTTCACTTTTTGAGAGAAGGTAAATGAGAATGAAGTCAGATTGGAGTTTGTTTCTTCAAAGGATCAGATTGCAGATATCTTCACTAAGCCTCTACCTAAGGACACTTTTCAGTATCTCAGAATGATTCTAGGGGTTATTACCCCTCCTGTTCAGAACTAAGGTGCACCAATGTGCATTAGTTCGGTGGAACTCATAGTCATATCTTGATATCCATATTGGTGTTCAGGGGATACTACTTAGGAGGAGTAGTCAGTATGTTAATTCTAGAATTTAGTTTGGTTTTATCTAAGAAGAAAAGTAGGGAGAGATGATTGCAATAGGTGCCCTTTGCCATTGATGTCAAAGGGGGAGAGAAGTCATGTGAAAAACTTGGAAGTAAGTGGTTGCTGGTGAAAGGGGGAGCAGTGAAGAAAGTGGTTGTAGATGTGATAAGAGAAAGGGGGAGAAGTTCCTATCTTGATGGTTGAAACAATTTTTCACATCATAGGTGCCATCAATGACAAAGGGGGAGATTGTTGCAAATATGTGCCAAATCGGTGTTGTCATTGATGTCAACATATCCTTGTTGTCATTGGTGTCAACTATATCTTCTTCTATTACTTGTTAAGAAGACTTGTTTATTGAGGATATTGAGAAAATTAGCCTCTCTAGAAGGAAGAAGTGAGTTACATATCTCTTTGTCAGAAATAGTGAAGACATTGCAGTACAACAAAGTAGATTGCTCCACATTTCCAGTATGATGAAGATCAGAGTCTGTAGACTAAAGGGTTTGTAGAGCATTGTCTGAAGTTTCTCCAATTAAGATTTGAGAAGTCCGCATGAAGGATTGGCAAAGTTATGGCCATCTAAGTAGAATCGGGTTTTGCAGTTGTTTAGAGGTGATAGAGTGACAAAAATTTGGTTCAGATTGATCTGCATTAGAGTATTATGATCTACAGATCTAGAGGTGTGTTTGTGATGTCGGTGTGTATCCTCAACTCAATTGGTTTGTGGTTTGGAGGTCCGTAAGCAATCTTTCTAGTGTGACAGTCATGACAGTTAGTGTTCTTGAGTTCTCAGATGAAGGTGCAAGTGTTTCTGGTGATTTGAGGTGGTGCGGTTGTTCCTCTTGATTTCATTGTACTTGTGGTGGTCTCTAAATCAGGTGCTTGTTGTGTTGGTGGTTCGCATTGAGGATTGAGCTCGTGGATGAAGATTTCTCCTTGGGTGTTGTTGTTCTTTCTAGTCTTGGCTGACCAGATGCATGGTGCATGTTGTAGATGATCTAAGAGAAGTCTTATGGAGCATAGCATGATGTTCAAGGAATATTTGAGTCCTAGTTATGTTTATCCAACAATGTACTGGTTCGCATGTAGCATTTTAAGTCTTGTGATTGTAATTTCTTGTAATACCTATTTTGGAGAATGTTCTAGATAGATGATTGTTTGGCTGATTTTGATGTTCATTCCAAAGTTGATGACATTTATAAATATGTGTTGTGAAGTCTTGGAAATGTGTGGAAGTGAACGAAGATGTGGATGTAGCGATGAAGTGAGTGGGGGAAGAGTAGAGGTGTTGTGCGCTTCAATGGAACTGAATCATGCATGAAGAAGATGATCTTTCTTAGTTCAACCTTTGAGTGTTAACCTTGTGAATGTTCTTGTAGGTAGTGAACATATTTTGAGCAGCGAACTCTGGGCAATGCACCTGAAGGCAAGTGCCTTCCCATTCTTCTATTCTTTTAACAGAGAATAAATCTTGTGGGTTAACCCCCACCATATTTTTTCCCTTAACCAAGTTTCCATGTAAAAATCTTAGTGTTATGTGTGTCGATTATATTTTTGCTCCTGTGTTTTTGATTCATGCTTTCATGGTTATATCATTAATCTGTTAATAAGTGGTAAAGAAAATTAAATGCAGCAAAAGATAAAAGTTTTGTGACAATTGATTCACCCCCCCTCTTAGTTGTCTATCTTAATTTCAACATCCTAGCTATATGTACAACAAGTGATAAAAATCTTGTTGGTATTTCATGATCCTCAATATGAGAATCATAAAATATTTTATTTTCATTGGTATCCATATTAGGGTTTAGATGAGAATGCCTTTGCAAAGGAAGATTAGGGTTTCAAGTAGATTGTGGCATAATCAACACAATATGGCTACTATAGAGAGAAGGATAAAGCAATATAAAACACTCACAAATGTAAACATTAGAAAACCAATAAGAGATCAAATCTAAAAATTAAACCCTAGGGGAAATTTGAGGGTGTGTAGCATGAAAACCTAAAGTTATACAAAGCAATTATAAAGATATAAAACCTAAAGTTATAAAGAAGGATATAGCTTAATCTCAAAACATAGGGGGCATAGGAAAATGTCAGGTTGACCAATAAGTGTGAAGGAGTAAAATCCATTTTACATAGAAATATCATAAAAAGAGTCTCAAATTTAAAAATATAGATTAGGAGAAAAATAATAATGAACCAATAGCACCACTATACATAGAGCTCAAAAAATTATGCAATTTGAATTTAAAAGAATATATTGAAGACACAAAATATCAAGATACAATGCAACTATAGTGCTCATGATGAAACATATGAGTATCTATACAATTAGCTCATTAGTCCATTATTAGTTTGACAAGACTACAAAATTGATCTAGCATTTACATTATGATGAAACCTTGTAGTGGTAATCATGGAAAAATCTACTTGTAGGGTACACCTGCTAAAAATAATGAATGTACAAGTAAATGAGAATAAAATAATATATATACCAAAAACATAAAATATTGATGCAATATGTAACTAGATAACACAAAGGATGGCTTAAGGGTAGATGTATACGAGTCAATTTATAAATTAAATAAGATAAAACTTGATGGCTCAAGGGGATGTACGAGGATGGCTTAAGGGGAGCTAAGAGGATGTCTTAAGGGGATACATAAGAGGATGGCTTTAGGGGATGTAAGAGGATAGCTTAAGGGGAGATGTACACGAGTCAATTTACAAACTAAATAAGATAAAACCTGATGGCTTAAGGGGATGTAAGAGGATGGCTTAAGGGGTGCTAAGAGGATGTCTTAAGGGGATACATAAGAGAATGGCTTTAGGGGATGTAAGAGGATGGCTTAAGTGGAGACGTACACGAGTCAATTTACAAATTAAATAAGATAAAACTTGATGGCTTAAGGGGAGATGTACACGAGTCAATTTACAAATTAAATAAGATAAAACTTGATGGCTTAAGGGGATGCAAGAGGATGGCTTAAGGGGATACATAAGAGGATGGCTTTAGGGGATGTAAGAGGATGGCTTAAGGGGAGATGTACACAAGTCAATTCACAAATTATATAAGATAAAACCTGATGGCTTAAGGGGATGTAAGAGGATGGAAAAATTACCTAATGCGTTCACATTTTAGTTGAATACAAAATTGATATCATATATTTGTATGGTGAAAATTTCTATTGACAATCATCCAAATATCTACTTGTAGGGTACACCTGCAAAAATAATGTTCAAATGTACAAGTAAATTAACTATATATTTACATGAGTCGATACAAATTTTAAGATAAAGGGAATAATATAGAAGGTGAAATGAGAATGAAAGAATATATAGTAAAAACACAAAATATTGATGCAATATGTAACTAAATAACATGTTGAATATGAAATATATAAGTATATATATAATTACCTAATGCATTTACTTTTAGTTGAAGACTACAAAATTGACCTCACATATTTGTATGGTGAAAACTTCTATTGACAATCATCCAAATATCTACTTGTAGGGTACACCTACTAAAATAATGTTCAAATGTACAAGTAAATTAACTATATATTTACATGAGTCGATACAAATTTTAAGATAAAGGGAATAATATAGATGGTGAAATGAGAATGAAAGAATATATACTAAAAACACAAAACATTGATGCATTATGTAACTAGATAACATGTTGAATATGAAATATACAAGTATATATACAATTACCTAATGTGTTTACTTTTAGTTGAAGACTACAAAATTGACCTCACATTTGTATGGTGTAAACTTCTATTGACAATCATCCAAATATCTACTTGTAGGGTACACCTACAAAAATAATGTTTAAATGTACAAGTAAATTAACTATATATTTACATGAGTCGATACAAATTTTAAGATAAAGGGAATAATATAGAAGGTGAAATGAGAATGAAAGAATATATACTAAAAACACAAAATATTGATGCAATATGTAACTAGATAACATGTTGAATATGAAATATACACGTATATATACAATTACCTAATACATTTATTTTTAGTTGAAGACTACAAAATTGACCTCACATATTTTTATGGTGAAAAATTCTATTGGCAATCATCCAAATATCTACTTGTAGGGTACACCTGCAAAAATAATATTCAAATGTACAAGTAAATTAACTATATGTTTACATGAGTCGATACAAATTTTAAGATAAAGAGAATAATATAGAAGGTGAAATGAAAATGAAAGAATATATACCAAAAACACAAAACATTGATGCAATATGTAACTAGATAACATGTTGAATATGAAATATACAAGTATATATACAATTACCTAATGCGTTTACTTTTAGTTGAAGACTACAAAATTGACCTCACATATTTGTATGGTGAAAACTTCTATTGACAATCATCCAAATATCTACTTGTAGGATACACCTGCAAAAATAATGTTCAAATGTACAAGTAAATTAACTATATATTTACATGAGTCGATTCAAATTTTAAGATAAAGGGAATAATATAGAAGGTGAAATGAGAATGAAATAATATATACCAAAAACATGAAACATACCTAGAAATGTATTCTATTGTACCATCTGCATCCTCTCTTTTTTGTAATGCACCTATAATTGGCTCATGTTCTTCCATAGAAAGTGTCTATAACTATTTATTAGTAGGTTTCCCTTGATATCTGACTAGTTTTATATTTGTTGCCACAACCAAATGTGAGTAGTGTATGATCTTCTTATGTGTTTCATAATCTTCAAATGCAACAAACCATTCTTTTTTATTAGATATTTTCATAGCCAGATGCCAAAAACAACCACAAAACCTATTGGATACTCATAGTTAACATCATCTTCTCTAGGATGTAACAACTTTTGTTTTGTCTCAACACATCGAGCCAACCAATACTCGGTTTCCTCTTCATTTCCCTCAGGTACAACAACAGCATACACATGTCCTACAAAAAAAAATATTTAATTCAATAAGTGTGTCATGTATCTAAATCACATAAATATGTACATGCATACATATATAATTAATTATATAGATTACAAAAAAATGTAATAAAAAATATTGAAAATTAAAGTACCTTCTTGTATAAGGTTTGAAACACGATCATAGTCATCTGATGCAAACACTTGATTATCATCTTCAATTGTTGTTTCAAGTTGATCATGTGTTTCTGTAGGTGTCAAAAATCTTTGTTTCCATTCTTCAACACATTCTATATTTTCACATACTCCCCAATCACCTTTAATAAAAATTTGACAAAAACATGCAAGCTCCCTAGTCCATATAATCCATGTGTTTCCATTTGAACTCTTAAATGAGTGCCATTTTGTTGATCTAGTTATTGTCCCACAATCAAGTTGAGTAGGAATATTCTGTTCTTCAACTAACCAAAAGAATCGTCAAATTGTAGAGTTCTCACTCGATCCCGTAGATAATTTTTCATTACACCAATCCACAATTACACGTGCATCTCTAAATTTTGTTGCATCCTCAAATTTTAGTTGTTCTCTAGCAAGAGCTCTTTTCACAATTGCTTTAGCTCCATCATGTTCTCCTTTCCCATGTCCATCTTCAAAAAAACTCCACATTAGATATTGTTTTCTTTGTGCTCCCTACATAGCCAATAAAATATTCTTGCTTTTTTGAATTGCCTTGTATAATTATCAGACCATATGAAATGTTGTGTCATCTAGATTTCTCTTTCTTTTAAAATTTCATAAATTTTTTTGAAACAATATTGCACAAACTCTGAAGAGTGTAACCAGTTGTCACTCAAATAGAAATGATACTCCCTCAAAAAATTTCTATTATCTTCTATACTATCATCTGCATGTCTGTATACAATATGAACAAAGATGGCTACCTACACTAAATTATAATACTAAGATTAGATTTCCTCTTGTGGAGCAAGAGTATAGTTTTCTGCAAAGTCAACCACCAATAGGATAGTTCCAATTGGAAATATGTTTTTGCATGTACGAAATTTTCCATCAAGCCACTGAGCATATTGGGAGTGTTTGACATATTTGGATACAATATTATCCTTAAAATATTTGATGAATGCATGTGCGCAAATTTTTTCTGTGACTAACTCGCAACGCTTTCCAATTTTTCCATCCTTTAAAAAATATTCAACATTCTTGAATCTTTTCACATCCACCAATTGTTGTCTAAATTCATGTGAAATATTTTCATGCATACATTCTCCTAACAATGAAAAGTTGCCACATCTATTGCATTGTCCAGAAATACATGCTTTTGAATAAACTAAGTTTCCATTAGATGTCTCACAAAACAAACTTGATACAAACTCCTTAATTGTTTGAGGTGGCATATTAATACCACATTCCTAAATAATTTCATTAGTATGCAAAGTAGAACGTATGTATCAAAAAATATCATAATAATAACAAAATTGCACAAGAGTTTTACAACAACAAGAGATTCCTTGTTTATTAATTTTCACATACCAAGGTTTACATTTCTCGAAAGATCTTTGACTTATGGTAATATTAAATGGTACTAACACTAAATCATCTAAGAATTTTTTATACAATTTAGTTTGAGTCATGTTTAATAGATGTTTTAGATGAGGATCACAAATTTTGGACCCCACTCTTAATTTTAAAACATCTCTAACATTAGATGATACCCTTGTATTATCATGCCAATATTTTTCAATTAAAGATTTGATTTCACTATTTAATTTCATGTCATACCTTGGGAGTCTACCACTAAAACTCTAACATTGGTTAATTGGATTATTTTCAATAGATTCTCTTCTCTTTACTACTCTTCTCAAAGTTTTAGGATTTATATTTAGAAATTCACTAGTCTTACTTATCATTCTTTTATTCAAAAATGATTTATTGACTAAAGCAGTTGTTATAGCTCTTCATGCTACATTGCTATCTTACATTTGACTCTTTTTACTAGTAGAATCAATAGCATTAGCAACACTAGATAAAACTTGTTTCATTGATTCATCTTTTATTTTTAGGTTTCACAAAAATGCCTAACTTTTTCATTACTTTTCGCAATTTCTACATTTTCATCAATTGCATCATGAGTTGACATTGAAATCCAAGAGTTTTTCTATAAAAAATAATTCTATATAATCTATTTGCATGGGTTATCATTTGTCTCCAAGAAATCTTACCAGGAAGATTATCCAATACATTTCTTTAAATCTTTAAAAAACATTTTCATTTTCACTCATATAAGGGATTTCATTCTCATTTCCTCTTTCCATATTTTTAGTACATAATTGAGCTCATCATTAGTATATCCAGGTTCATTTAATAAACTAATTCGATCAATATCATCGATAGATGTGTTTGAAGACATACTTGGATTTGTTTCTATAGTCACATTTTCTATATCATTGAAACTTGGCTTTGAAGACATACCTGGATTTGTTTGTTTAGTCGCATTTTCCATATTATTGAAAGTTGGGTTTGAAGACATACATGCATTTGTTTCTATAGTTACATTTTCTTCCAAATTCACCATTTCTACATTTGCATCATCTACATTCATCCCATCCTTTATAGTCTCTTGAAGTCTTTCTCTTCAATAATCATGGAACTAGATGCTTCAATATTCTTCATCTCTTGAATCCTTCTTCTTCTATCTCTTTGCCTTTTTGCTTCCTTCTCTTTATTTTCTTCAATTTTTTGAGGTGTCATGACCCTCTATTTTTTTTTTACGTTAATTTGATCCCATGATTACCAAACCCTCTTGATAAAATAACAAATGATAGTTAATCCAATTTTTGATTGATGTACTTCTTTAAAATTTTGAAGTACAACTAGATGTAGATCCTTTTTCGCATAGATTTTGAAGTTAAAGTAGATGTAAAAAATTAAAACCCTCTTTTTTTATTCCTCTTGAAAATAGCTCCTACACTTGATTCCACCTGAAAATTGTTCATATGATTGATTCCTTTCAAAATCTAAATAGAGTATGATATGCCAAAAGATTCCACAAGACACCTGTAAGTAAAAAATGTAGAAAATGTCATTGTCGGCCCATACATCAAACTTGTAGGTTGCATGGATACAGTCATAGTACATTTTTCCCTGATGATGGGAAATAACGGATATAAAAGAAATGGGTACCCATTCATAAAAATAATAGGTACCCGTTATAAAAGGGTACCTGTTCATAAAAATAATGGATACTTGTTTTATAACAGGTACCCGTTATATAGCACGTACCTGTTTTAGAATGGGTACCCATTCTAAGAAATTTGAAATGTCTACCTGCCTTTTCCCTTGCCTTTGGTTTGGTTTTAGGCTCAGGAAAGGCATGGGTAGCTGACCTTGAGCCTTGGACCTGCAACTTTTTTTCTAAGTACAGAACAAGAGGAAAGACTGAGTTTACCTATATGGCAGATGACATTTTTTTTCTAAATTTCTTTATGAAATTAAAACCCATTACAGATGACAATGTCTAGTTTTCAAATATATAATTTTTTTATTGGACTTGTTTTTCTATTTATTATTTAATTTATGAGCAAACTGGTCCAAAAACTTGAAATGATAGGTGTTTGTATTTTTTTAATAACATTTAATTTTTAAAGTTTTTTTTTATAAATTATATGTCATCAATCTACACATCATTATTTACACAATGAAAAAAAAAATCATTTTATGATTGGCTTTGCTCAAATTATGTTGGCTATACACGAAGGGTTTTTAAAAACAACAATTAGGGCCAATAAAAAATAATAAAAAAAATTGGAAAAAAATTATAAAAAAATCCTCATCAAACTTCATTGTACTACACATCTTTCCCCAAAAGGATTTAGAAAAATACTTTTATTTAGGTCAAATTATGTTGGTCGTACACATGCATGGTATGGTTAAAAAAGTGAGTTTTAAACAGTGGTTTTTAGAAATGCCTATTGAAAATTAATTTGTATCATCTAGGTATTAAAATAAATTACATATTTGGAAACTAGACTCTAAGTACTATATTTCATATTACTAACTTTTTTTAAGATTCAATCTTTAAATGCCTCAAATGTTTAGGTCAAATGTGACAAATTCTGAAGAATCAGGGAAAACACTTCCAAATTTTGGCCAAAAAATGGACCCAACTTCTTGCACTGACCCCCATGTTGGGAAGCATCCCGGTTCCCCATATAAATGCTCTAAACCATGCAAGATGAAAAAAAAAAGTGAAACAATGCAAGAGACGATGTCGCATTATGGCTCGCTAGCTTGCTGCAAGATTTGAACCCCTTCCTCCCTATCCTTGACTTGGACCAACCCTCTAACCCATCATTGCCCATCTCTTCAACGACCAAGTAGGATGAAAAGATTGTTCCCATGGTCTAAGTATTCCTAGCTTCTTCTATGGAGATTCCTTTCCTACTATCGATTCCAGATATTCCACCATTTTCTAGGCCCCAATGTCAGAGTTGTTTCAAGTAGTGCCCTATCACATATGGTTTTGTTCCAACATACCTGACACCAGGTGTTAGCAGATGTCTTCCACTACCATTGACATAGACATTCTGCATCTGTTATCAAAGCATAAGCGTGAGCCATACCCATACCAGCCATTCCCAATGCTTAATCACCCATCAAGTCCATGAAATTCTTCTATTCCTCATCTTGGAACTGCTTCTTCTTTTGTGATGGATAGTGCTCATGACCCCACAATTAGCACTATCATATCACCAATTCTAGTATATTGTGGCAGAGATTCAAAAGACACCCTCAAACCATTAGAAAGTTTTTTAGAGTTGTCCTTAATTTTCACACAGTCAATGGACTTAGCCTCTAGGGGCTTGTGTGAGTTTCCTTCCCCAGTGACCAAATCTGCATGTGACGAACCATGTGTTGGTCCATGAATCGTGCTTGTCGTAGTCCCTTTATCATCTTTGTTAGAACACAAATAATCTACTGAGAGGTGTTGGGAATTAAGCTGTCTCAACCTTGGTAATTCTTGGTATTATTTCATTGTATTTATTTATTTATTGCCGATTGTGTAATTAGGATGCAAATCCTATGTTGACATCTTGTGGGAGTTGGCACGGTGATGTGTCATCCTACATGGAAGATGACCAAATGTAAATTTGTCCTCACATGAGGAGATAGGCATCCCACTTAGTGGTAGGAATATTTTTCTATTTGTCAGCATCTTGTATAGTGTGTAAGGGAATATTGACTGAAATGGTTATGACATATTCCTATGACAAATCTATGACATGTAAGAGTCAGAAATGGAAGATTCTATGACAGGTGAAGACATGTGTTGAGAAGCATCTTTGAAAAAGGCATCTTTGAGTGCCCCAAGGAGGGTTATGACATGTTGTAAGAGAATATGCTATTTATAGTCTATTTATGATAGATTCTCTTATAGCTATAAGATATGTTAGTATGACGGATTCTATGACGGTTGTAAGAGTTGTAAGAGCATCTGTCATTACCCAAATTGGGAATAGGCAACCTCTTTGGGATGGGGTGACTTGACAAGTGTCAGGAACATCTTACAATGTTGGACAAGTGTCCATAGGCATGGGTTTTGGGCCATGAGGCCATGTTAGACGCCCATCCCAAGATAGAGCCATTTTTACATTGTATTTTCTTTATAAATAGGTACTTTGGAGAGGAGAGGTATTATGTGATTGAAAGGTACTGTTATGTTGCCACATTGTCTCCAAATATGAGTGTCGAAGAATCTTGTAAGAGCATTGGATCTGTAACTGTATTGTAACCTTCATTGTTTACAGAATACATTTGAGCTGTGTTTTGGAGTGTGGGGTATTTCACCCGTAAGGGTTTTCCCCATGTATATCCTTTCTCTCTTCTTCTATCTTACATTCTTGTGTATGTGTTTGCTGCAATATCTCTGTTAGTGGGTTAACTTTGTTGTAACTATAAAAATTAAAATAAATTTGCACTCATCTCTCCTCATTAGATTAGTGTAGGAAGCGATTTCCGCACACCTAGCTTCCTTTCAATTGGTATCAGAGCTTGATCACCTTTGGTCTTAGTTGTTGAGTAGGGGTTTTTTAAGCTAATCTTAGGTTGAGTGGGAGCTTTGTGTAGAGCATTCTGTAATGTTGTTGCAGGAAAGAGATGGCAGACACATCTGGAAGATTAGAGGTGGAGAAATTCAATTGCACTAATTTTGAGTTATGGAAACTTAAGATGGAGGACATGCTTGTTGATCATGACCTATCAGAAACTATATTTGGTGTAAAACCAACCACAATGGCACAAGCAGATTGGGATCTCATAAGACTCAGTCTAGTTGATTCTATTTTGTTAAATGTCCATGAGGAGAAGAACACAAAAGATCTTTGGAAGAAGTTGGGAGATGTTTATCAGGCCAAATCCCTGGTGAACAAACTTTTTCTGAGAAAGAAGTTTTATTCTTTGAGGATGGAGGATCAGTTGCAGATCACCTGAATGCTTTCAACATGTTAGTTGCACAATTGACATATGTTAGTGTGAAGATGGAGGAGGATCATTGTATGACCTTGTTTTGTTCTTTGCCAGACTCGTGGGATCATCTTGTGATGGCTATTGGGAGCACCACATCCACATTCAAAATGGATGACGTGGTATCTTTGCTATTATCTGAAGAGATGCAGAGAAAGTCTTCAGAGGCAGCCAAATAGGCTCTTGCAGTTCATGGAAGACCCAAGGAGAAAGGGAAAAAGAAGGACAAGAAAGATGAGAAGGGCAGATCAAAATCTCGTGGGAGATCCAAATCTCTTGGAAAGTCCAAGGCTCTTTGTTGGAACTATGGAAAAACTAGGCATTTTTGAAAGGAGTGCAAGGAAGAAAAGAAAAAGAAGAAGAAGAAGAATGTCCTAGATTTAGATTCTGACAAATCTCGAGATGATGGTGATGCCTTCATCACAACCCTGGCCACCCATGCATCTGATGATGTGTGATTGATAGATTCTAGTGCATCATTCCACATGACCTCGTATCAAAGCTGGTTCACGAAGTATGAAGAGTTCGATGGTAGAAGAGTGTACTTGGGTGATGATTCTCATATGAAGATTGTTGGTCATGGAAGAGTCTCAATTTGATTCCCTGATGGATGAGTGAAGGGGATCACTGGGGTTATGCACATCCCAAGCTTGGCATGGAACCTACTTTTTGTAAGTATGTTGAATGATGCAGGTGTACAGGTTATCTTTTTGAAGGATGGATATAAGATGACTAGATGATCTATGGTGCTTGCGAAGGGTACTCAAAGAGGTATTTATTTCAACTAGAGTCATGCACTTCATAGTGCAATAGTTCTTCTGACTCAAAGAAAAGAGCTGTAGTCACTTCATCCCCACCATTTGAATGAGTAATGAAGAAATTTGTTGTAACACATTCTGATGGTAGTGCATATGCTTTGGAAGTTAAGCTTCTTGTTGAAAAGACTATGTTATGGCATTTGAGATATGGCCACATTGGTAAGAAGGGTCTGTGAACCCTAAAAAATAAAAACCTCATTGAGGGGTTAAATGATTGTAATCTTGAGTTTGACTTTTGTGAACATTGTGTATATGGAAAGCAAAACCATGTTCAGTTTAACTCTAGTTCTCACAAGTCTTCTGGTGTATTGGATCTTATTCATTCTGATGTGTTTGGTCCTGTTAATGTTCCTTTGATCTCCAAATCTGTATATTTTGTATCTTTCATAGATGATTACAGTAGAAGGACATGGGTTTATTTTATCATAAGAAAGACTAAAGTCTTTAGTCGGTTTAAAGAGTTTAAAGATTTTGTTGAAAATCAAATTAGTAAAAAGATTAAGTGTTTGAGAACTGAAAATGGTGGTGAGTTTTGTTCGGTAGAGTTTGATAAGTTCTGTAAAGAGCAAGGGATTGAAAGACATAAGACAACTCCATACACCCTGCAACAAAATGGAGTTGCAGAGAGGATGAATAGGACACTAATGGAGAGGGCTAGGCTTATGCTTAAAGGAGCAAGCCTCAAACAAAAGTTTTGGACTAAAGTTGTAGCCACTGCTTGTTATCTGGTAAATAGATTTCCTACATCAACTCTTGTTGGTAAGACACCCATGGGGGTGTGGTCTGGTAAGAAGCCTTCAGTTAGGCATCTTCATGTTTTTGGTTGTGAGGCATATGCACATGTGCCTAGGGAGAAATGGTCTAAATTGGAAAACAAGGCTGTTAAGTGTATCTTCATTGGCTATGGTGTCGGTGTGAAAGGATACAAGCTTTGGGATCCTGTGGCTAACAAAGTGTTGTATAGAAGAAGTGTTATCTTTAGAGAGCTAACATCTTCTTTCATTGTTTTACAATGAGAATAGACAGAAAAGAAAGAAGATGTGGTTCAGTTTCCTTCTACCCATGAGAAGACTAAACCGACAGAACCTGTGAGACCTGATGATGAGGAGAGATCTAGCAGGTCTAAAAGCTCAGAAGAAGAAGCAGAACCTCAACCTTAGCCATTGAGGAGGTCTACACAAACAAGGAAGCAACCTAATAGGTTTGGTTATTCATTGCTTGATTCTAGTTGTTCTTTTGCCTAACTAACATTGATGAGCCTAGAACTGTGACAGAGGCTATGGGCATGAAAGATGCAAGTTCGTGGAAGGAGGCCATGGAAGATGAGATGGTTTCTTTGGAAAAGAATAAAACATGGGACTTGGTGCCTTTTCCTGAAGGACAAAAACTTGTTGGATGCAAATGGGTGTTCAAGAAGAAATTTAGTGCAGATGGCAGTGTTGAAAAGTACAAGGCCAGACTGGTTGCGAAGGGGTACTCACAAGTGGAGGGAATTGATTATGGTGAAATTTTCTCTCCCATTGCAAAGCTGACATCTATTTGGTTCCTTTTATCTCTTACAACATCTTATGACTTAAAGGTGGAGCAGATGGATGTGAAGACAACATTCCTTCATGGTGATTTGGAGGAAGAGATTTACATGTCACAGCCAAAGCATTACATAGAGAAAGGTAATGAAAATTTGGTTTGCAAGTTGAAAAAGTCTTTGTATGGTTTGAAGTAGTCTCCTAGGATGTGGTACTTGAAGTTTGATGCCTTTGTGTTGTCAGTTAGATTTTTGAGATTGAAATCAGATCATTGTGTGTATTATAAGTTTGACAATGATCGCATTCTCATTATTACATTGTATGTTGACGATATGTTGTTGATTGGGAATGGTAAGAATATGATTTCTGATTTGAAGTCTCAGTTGTCAGCAGAATTTGAGATGAAAAATCTAGGGGCAGTCAAGTACATTATGGGAATGGAAATAAGAAGAGACAGAGTTAATAGAAAACTTTGGTTGACCCAGAGTAAGTATGTGAAGACCATGTTGGATAGGTTCAGCATGGTAGATTGTAGACCATTGTGTGTTCCTGTTTCTTTGGGGACAAAGTTGTATGTTAATGATTGTCTAAAATCTCCTAGTGAGGTGGAGGACATGAGCAAAGTACCTTATGCTAGTGTTGTTGGCAGTTTGATGTATGTTATGGTCTACACAAGACCAGACATTGCCCAAGCAGTGGGAGTCCTTAGTCGATTTATGGCTAATCCTGGATGGGTACATTGGGATGCAGTTAAGCGAGTGTTCAAATATTTGAGGGGTACTTCCAAGTATTCCATATGCTATCATGGTAATGTTACAAGACCTCCACATTCAGTTTGTATTCATGGATTTGTGGATTCTGATTGGGCATGTGACATTGACAGCAGAAGATCCACCAGTGCCTATGTATTCACTATGTTTGGTGGTGCAATTAGTTGGATGAGTAAGAAAGAACCTATGGTTGCTTTGTCCATGACAAAATCTGAGTATATGGCAGTAACTTATTTGGCTTAAGAGATTGTGTTTAGATATTGGTGTTGATGCAGGACAGATTACGATTGGTTGTGATAGTCAGAGTGTGATTTGCCTAGAAAAGACTCTAACTTTCCATGCTAGAACAAAGCATATTGATGTACAGTTTCACTTCATACGAGACATGGTAGAGGATGGGAAAGTGAATTTGGATAAGTTAGACACTTTGAAGAATGTTGTGGATGCATTGACAAAACCAGTGGGCACAGAGAAGTTCAGATGGTGCTCAGAGTTTATGAGCGACTTGACCTATAGTAGTTAAATCCTATTAATTTCATTGGCTCTTACAAGGTGTTTGACAAGTGGGAGAATGTTGGGAATTAAGGTGTCTCAACCTTGGTAATGTTGGATCTAGGGCATACAACTGAGAGGGGGGGGGTGAATCAGTTGTATAAAACTTCTTGTTATTTCAAACACTTGATTCTTTGTTGTTAGTTAGCAGCATATCAAATAATCATCCATGAAAGCATAATACATAAACACAAGAGCAGATAAGTATCAACACATTGAACACCAAGATTTTGACGTGGAAAACCCGGTTAAGGGAAAAACCACGGGGTGATTAACCCAAGAATTATTCTCTGTTAGAAGAATAAAGAAAAATGAATGGCACATGCCAATAAGGGCTCACTGCCCGAGCACACTGCTCACAAAGAGGCCCACTGCCTACAAGGAGACACACTGTCTACAAAGTGATAAAAATCACAGTCTTGAACTGGAGAATGACATCTCTACCATGTCCGGATCAGTTCCAATTAAGCCCAAAAACCTCTGCTCTGTCTTTCGCACTTCTCTTCGCTATTCCACACTTATCCACACATCACACACACTGAAATGAACTCACAAACTGTTATTTATACAAGACATCAACTTAGGAACAAACATCTAAGTCGGCAAACAACCATAAGAACATCCGCAAGATGAATAACACATCCGGTCGGCCACCACAAGAGCATTCGTAGGATGAACAACTCATCCGGTCGGCTAAACAGAGCAAGAACTTCATCCGGAAGAATATCTTCAATTCTGGGTTCTACTATCAATGCGGACCGACAGCATAACCTCAACATGATCCAAGAACCTTCACAGGCCTGTCTGAAAGACCGGATACATCCGCACTTCCTTTACCTACTGGAATCTCTTGTCTTCCTCATCCGGAACTTCAAGAACACAGTCTGTCACCATTGTCATAATGCAAGAGATACTTCCGGACCTCCAAATCATACACAAATCAATGCGGACCAACAACACAACCTGAACATGATCTAAGAACCTTCACAAGCTTGCCTGAATGACCAGGTACGTCCGCATTTCATTTTCTTACTGAAATCTCTTATCCTCCTTATCCAGAACTCCAAGAACACTGTCTGTTGCTACTGTTATAATGCAAGAGGTATTTCTGGACCTCCAAATCATACACAACTCGATATGGCACATCACAAGGACATCTCAAACACTCTTGCCAATCTGTAGATTAGGATTGTACAATTCCGGACCTCACCGGACCTTTCTGTGATCCTTTGTCACCTCTGAACACTTGCCTGAACCGGTTCCATACAGACAGCCATAACTTCTTCAGATCTTCATGCGGACCTCTAAAATCTTGGCTGAAGCATCTCAAGACTCATATCTGTAAACCCTTTAATCCGCATCCTCCGGTTCTCAACCTATACAATACATTTGCCTTCTTCTCTTCACTGTTTTTCACTGTTCCTGACTGAGGCTAATTTTCTCAATATCCTCAGCATACAGCTCATCAAATCCTTCTTGCCAATGCAATATGAGTATGTTGACATCAATGACAACACTGGATCACCTCATACTTGCAACAATCTCCCCCTTTGTCATTGATGGCAACATATGATGTGAAAAACCATCAAGACAAGAACTTCTCCTTTCTGTCACAGCTCCCCCTATCAACAACAACTTTTCACATGTCTTCTCTTCCTTTACTGCTCCCCCTTTGATCATCAACCACTTGTTTTTCACATGTCTTCTCTCCCCCTTTGACATCAATGGCAAAGGGCTCATACTTGCAATTCTAATACATCAGAATCATACCAGCTGCTCCCCCTTAGTAGCAGCTCCCCATCATCAATCCGGATCACAAGATATGACTGTGATATCCACCGGACTGATGCACATTAGTGCATCTTAGTTCATCACCGGAGGGGCCATGACCCCTAACTTCTCCCGGATATATTCAAAAGAGTCCTTGGGAAGAGGTTTTGTAAAGATATCTGCAATCTGATCCTTGGAGGGAACATACTCCAATCTGACTTCTTCCTTGTTTACTTGTTCTCTCAAGAAGTGAAATTTGATAGATATGTGCTTAGTCTTAGAATGCAATACCGGATTCTTGGAGATATTAATTGCACTTGAATTATCACAGAAAATTGTGATAGGCTCCTCATATTCAACTTTGATGTCTCTTAGCATCTGCTTCATCCATAAGATTTGAGTGCAACTACCTGCTGCTGCAATGTATTCTGCTTCAGTTGTAGACAGAGATATTGCATCTTGTTTCTTGCTTAGCCAAGAAACCAATCTCTTCCCCAGAAAGAATGCTCCACCACTAGTGCTCTTCCTGTCATCCACATCTCCTGCCCAATCTGCATCTGTGTAAGCATGAAGAGAGAAGTCCGGATCTCTAGGGTACCATAGACCATACTCCACTGTTCCTTTCAAGTACCTAAAAATTCTTTTGATTGCCATAACATGAGATTCTCTAGGATCAGCCTGGAATCTTGCCACAAGACCAACAGCCTGCATTATATCTGGTCTAGTTTGAGTGAGGTACAACAATCCACCAATCATTGATCTATACTTTGTCTGATCTGCCTTTGGAGAGTCATCATCTTTGCTTAACTTACATCCGGTTGCCATAGGAGTGTTCATGGATTTTGAGTCTTCCATACCAAATTTCTTTAACAATTCTTTCACATATTTGGTCTGAGAAATGAAGATCCCTTCTTTTGTTTGAGTAATTTGCAGACCCAAGAAGAAATTCATTTCACCAAGCATAGACATTTCAAACTCACTTTTCATCTGATTTGCAAAAGTTTTGCACATACTATCTCTTCCTCCAAAAATGATATCATCCACAAATACTTCAACAATTAAAATATTTTCATGATCAATTTTGAAATATAAGTTACTGTCAGCAGTACCTTTGTTGAATCCAATCTGCACAAGATGCTTATCCAACCTTTCATACCATGCTCTTGGGGCTTGCTTCAATCCATACAAAGCTTTCTTCAATTTGCAGACCATATCATCATTGTCAGACAATTGAAAACCATCCGGTTGTTCAATGTAGACTTCTTCTTCCAGATCACCATTTAGGAAGGCAGACTTGACATCCATCTGATATACCTTGAAGTCTTTGAAGGCAGCAAATGCAAGAAGTAATCTGACTGCTTCAATTCTTGCCACCGGAGCAAAAGTCTCTTCAAAGTCAATTCCTTCTATTTGAGAGTAGCCTTTGCAGACCAATCTAGCTTTGTTTCTGATTACTTCACCAGCTTCATTTAGTTTGTTCCGGAAGACCCACTTGGTTCCAATTACATTCCTGTCACTAGGTCTGGGAACAAGATCCCAAGTATGATTTTTCTCAATTTGCATCAATTCATCTTCCATAGCTTTTGTCCAGTTTTCATCATTGCAGGCTTCATTTATTGTTTTAGGTTCAATCTTTGAAATCAGACAACATTCATTCTGATTTTGAGCAACATTCCTTCTAGTTTGTACACCTTTGCTTTTGTCACCTATGATTTGATCTTCAGAGTGGTTCAGTTTTACATACCTTGGAATTTTGGGAGTATCCTGTACTGCTGCTTCTTGATCAGGCTCATTTAGACCTATCTCTTCTTCCTGATTTACCGGATCAGGCTGACTCTGTCTCACCGGAGAGGATTGAGGTCCTTGAACACTCTCTTGGTCATCTTCATCAATCTCATAAAATCTTGAAGGCTTCTCAATTCCTTCATCAACTTTCACATTGGTGCTTTCTATCATCTTCCTCAATCTCTTATTGTAACACCGGTATGCTTTGCTTTGAGTGGAGTAACCCAAGAAAATTCCTTCATCACTTCTAGCATCAAACTTTCCTAGATCTTCATCTCTCTTAATATAACACTTGCTACCAAATACTCTGAAATATTTCACAGTAGGAGTGATGCCAAACCAGAGTTCATAGGGGGTCTTACCGGTGTTGTTTCTGATTTGAACTCGATTGAGAGTGTAGACTGCAGTGCTGATAGCTTCCTTCCAAAACATTTGAGGAACATTTGCTTCCAACATCATTGTCCTGGCAGCTTCCTGGATGGTCCGGTTCTTTCTCTCAACTACTCCATTCTGCTGTGGAGTCTTAGGAGCAGACAACTGTCTCCTTATACCCTGTTTCTCACAAAAGTCAATGAATTCACCAGATGTAAATTCACCACCTCTATCAGACCTTAGACACTTTAGTCTCAATCCGGTTTGATTCTCCACCATAGCTTTGAAGGTTTTGAATTTCTCAAAAGCTTCTGACTTTTCTTTTAGAAAGGTAACCCACATCATCCGGGAATGATCATCAATCAACAACATGAAATATCTATCACCCTGCAGACTCTTGATTCTTGTTGGACCACATAGATCAGTATGTACTAATTCCAGCAATCCGGTAGAAGACTGATCTTTGCTTTTGAAAGAGACTCTGCTTTGTTTACCTAGCTAGCATTCTTTGCACAAACTATTTGTAGGTTTCATCAATTTTGGAAGATCTCTTACAGCCTGAGTATTGCTTATCTTGATGATGTTATCAAAATTTACATGACACATTCTTCTATGCCATAACCAACTCTGATCAATTTGAGCAAACAAACAACTTTTGTTTGAACCAACTAGATGAAAGATATTACCTTTTGTCTGAGTACCGGATGCAATTTCAGTTCCGGAGCTTGTAAAGATTCTGCATTTTCCATTCTTGAACCGGAGATCATAACCTTTGTCCACTAACTGACCAACACTGAGAAGATTGTGCTTCAATCCTTCAACATACAGTACATTTCCTGTTTTGCTCTTACCATCAAAGGAAATAGTTCCCCTACCTCTGATTCTGCCAGCAGAATTGTCACCAAACTTTACCATTCCTCCTTCATATCTTTCCAGATCTAAGAACTTATTCTTGTCGCCAGTCATATGGTGAGAACATCCACTGTCAATAACCCAATCATCCTTTTCTTCCACTTGAGCAGCCAAGGCTTTTTCAACAACTTTGTGATTGACAGATTCAGAGAGTATTGAATCTTCTTCCTTGATGGCTATAAACACCCACTCATTTCCGGATTTGCTTCCTAGTTCTGATTCATCATCTGTTACTCCTTCATTGTCATCTTCTTCATGAACATAATAGCAATTCTTTTGAAACCTTTGTCTGTGAGTATTAGATATTTCCGGACATCTTGAGGCAAAATGACCAATTTTATTGCAGTTGAAACACTTAAAGGGTAGTTTTCCTTCATACTTACCGGATCCTCTTGGCAGTCTCTTTGCAATGAGGGCTTCAAGTTGAGCTGTTTCTGCTTCTTCTTCTTCCATGTCTCTTCTTGCTTGATCATACCATGACATTCTCCTTGATGAGTTTTCACCCGGATCAAATCTCTGTTTGCCTTTCACATAGGCACTGGCCTTGAAAGCAGATTCAGTCTTGGGAGGATCATCTCCAAACTTGGTCATTTCAAATGCAGCTAGTTTGCCAGCCAGTTGTTCTCTTGTGACAGTTGTGTGGGCTCTGAATTCATCAATGGCAGCAACTTTGATTTTGTAGGCAACAGGAAGGGATCTTAGGATTTTGCAGACAATCTCATTTTCATCTAAAGTTCCACCAGCATTTCTGATTCCACATACCAGCTCATTTACTCTTGGCATGAAGGTAGTGATGTTTTCATCATCTCTCATTTTCAATCTTTCAAATTTTCCTTTCAGGCTTTGTAACCTTGCACTTTTGACAAACTCATCTCCTTCATACAGAAGTTCCAGCTTAGTCAGGATCTCATATGCAGTTGGTAGGTCAATAACATTTGAGAGATCTGAGTCATTCAATGCGCTTAGAAGAGCTTCCTTGGTCCGCAGATTGTTTTCAGCTTCTGTGATTTCATTCAGAGTTGTCGGACCACCTTGTGGAGGTACATATGGTTTTGAAACCATATCCAAGTATGCTTTTCCCATACATTCCAAGTGACACTTCATGCGACCCTTCCAGAGAGTGAAGTTGGTTCCATCGAACTTCGGACTATCCTTCTTGTATGACGACATCCTGGATCTCCTCAAACGGTTAAGCTCCTGTCAGAGGAACTTGGCTCTGATACCAATTGTTGGATCTAGGGCATACAACTGAGAGGGGGGGGGGTGAATCAGTTGTATAAAACTTCTTGTTATTTCAAACACTTGATTCTTTGTTGTTAGTTAGCAGCATATCAAATAATCATCCATGAAAGCATAATACATAAACACAAGAGCAGATAAGTATCAACACATTGAACACCAAGATTTTGACGTGGAAAACCCGGTTAAGGGAAAAACCACGGGGTGATTAACCCAAGAATTATTCTCTGTTAGAAGAATAAAGAAAAATGAATGGCACATGCCAATAAGGGCTCACTGCCTGAGCACACTGCTCACAAAGAGGCCCACTGCCTACAAGGAGACACACTGTCTACAAAGTGATAAAAATCACAGTCTTGAACTGGAGAATGACATCTCTACCATGTCCGGATCAGTTCCAATTAAGCCCAAAAACCTCTGCTCTGTCTTTCGCACTTCTCTTCGCTATTCCACACTTATCCACACATCACACACACTGAAATGAACTCACAAACCGTTATTTATACAAGACATCAACTTAGGAACAAACATCTAAGTCGGCAAACAACCATAAGAACATCCGCAAGATGAATAACACATCCGGTCGGCCACCACAAGAGCATTCGTAGGATGAACAACTCATCCGGTCGGCTAAACAGAGCAAGAACTTCATCCGGAAGAATATCTTCAATTCCGGGTTCTACTAACAGTGCGGACCGACAGCATAACCTCAACATGATCCAAGAACCTTCACAGGCCTGTCTGAAAGACCGGATACATCCGCACTTCCTTTACCTACTGGAATCTCTTGTCTTCCTCATCCGGAACTTCAAGAACACAGTCTGTCACCATTGTCATAATGCAAGAGATACTTCCGGACCTCCAAATCATACACAAATCAATGTGGACCAACAACACAACCTGAACATGATCTAAGAACCTTCACAAGCTTGCCTGAATGACCAGGTACGTCCGCATTTCATTTTCTTACTGAAATCTCTTATCCTCCTTATCCGGAACTCCAAGAACACTGTCTGTTGCTACTGTTATAATGCAAGAGGTATTTCTGGACCTCCAAATCATACACAACTCGATATGGCACATCACAAGGACATCTCAAACACTCTTGCCAATCTGCAGATTAGGATTGTACAATTCCGGACCTCACCGGACCTTTCTGTGATCCTTTGTCACCTCTGAACACTTGCCTGAACCGGTTCCATACAGACAGCCATAACTTCTTCAGATCTTCATGCGGACCTCTGAAATCTTGGCTGAAGCATCTCAAGACTCATATCTGTAAACCCTTTAATCCGCATCCTTTGGTTCTCAACCTATACAATACATTTGCCTTCTTCTCTTCACTGTTTTTCACTGTTCCTGACTGAGGCTAATTTTCTCAATATCCTCAGCATACAGCTCATCAAATCCTTCTTGCCAATGCAATATGAGTATGTTGACATCAATGACAACACTGGATCACCTCATACTTGCAACAGGTAATTCCTAGTATTATTTCATTGTATTTATGTATTTATTGCCTATTGTGTAATTAGGATGCAAATCCTATGTTGTCATCTTGTGGGAGTTGGCACGGTGATATGTCATCCTACATGGAAGATGATCAAATATAAATTTGTCCTCACATGAGGAGATAGGCATCCCACTTAGTGGTAGAAATATTTTTCCATATGTCGACATCTTGTATAGTGTGTAAGGAAATATTGACCAAAACAGTTATGACATAGTCCTATGACATGCAAGAGTCAGAAATGGAAGATTCTATGACAGGTGAAGACATGTGTCGAGAAGCATATTTGAAAAAGGCATCTTTGGGTGCCCCAAGGAGGGTTATGACATGTTCTAAGAGAATATTCTATTTATAGCCTATTTATGATAGATTCTCTTACAGCTGTAAGATATGTCAGTATGACAGATTCTATGACGGTTGTAAGAGTTGTAAGAGCATCTGTCACTACCCAAACTGGGAATAGGTGACCTCTTTGGGATGGGGTGACTTGACAAGTGTCAGGAACATCTTACAATGTTGAACAAGTGTCCATAGGCATGGGTTTTGGGCCATGAGGCCATGTTGGACGCCCATCCCAAGATAGAGCCATTTTTGCCTTGTATTTTCTTTATAAATAGGTGCTTTGGAGAGGAGAGGTATTATGTGATTGACAGGTACTGTTATGCTGCTAGAATGTCTCCAGATGGGAGTGTTGAAGACTCCTACAAGAGAATTAGCTCTGTAACTGTATTGTAACCTTCATTGTTTATGGAATACATTTGAGCTGTGTTTTGGAGTGTGGGGTTTTTCACCCGTAAGGGTTTTCCCCACATATATCTTGTCTCTATCTTCTTTTGTCTTACATTCTTGTGTATGTGTTTGCTGCAATATCTCTAGTAGTGGGTTAACTTTGTTGTAACTGTAAAGATTAAAACAAATTTGTACTCATCTCTCCTCATTAGATTAGTGTAGGAAGTGATTTTCACACACCTAGCTTCCTTTCAAGAGGGCGGTGAATCAGTAGATCAATAACTTAAAACTTCAAGCTTCTAGAATGCAGATCAAATTAGCTTTCAGTACAATAACATCAACAACAAAAAACATGCACACATGAACACCAGATATACATGGAAAACCCAATATGAGTTAAACCATGGTGAGAAAATTCTGCTAGGATCTATTGTCCTAATCCAGCCTCACAAATGAAACCATTTATTACAATGTTTAAGAGCACCAACTCTAAGGAGTCAACAAACCCCTGATTTAAGAGCACCAACTCTAAGGAGACTATAATCCCCTAATTCAAGTAGCAACTCGGTCCACGGGAGGCACCAACCTCACTAAATCTTTACATATTCAAGTATGCAACCATTTGGTTCTTCATAAACCTCAAATGCATATATTTAAATCATATACAGTCTTCTCCTCTCACTATACTCACGCAAATTCTCTCTACACTAAATTCTTCTCACACATTCATCAATCTATCTCCATTTATTATTATGTTACAATCAATTTTATATATACAACTATCTCTACATACACTCACACATCTGCATGTGTGCACTCCAGTCTTTCTTCACTTTTTCTTTTTGCATGTCTAGAAAGAAAACTCTGCTGTAGCTTTGCGCATGCATTCAATTCGTTTAATTGTTGTTTATCCATCATTATCACCAACCATAGTCATAGTTCTCACACTCCAATAATTTGCATGTTAACACTCCCACTTTTTTAAGTTTCTATCACTCTCATCCATGCTTCCACCATTATTACCATATCTTTAAGTCTACATGCCAAACACTACAAGAATTTTAAAACATTTTATTTACCCATCCTCTGTTGGTGATTTTATCATTTCTTGAACCTTGGCCTTAATCTACTCTATCGACGAATTTTACTTTTTCTAAACCATCACCTATGTCTTCTTTGTCCTCCTTATTAGCCGAAGTTCTTTTTTACAAACTTGTCCTTTGATGCCCTTATTGGCAAAATCACGTCTTTTCAAACTATCATCTTTTTTTCTTTATTGATAAAAATCACCTCATACAAACTTATGTTGATGTCTTCTATATCGGTGATTCCTCATTTTTCTAAACTTTGGTCTCTTAGCCTTTTATTGGTGATTTCTCGAGATCTCAAACTACTCTTTCTTTGTCTCTATTAGCAAATCCTTGTGTTTTCAAACTATGGTATCTTTTTATCGGCGAAAAACACTTTTTCCGAACCTATGCCTTGATGCCTTTGTCAAAAAATATTGTCTTTCATGAACTTATCTCTTAAAGCCTTTTGCCAAAAAATATTATCTTTCACAAACCATGGCTTATGTCCTCCATTCTATGCTATCATCTTGTCAGTGATTTTTGAAAACTATGAACTTATTCCAAAAATTAGCAGGTTGTCAATACAGTCTTCACCTTAACACTTTCCTTTGTCGGTGATTCTATGAGATCGTGAACTAGCCTATCCTTGATTTATCTCTTCACACACTATCCACTTTTCTTTGCCAAGTGTTGCCCAGTTGGCAAATTGGGAAATATCCTAATTTGCAAACTAGTTCATTATTTTGAAACTTTCCTGACAATAGGAAAAAGTACTTCAAACACTTTATATGTTCCTCCTTAAACACTTCGCTCTTATGGTTGTCGCTGAATCAGAGAATATCAGAACTTGTGAACTGTTGAAGACTTAAACTTTTTCATTCTTTAAAGGCTTCAACAAGAACGCTTCCCCTTTCTTCTATCAATGAATCGGCAAAAAACAAAACTGACGAACCTGCCAATTGTTGAACCAAACTTTTTTCCAACTAAGGGAAAAACTTAATGCCTTAGTATATTTTTCTTTCCCTTCTGCCTTAGACACTTTTGCTTCTATGCACTCCTTTGCCTTAGACAAAAACTTTCGACATCAATGACAATCAACAATCTCCCTCTTTGTCATTGATGACAACACCCATGCATAATCTGTTCTTAGTGCTACTCTAATCCTTCTACAATAATGTTGTCCTACATTATCTCTTCTATATTTTCTCCCCCTTACTCTAATTCTCCCCCTTTGACATCAATAGAAAAGAGAGGTCATCAACCTTTTTTCTGACAGTAACCTACTGCTGCCATCTATCTACCAGCTCCCCTTGAGAGGTAGGCATAGTCAAAACAAGGATGAAAGACATGCCTTGAGTTGCTCACCCTGGATAGTTGTTACAACTACACTTCTACTTGTGATAAGGAGCAATAACTAGATGCCAAATAAGATATTCAAAATTATCCTTGGCAAGTGGCTTTGGAAAAATGTCTATAATTTGAGCTTATGTGGGGACATGCTCCAACTTTACTTTCTAAACTGCAACATTTTCCCTCAAGAAATGATATTTAATGGAGATGTTTTTTGTTCTTAGGTTCATCACAAGATTCTTTGAGATATTAATTGCACTTGTATTATCAAAAAGAACGGAAATATGATCTTTAAACTCTACCTTTATGTCATTGAGAGTCTACTTCATCCATAAACCTTGTGTACAACATGAAACATCAGCAACATATTCTACCTCAGTAGTGGAGGATGTGATTGAATCTTGTTTCTTACTGAGCCATGATACCAACCTATTACCAAGGAAGAAAGCTTCACCACTGGTTCTTCCCCTGTCATCTATACTTCCTACCCAATCAACATCTGTATATGTTGTCAAAGTAAAATCATTATTTTGAGGGTACCATAATCCATAACCCACAATACCTTTCAGGTATCTAAAAATTCTCTTCATAGCTTGAACATGAGATTCCTTAGGAGCAGCTTGAAATCTAGCCACAATGCATATTTATTGCATGATATTTGGTCAAGATGCAGTTAGGTACAATAATCTACCTATCATAGATCTATACATTGTCTGATCTGTATCAGGTGATTCATCATTCTTTCTCAACTTGCATCCTATCATCATGGGGGTACTCAGAGGCTTATAGTCTTCCATATTGAACTTCTTGAGAATTTCCTTTTCATACTTGGTTTTGGATATAAATATACCTTGGTCTAATTGTGATATTTGTAAACCAAGAAAGAAAGAAAGTTCTCCAAGCATGAACATTTCAAACTCTTTATGCATCAGATCAACAAATTCCTTGCACATCCTATAATCACTACCACAAAAAATGATGTCATCAACATATACAAAAACAATCAACATGTGCTCACCTTCTGATTTGAAGTATAAGTTACTATCTACACATCCTTTTCTGAATCCTTTCTACTGGATATAATTATCCAGCTTAGAATATCAAGCCCTAGGGGATTGTTTCAGACCATACAAAGCCTTTTTCAGTCTTCAAACATAATCTTCTTTCTCTGATAGTTGAAATCCTTCAAGTTGCTCAATATAAACTTCTTTATTATGATTCCCATTTAGGAATGTAGATTTAACATCCATTTAGTAAACTTTGAAGATCTTATAAATAGAGAATGCTAAAAACATCCTAATGGCTTCAATCTTGCTACAGGTGCAAATGTTTGTTTAAAATCTATGCCTTCAACCTGTATATATCCTTTACAAACCAATCATGCTTTTTTTCTCATGACTTCTCCATCCTCATTCATCTTGTTTTTAAACACCCATTTTGTGCCTATCATGTTCTTATCTAGAGGTCTTGGAACAAATTCCCAAGTTTGAGTTTTCTCAATCAAATTGAGCTCATCTTCCATAGCATTGATCCATCCTTCATCCTCACTAGCATTAATAAATGTTCTATGTTTAATCTTAGATGGTAATGAGAAATTTACATGTTCATTTGACTTTGCTATCTTTCTTCTAGTTTGAACTCCTTCATTCTTGTCTCCTATTATATGTTGTTCAAGATGATCTTTTGCACATACCAAGAAGGTGCCTTAACGGTTGTCTCTTTAGATTTGTCTTCAATAGTAGCATCTGTTGGAAATAGTCTAGAGAACTAAGGGGGGGTGAATCAGTTGTCCCACAATTTAACTTTTTCTTCTTTTTACTTTCTTTATCAACTTACAATCAGATTAATGATGTCAACATTAAAGCATGAAATAACATACATGAGCAGAAATGAATTGAACACACATAACACTCGGATTTTTATGTGGAAACCAGGTTAAGGGAAAACCATGGTGGGGGTTAACCCACAAGATTTATACCTTGTTAAAAGTACTTAAATGAAATAAGAAGGCACTTGCCTTAGGGCTCACTTCCCAGAGCTCACTGCTCAGAGAGGTTCACTGCCTATAGGAATTTATGTTTAATACAGAAATAATGAACTAATAAATAGCATCTTGTTCATGCCTAGTTCAGTCCCATTGAAAGCTTTCTTATACTTCTACTCTGTCCCAAACACTTCTCTATTGTCTCTTCATCCTTTGTTGCCCTTGTTCTTTTGCTCCTCCTCTTCTCTGCTCTGCTTCTGAACCTTTCTTAGGATTTGAACATTTTTTCACAAGGATACATTTTCACAACTCATCCATATGCATTTATATCCTTCATCAACCTTGGAATAAACATCAAGGTTGGCATTACAAACATTTGACTTAATGCGAATCACAATGTTGTTAGCTAAACATAATTAGGACTCAAATCTTCCTTGATCAACATGCCATGCTTCATAGAATTGCTCTTAGATCATCCACAACATGCTTGAATCATCCAATTGGCCAAGACTAGGAAGAACAATAACACGAAGGAAGAAATCTTCAACAACAAGCTCTATCTTCAATGAGGACCTCCAACACAATAGTCACACAATCCAGAGACCTCCACAAGCACATCTACCATGATTGTCATAGTAGAAAGATTATTTGCGGACCTCCAAACAATGAACCACTAGAGTTGATGATACACACTAACTTCCCAATGATGCCTCTAGATTTGCAGATCATAATATTTCACTACGGAGCAATCTAGACCAATTTACTGTCACTCTGTCTCTTCTGATCACAACAAAAATTGGCTCTACTCAGATGGCTATTGCTTATTCAAATATTTATGCGGACCTCTCAAATCTTAACTGGAGCTACTTCAGACGACCCTCTATACTACCATATGGTCCGTATACATTGATCTTCATTAATTTTCTCAATATCCTCAACATTCCAGTCTTCAAAACAGGCAACAAAATAAGATACAGTTGACACTAATGGCAACAAGAATATGTTGACATCAATGACAACATCGATTAGGCACATATTTGCAACAATCTCCCCCTTTGTCATTGCTGGCAACATATGATGTGAAAAATTGATTCAACCATCAAGATAGGAACTTCTCCCCCTTTCTCTGATCACTTTTGCAACCACTATCTTCACTGCTCCCCCTTTCATCAGCAACTAGTTTTTCACATGACTTCTCTCCCCCTTTGACATCAATGGCAAAGGGCACATATTTGTAGTCTTTTCTCCTTCTTTTTGTTTCAGAACAAACTCAAAAATTGCATGCATACTACTCCCCCTGAGTAGTACCTTCTTAGAATCAATCCGGATCACAAGATATGACTATGAATTCCACCAAACTGATGCACTTTAGTGCATCTTAATTCTAATCAGGAGGGGTAATAACCCCTAGCTTCTCTTTGAGATACTCAAAATTATCCTTGGGAAGAGGCTTAGTGAAGATATCCGCAATTTGATCCTTTGAAGAAACAAACTCCAATCTAACTTCATTTTCATTAACCTTCTCTCTCAAAAAGTGAAATTTGATTGATATGTGCTTTGTCTTTGAATGCAACACTAGATTCTTTGAGATGCTTATTGCACTTGAATTATCACAGACGATTGTGACAGGCTCCTCAAATATGGTTTTGATATTCTTCAGCATTTGCTTCATCCACAAAACTTGAGTACAATTGTTTGATGCTGCTATATACTCTGCCTCTGCTGTAGATAGAGATATTGCCTCTTGCTTTTTGCTCAGCCAAGAAACCAATCTTTTTTTGCAAGAAGAATGCACCACCACTAGTACTTTTTCTATCATCCACATCTCCTGCCCAATCAGTATCTGTATATACATGAAGAGTAAAGTCATTATCCTTTGGATACCATAAGCCATAATCAAGTGTCCCCTTGGGATATCTAAAAATTCTCTTGACTGCCACAACATGAGATTCTCTTGGATCAGCTTGAAATCTAGCAACAAGTCCAACTGCATTCATGATATCAGGTCTGGTCTGAGTAAGATAAAGTAGTCCTCCAATCATTGATCTATATCTTTTCTGATCAGCCTTAGGAGAATCATCTTTACTCAACTTGCAACTGGTTACCATAGGAGTACTTACTGGTTTTGACTCCTCCATTCCAAAAAATTTTAACAATTCTCTCACATACTTAGACTGAGATATGAAGATGCCTTTATCTCACTGAGTGAAATGCATACCTAAGAAGAAATTCATCTCACCAAACATGGACATCTCAAATTCACTCTGCATTTGATTAGTAAATGTTGTACACATACTCTCATTTCCACCAAAAATGATATCATCAACAAATACCTCAACAATCAAAATATTCTCATGATCAATCTTAAAGTAAAGATTACTGTCAGCAATACCTTTTCTATAACCTAGCTTTAGCATATACTTATCTAATCTTGCATTCCAAACTCTTGGGGCTTGTTTGAGTCCATACAATGCTTTCCTCAACCTGGGTATTTTGGGACTTGCTTGAACTTCTATTTCTTGAGCTTGTTCTTCAACTTCTGCACTATCCTCTTGAGTCACTAGATTTTCTAGATCAATCTAGATCTGAGTCTGAGTTTGAACTTGCCTTCCTTGACTTTGACTTTCATCTTGATCTTCTAAATCATATCTACAATACCTGGAATGTCCTTCTTTACTCTCATCAACTCTAACATTTGCATTTTCAACAATCTTTTTCAATCTTTTGTTAAAGCACCGATATGGCTTGCTTTGAGTAGAGTATCCCAAAAATATTCCTTCATCACTTCTTGCTTCAAACTTGCCTAGATCCTCATCTCTTTTGATATAATATTTACTACCAAAAACTCTGAAATATCTCATAGTAGGAGAATGACCAAACCATAGCTCATAAGGTGTCTTACCAAAATTGCCTTTGATCTGCACCCGGTTAAGAGTGTAGACAACAATACTCACAACTTCTCTCCAATAGACTTGAGGAACATTTTCTTCCAACATCATGGTCCTAGCAGCTTCTTGAATGGTCCGGTTCTTTCTTTCCACAACTCCATTTTGCTAAGGAGTCCTAGGAGTAGATAACTGTCTTTTTATTCCATGCTTTTCACAGAATGAATCAAACTCACCGAAGGTAAATTCTCCACCTCTGTCGGATCTCAGACACTTTATCTTTACACCAATCCCATTTTCCACCATACCCTTGATTACCTTAAATTTTTCAAGAGCTTCTAATTTTTCTTTTAAGAAGGTTACCCACATCATCCGGGAGTAATCATCAATCAGAAACATAAAATATTTGTCTCCTTGCACACTCCTAATTTTAGTAGGGCCACATAGATCAATATGCAGAAGTTCCAATAGTTCACTTGAAAATTGTTCTTTACTTTTGAATGAAATTTTGTTCTATTTGCCCAATTGACATTCTCTACACATGTTATCAAGTTTCACAAATTTTGGAAGATCTCTTACAGCCTGAGTAAAACTTATCTTGACAATGTTATCAAAATTCACATGACACATCCTCCTATGCCATAACCAACTTTGATCTATTTAAGCAATCAAATTTTTTTTTCCAGAACTACTTAAATGAAACATGTTACCTCTGGTTTGAGTACTAGATGCAATTTTAGTTCTGGAGCTTTCCAAGATTCTACATTTTCCATCCTTGAATCAGAGATCATAACCCTTGTCAACCAACTATCCAACACTGAGAAGATTATGCTTCAGTCCTTCCACATACAGAACATCATTGGTGTTATTCTTACCATCAAAAGAGATGGATCCTCTTTCATAGATTCTACCAGCTGAGTTGTCTCCAAATTTTACAAACCCACCTTCATATTTTTCAAAGCTTACAAACTTACTTTTATCACCAGTCATATGATGAGAACATCCACTATCAATCACCCATTCATCCTTTACAACAACCTGAGCAGCCAAGGCACTTTCCACATTTTCACAGCTAGTAGATTCAGTAGACACCGAATCTTCTTCCTTGATAACAATGAACACCCAATCACCTTCAGTGGAACCTCCATGATCAGATTCATCATCTATGATTCCTTCTTCTCCAGCTTCTTGGACATAGTAACATTTCTTCTGACCTTTATATCTATTAGAGTTTGGTTTTGAAAACCTCTCCAGACATCTTGAGGCAAAATGACCAATCTTATTACAAGCAAAACATTTGAGTGGCAACTTTCCTTCATACTTACCAGATCCTCTTGGCATTCTTTTGGCAATAAGAGCTTCAAGATCTGCAGTCTCAATTTCATGATCTTCAAGATCCTTCCTTGCCTTCACAAATCTGTTTGCTCTTCCTGAAGAACTTTCACCTGGATCATATCTTTGCTTTCCATACACACTGGCCTTAAATGCAGATTTAGACTTAGGGAGATAATCACCAAACTCACTCATTTCAAATGCTGAAAGCTTACCAACTAACTGATCCCTTGTGACAGTTGTCACTATCCTGATCTCTTCAATGGCTACAACTTTATACTTGTATGTTGTAGGTAAGGATCTAAGCACTTTGGCAACAATATCCGATTCTTCCAATACTCCACCTGTATTTTTGATGCCGGTCACAAGTTCATTTACTTTCTATATTTGGGAAGTAATGTTTTCATCTTCACTCATTACCAATCTTTCATATTTACTCTTCAGGCTTTGTAGCTTGGCACATTTTACATATTTGTCACCTTCATATAGATTTTCCAACATATTCTAGATTTCATGATCAATTTTTAAATCCAAGACATTTGCCAATTTTGTATCAGTCAGGGCACTCAACAATTCTTCTTTGGCTCGAATATTGTGTTCAACATCTCTAAGTTTGTCTATAGTTGAAGGGCCATTCTTTGGAATCTTATCCTCATTCTTGGTTATCAACCAAAAGACATCACCCATACATTCCAGATGTCACTACATGCGCACTTTCTAGAGGGAGTAATTCATTCCATCAAATCTCAGACTTTCCTTCTTGTAAGACGACCTCTTGGATCTCCTCAAGCAGTCAAACTTCTTTTAGAGGAACTTGGATCTGATACCAATTGTTGGAAGTAGTCCAAACAACTGAGAGGGGGGTGAATCAGTTGTACCACAATTCAACTTTTTCTTCTTTTCACTTTCTTTATCAACTTACAATTAGATTAATGATGTAAACATTAAAGCATGAATCAACATACATGAGCAAAAATAAATTGAACACACATAACACCAAGATTTTTACATGGAAACTCAGTTAAGGGAAAACCATGGTGGGGGTTAACCCACAAGATTTATACCCTGTTAAAAGTACTTAAATGAAATAAGAAGGCACTTGTCTTAGGGGTCACTGCCCATATCTTACTGCTCAGAGAGGCTCCCTACCTATAGGAGGCTCACTACCTATAGGAGGCTCACTGCCTATAGGAATTTATGTTTAATATAGAAATAATGAACTGATAAATAGTATCTTGTTCATGCCTGGTTCAATCCCATTGAAATCTTTCTTATACTTCTGCTCTGTCCCAAACACTTCTCTATTGTCTCTTTATTGTTTGTTGCCCTTGTTCTTTTGCTCCTCCTCTTCTCTGCTCTGCTTTTGAACCTTTCTTAGGATTTGAACATTTCACACAAGGATACATTTTTGCAACTCATCCACATGCCTTTATATCCTTCATCAACCTTGGAATAAACATCAAGGTCGACATTACAAACATTTGACTTAATGTGAATCACAATATTGTCATCCAAACATAACTAGGACTCAAATCTTCCTTGATCAACACACCATGCTTCATAGAATTGCTCTTAGATCATCCGCAACATGCTTGAATCATCCGGTCAGCTAAGACTGGGAAGAACAATAACATGAAGGAAGAAATCTTCAACGACGAACTCAATCTTCAATGCGAACCTCCAACACAACAATCACATGATCCAGAGACCTCCACAAGCACATTGAATTCAACAAAAACATCCACACTCCTCCAAATCACCATAATTGCTTGTATCTTCATTTGGAACCTCAAGAACATTGTCTACCATGACTGTCACACTAAAAAGATTGCTTGCAAACCTCCAAACTACGAAGCACTAGAGTTGATGATACACACTGACTTCCGAATGACACCTCTAGATCCACAGATCATAATATTTCACTGTAGAGCAATCCAGATGAATTTATTGTCACTCTGTCTCTTCTAATCATAGCAAAAACTAGTTCTACTTAGATGGCCATAGATTCTTCAAATCTTTATACGGACCTCTCAAATCTTAATTGGAGCTACTTTAGACAACCCTCTATACTGCCATATGGTCCGCATACATTGATCTTCATTAATTTTGTCAATATCCTCAACATTCCAGTCTTCAAAACAGGAAACAAAATAAGATACAGTTGACACCAATGGAAACAAGAATATGTTGACATCAATGACAACACCAATTAGGCACATATGTACAACAACATCTTCTTCTTCTTCTTCTGTTATAGCCGATCCATCTGAGTACCTGTCCTTGTTTTGTTTTAGATATGGTTGGTCCTCAGATCTACCCTAACATTAATTCTTTCTACAATTTTATGCAGTTTCTTATTGTAGCACTTATATGCTTTGGATCTACCAGAATATCCAAGAAATATGCCTTCATCACATCTTCAATCAAAGCTTCCTAGGTCATCTTCATCTCTTTTGATGTAGCATCTACTACCAAACACCTTAAATTATTTGATAGAAACAAATTTGACATACCATAATTCATAAGGAGTCTTATCATTTTTTTCTTTAACTGCACTCTTTTTAAAACATACACTACTGTGTGTACTACATCTCTCCAATAAACATTAGGTAACTTCACCTTAATTAGCATAGTTCTTACCATCTCTTTTACCGTTCTATTTTTCCTTTCCACAACACCATTCTACTGTGGAGTTCTATGAAAGAATATTGTCTTTTTATGTCATTTCTTTCATAATATTCCACAGACTCATTGGAGGTGAATTCTCCACCTCTATTTGATCTTAAGCATTTGATTGTCAGAACACTCCCCTTCTCAACAATAGATCTAAAATTCTTAAATCTCTCAAGGCTTCAAACTTATCCTTAAGAAATGTTACCCATGTCATTCTTGAGAAATCATCAACTAATAACATGAAATATCTCTCAACTTTTAGTCCTTGTATCTTGGTTGGACCACTTAGGTCTATATGAACTAACTCCAAGAGTCTTGAAGTAGAGTATTCTTTTGTTTTGAAACTAGACCTTGTATGTTTCCCATGTTTGCATTCCTTACATATTGTATTGGCTAGCTTGATGATTTTAGGCATGTGCCTAACTATAATTTTTGAACTTACCTTAACAAGGTTGCCAAAATTGATATGTCCCAATCTTCTGTGCCATAGCCAACTTTCATCAACCTGTCCCATCAAACAACTTCTTCCTTGAATCTCCTTGAGATTGTAAAGATTATTTTATGTTCTTCTTGCCACAGTAACCAACTTACCAGAGTGTGCTTTCCTGATCTCACAACCTTTTGCATTAAATATCAGATTATATCCATTGTCACACATTTGGCTTACACTAAGCAAATTGTGCTTTAGTCCTTCAACATAATAGACCTTGTGAGTCTTGGCCTTTCCATCAATACTCATTTTTCCTTTACCATAGATCTTCACAGATGTGTTGTCACCAAACTTAACTAAGCCTCCATTCCATTCTTGCAAACTTATAAACTTACTTTTATCTCTGGTCATGTAATTAGAGCAATCACTATCTATCACCCATGAATTATGTCCCTTAGCATGAAATTTTGTATGTACTATCATAAATTCTTCTTTCTTCTGATCATCCTTTGTCTTCTTCCAGACTTTCTTAGTTTCCTTTTCCTTATTGACAAGAGAGTCTGATGCATTATACTCCTTAAGAGGAACATTCTTCTTTCTTTCCTGTTTGTTAATTTTTACAAAGTTTTTTCTACAAAATTTTGTAATATGACCAAAGTTATTGCATTTGTAACAAACTAATCTAAAATCTCCTAGAGGTGCAAAATAATTTTTGCTAATAAAATCAGTTCTTCTCTTAGGAACAATTCTACAATTAACAACCCTATGACCATATTGATTACATGAATAACAATAGCCATAAAAGGATTGGGGAAACTTGATCATGCCATAATATCTTATAGGAGGGGGACCTTTGAATCTTTTCTCCTGCAGATATCTGACTTTTGTGAAGCCATCATCTTCATTCTTTGAGAAGGCTTCTTCTCTTCGATCTTTTTAGGAGGATCACTAGACTTTGAGTTCTAACCTTCTTCAAATCCTAAACTAGCCATGTTCTTTGGAAATCTCTAACTACTTCTCATTTCATCAAGCATGCCACTACTCTTTTCAAACTTCATACTTAGGTTAATCTGATTCTTAGCCTTTTCTAAATCTTTTCTTAGAGACACAATTTTAGATTCCAACTTCGTACATTCATCAAATTTTTCTTTTAATTCATATTTTGTAACTTATTCTATTCTCTTGACTTCTTCCACTTGTGTCCTCAAGTCAACAATTAGCTCTTTTGATTCTATAAGCTTATTAGACACCATATCTTCTTGAAGTTGTAGCTTCAGTTTGGAGTTCTTCAACCTAAGTTTCTTAATCTCTTGTAAAGCACATACTAGCTCTCCTTCCATGTCTACTTATCCTTCTTCTTCATTCTCAGGGTCTTCCACATTAGTTTTATTTTGATCTTTATTAGTAGTCTCCACTATCATAAACATGAATTCATTTTCTTCAGCCTCAGAAACACCTTCATTGTTGTCTTATGAAACGGGGCTTTCTTTAGAGGAGTTATTGTCACCTTTTATGTATAGACGCTTCTTGTTCTAAAAATTCTTCTTTGGATATATCTGCGTGTTACTTTTTTACTATCAAATTTATCATTTTTGTCTTTTCCTTCAAAAGGACATTTAGCATCAAGGTGACTAACTTTTCCACAATTAAAACACTTAAAGGGTAACTTACCTTTATACTTCCCATATCCTCTCTTCAATCTTCTTACAAAATTAGCCTCTTCTTTGTCTATCTCAGATTTAGGCTCTACATTATTTGCCTTTTTGATGCCTTAAATGTAACTTCTCTCTTTGAAATCTCAGTACCACCTGTCCTTATTTCATAGGTAGTAAAATTACCATGTAGCTCATCAACAATGATCTTATCAAGATCTTTTTCTTCTTCTATAGCAGAGACTTTAGAATCATACCTAGAAGGTAAGGATCTAGGTACCTTCTAAACAATCACTGTCTCTTTTACTTCTTCATCTAGTCCTCTCATAGCATTCACAACTTCATCAACTCTAAGTAGGTAATGAGAATTCTTTTCTTCCTCTCTCATTTTCAGGCTTTCAAATCTTCCTTTAAAGGTCTGCATCTTGGCTTATTTCACATTTGTATCTCCTTTGTAGATGCTCTAAAGCTTATCCCAGATTTCTTTGGTAGACTTGCAATGCACCACTTCCATAAATTTAGAGTTAGCTAAACCACATAGAATTGCATTCTTAGCCTTAGTATTATTCTCACATTCCTTCTTACCTACTTGGTCTATTGGAGGAGTTGTAGGAGTAGTATAACCATCCTTAACAGATTGCCAAACATCAAACCCTATTGAAGTTAGGTAGGTTTCCATCTGTATACTCCATAACGCATAATGTTTTCCATCAAACAATGGTGCTTTGTTTGAGTGAGATCCTTCTTGATCGGCCATGTGTTCAATCTTTGGTATCAACCTTAGTTGTTATGCTTCTCCAAGGAAGCTTGCTCTGATACCAATTGTTAGAACACAAGCAATGTACTAAGATGGAGGGTGAATCCGTAGATCAATAAAACTTCAAACTTCAAGATTCTAGAATGCAGATCAAATTAACTTTTAGTGCAGTAAAATCAACAAGAAAAAAACATGCACACATGAACACTAGATATACATGGAAAACCCAATATGGGAAAAACCATGGTAAGAAAATGCTACTAGGATCTACTATCCTAATCCAACCTCACAAATGAAACCATTAAGCACCAACTCTAAGGAGTCACCAAACCCCTGATTTAAGAGTACCAACTCTAAGGAGACTACAATCCCTGAATTTGAGCACCAACTCAGTCCACAAGAGGCACCAACCTCACTGAATCTTTACATATTCAAGTATGCATCCATTTGGTTCTTCATAAGCCTCAAATGCATCTATTCAAATCATATATAGTCCTCTCCTCTCACTGTACTCATGTAGATTCTCTCTGCACTTAATTCTTCTCACACATTCATCAATCCATCTCCATATATTATTCTATTAAAATTGCTTTTATATATACAACTATCTCTGCATACACTCACAAATCTACATGTGCACACTCTAGTCTTTCTACACTTCTACTTTTTGCATGTCCAAAAATAAAACTTGACATGTAGCTCTATGCATACATTGAATTCATTTAACTATTTTGTATCCATCATTATCTCCAACCACAGTTATAGTTCTTGCACTCCATTCTTTTGCATGTTAACGCTCCCACTTTTATGAGTTGCTATCGCCATCATCCATGCATCCACTATTATTGCCAGCCCATTCAATTTACACACAAAATACTATAGCCTTTTTAAAACATTTTATTTAACCATCCTTTATCAATGATTTTATCATTTTTTGAACATTTTATTTAACAAATTTTACTTTTTTTGAACTATCACCTATGCTTTCTTTGTCCTCCTTATTGGAGAAAGTTCCTTTTTACAAACTTGTCCTTCAATGCCCTTATCAGCAAAATCGCATCTTTTTGAATTGTGGTCTTTCTTTTCTTTATCGATAAAAATCACCTGATACAAACTTATGCTTTTGTCTTCTATATTGGTGATTCCTCTTTTTTGAACTTTGGTTTCTTAGCCTTATATTGGTGATTTCTTGAGATCTCAAACTACTCTTTCTTTACCTCTAGTGGCAAATCCTTGTGTTTTCAAACTATGGTATCTTTGAAGCTATCATCTTTTTACCAGTGAAAAACACTTTTTTCTGAACCTATGTCTTGATGCCTTTGTCAGAAAATATTGTCTTTCATGAACTTATCTCTTAAGGCCTTTTGTTAGAAAATCTTATTGTTGTCACTTGGATTTACACCCTATGTTGAAGGCTTTTATGGCTCCAACAATCTAGTGAAACATTCAGATGACCTCTAGGTGTGGGACCCTGCAAGGAGGTCAAATCTCTAGAGAGAGGCTAGTTCCTTCGTTGAATGTGAGATTCAGCTATTCCTAAGACTAAAGCTAATTGATGCACCATTGAGGAAAAGGGGAAGGAGGATGAACTGAAAATGAAAGCTCTCACAGAACTGAGAAGATGTACAAAATAAAGAAATATAGTTGATCATTTACACAATTCTAACAAATTCTTAGCAGAGGTAAAGAAATGAACAAGATTGAGAGGAAAGAAACATTCACAGATAATCAAACGTGAATTACACAGAGATAAAGATAGCAGAGAAGGTAAAATATAAGCATATATTCAATCAAAAGGCACGATTACAAAAAAGGAGGGTTTTGTTTGGAATATAGAAGAATGAAGAACTTCCAATTATTTTCCAACCCTTATTACATCTTACAAACATGAATATATAGCATTTTATTTTCACTATGACCTAAGTCATCTGTCACAATAAATTCACCCGAATGGGCCATCAAAAAATATCCCTGCCAAAAGGGAAGTCTATCTGCAAGAATCAATGCAGAAAATATATGGATATTGGAGTAGATGGGAGATATTTGTGTCCTCAATGCACCAGTTGATTCACCACCTGCAACAATAAATGCAAAAATATCTAAAATGGGGCAGCTAAGCAAATATTTTGTATTTATGGCAGATGAGGAAAATGAATGAATCTTCCCTCCAAAATCCCATCGCACAAATATTTTACAACACTTTACTATTTGAATAAATATTTGAAGCCTACAATTTATCATAGCTTTGTGTTTTCTTTGATTCCTAGATTTTCTAAAAAATTTGACCTCTATTATGTCCTATTAGTCAAATCTGCATATTTGAGCCATTCTGCCGTTGCTTCTATTTTCTATTAAATCTTGAGGCACATTGGAGCTATAGGTGGGAGCAGAAGAATCAAGATTCTAGAGGCAGTGGAAGATGCCAAGTGTCAAAATGGTCTTGCCCAAAGAGTCTTCTTTGTTTTAAGTTTGAGAAGGAGCATTGACTTGCCACATGTCCCAGATGAGGCTTTATTTTTCTTTTGAACCTTGGAAACCTGACACTCCACCACGTGGCACTTTGGCGCAAGCTGGGAGGGTCTTACCTTTTATTTGTGTTAGGAGATGTGCAGGGACGACATGTAGAGTTATTCATTGTGAGAAGAGAGTCTTGTATTTGCTTTGTTAGGAGTTACACCAAGCCACCACATGGACATTGTTGCAACACAGAAGGAGACTCTCACTTGGGTTTGTTTTAGGATCTGCGCCAAGCTACCAAGTGGAATGATCTGCTGGGGTCATGACTCATAAAAGACTCAACCAAAATCAAGGCAAAAATTTAAGCACAAGCAATAAGAGGTGACTCAAATGGATGGGGCCGGTAAAGAAATGACTCACCTAGGCATTAATTTGTAACTTAAAGGCGTATGTGCAAGCAATAGGCGGTCAACTCAAATTTATAACAAAAAGCACCTTGGCACATGCAAAATACTCTAAGGTTTAGGGTTTAAATGCCTTGGGGAAAATATTCTCAAATTTTTAAACCCTAGACCCTAACAAAAGACCCACTAGTAATGATGCATGAAACAAGGCCAGGATTGAGGCATTTGTTTATAATCTTGTTTTTTCTTCCCTTTACACCAAAACACATAGAAATTTGAAGGTGAACTATTTGATTCTAGGAAGAGGAAAATAGGTCAACATTTTGATGACCTCTCAGGGATGTTTGCCTACTAAACAAATAGACCAGTGGACCTAAGCATCCATTAGGCATGGAGTCTAACAAGGGTGATGGGCCAAACTAGGATAAAGAATAAATGAGACTTAGCTTGGTCTAAATGTCAATTCGGGGATCCTAAGCTTGTGAAAGGTGTTGTGGCAATATGCACAAGGGCTGTAGGTAGAAAGCTGAGTGGAGATGAAATGTAGCTAGAAAATAAACCTATTGCAAATCAAAATAATTCTTGCAATAGGAACTGTCACTTCCTGGCGACAAAAATTGCACAAACATCAAATTCTAAAACAAACAATTTATTAACAATTGACAATCTGTCTCACCAAGTCAATAATATTGAAATCAAACTTTAATGAACTATTACAAACCAAACTCAAATCACAAAATATTTTATCAAACTAAACTTTAATGAAAATATTAAAATTTAAATCACATGACTATTAAAGTTTTAAAATTGAAAAGAAATAACACAAAAATAAATAAAACATCACCAAGCTTCCCCAAGGAGTGGGCCCTTGCTCCTGGTTTACACGATGGATAAAATGAAAGCTTTCTTACGCTGGTATTATCAAAAGAAATATTTCTTTATTTAGCAAAGAAAAATGATAGAAAGTCTTCTCCCTCATCTCCTCTATGATATTACCTTTATATAATGAAAAGGCATATAACAAATTCTAAACTATATTCTATTCACATTGCATTATTGTTTTCATATGTTTTTCTCGTCCACCTATTATATTTTTGTAGCCCTATTTTGTAGCATTTACTCCTATTTTCTTTCCACATCTTTTGACATTTTATGGCTTGTGGGGTGGAATAAAATCAGCCACAAATATAGAAATTTGTTTAGTCCTAAAAATAGGAGTTTGTTGTGCCATGAAAATAGTCATTCTTTTGGCCATCGTACATCACAATTTTATTAGTTAAAACAACAAATAATATATACTATTTCATGCCATATGAGCATGAAAATAAATTATTTGTTGTTATAACAAAATTGTATATTTAGCACAACAAGTAATTACATAAAAATAGATAAATGGCTGAAATTATTTGTTGCCAAGTGTATGCACGTGCCATAGGATATTTGTTCTTTCCTCCTCCAATAGCATGTTGCAAATTATTTTCCAAGGCTAAAATGATAATGCTTGTTAGTAAATAAAATGTAATATTTATTATTCAATTATTTTATCTTAAAACTAAATTAAATATTACTTATCTATATTAAATCATATGCAACATAAAATAGTAAAATAATATAATATGGAATGGAAATGGAATGTGGGAATGGGTATGAAAGCATATGAAATAGGCTAAAACATGGCATAAAATGAGACATAAATGGGTCTCATCATTCCCCCCAACTTAACATATTGCATGTCCTCGTGCAATCTTTACTATTAAGAGGTTGTGATTTAGACTATGATCAGAATGAATTGATTGTACCTTCTTCATCCTTGACTATTATAGCTCATTCATAATCACAACTTCTGTCTAGCACTCCTCTTCATAGAAAGCTTCATGGCTTTGCTTTTGTTTGCCAATTTTATTTTCATTTTTCAATATTCACCCTCTTTTAATTTTTTTCTTTTTTTTTTACCAATTTTCTTTTTTATTTTCCTATAGCAATTTTTCTATAGCATTGTTTTCTTGAAATGCTATAATTCCATATACATGAACTATTTGAAATAGGTGAAATGAGAGACAATTTGAATGATTATGAGAGACAATATGGATACTATGATGGGTTACATAAGGACAATGATGGATGAAAAGATAGATAATAAAGATGGTATACATCCCCCCAACTTAAAGGGTTGACCATCCTCGGGCAACAGGAAGAGGATAGGTGGAATGTTGCTTATATGATTAATATAATAAGGAATATTAATAAAGTTAAGAGATAAAATAATGAAAAAACAAATTGATTTTTTTACCAACTTGCATGTCCATTAATGCCAAGATCAGGTAACCAATGTAACTCTGCAACTGTGAATTTCCAACAAGGAAGGAACTAAAAACTGCAACATGCACTTCAACACTCAGAAGATCTCCACCTGACTGAAGCATTATAGAACATACTGCTAGTATCTGAAACTCTCCTTTTGTTGGCTAACACCTCAACTGAATGTGTAGCATGTGCTCTAAGTGATCAAGGAATGTTGATTACAACAAAATGGAACATAGCCACACAAGTGAGCGACATGAGGTACTAGAGGAACGCAGATAGAGAGAAATAACCATAAAATCATCTGAGTATACTTGAAAAATGATTAGCTAAGAAAAAGAATACCAATTATTGCATTTTTTTTCTTTTCATTTTTTTCTTTTTTTCTTTTTCCCTTTTTTCACTTGTTTTCACTTGTTTTCATTTTTCAATTTTGATAATGACAAGTGACCATTGGCAAGCTAGTTTTCAATCACTTACCACTTAGTGGCATTGTGAAAATAGTTTTCACCACTAAGAATTTTACTCAACTATAATATGCCAAAAATTGGTTTTCAAATTGTAGTTGTCTAACAACGCTCAAAGGTTTTCATTGTTAGAATTTATTGCTTTCATTTTTTAAATTTTTTTTCCTTCTTGATAAACTGTATATAATGACCAAATAAAATGAAACTCCCATATGGATGACAAAATGATACCATCTGAGTTCCATTGAAATTCCTTCAAAAAAAAGTAACTATGAATTGCTTGCAATGCTTGAAAGGATGACCAATAATAACTTGAGCACAATCTGGAACATAGAACCACTGCTACAAATAATATTGACCCCATTTAGCTCAGCCCACTATATCTGGAAGGTGATTGGAGAACTTTGGAATCTATGCCTACTCACTTGGTTGAAATGATTACCCACAATGGCTACAATCTTTGAAAGACATGCTACTTTGTGATGACCAATTTGAGACAAATTATATCAACATCTCATGAAGCTATGCTATCCTTTTTGCTTTTAAGCATGAGAGATATCCATAACTATTCTTAAAGTTGTATGAAAAGCTAGAGTGCAAATAATACAACTTCCTTACCAAAGACAAAGTTGCATAGAGAAAGACCAATTGTAGTCTCTAAACTTGTCAAATGTGTCCACACAACTTTAGGTAGGTGGATACTCATCTCAGAGTGTGACAATCTACACTATAATATATTTAAGCTCCTTGATCATGTCTTCAAGTTGTCTCTGGATGTGTAGCTCAAGAACATAGTACTAGAAGATCCATGGATCTCATAGACCAAGTTGCATACTATCTTCCACAGGGTCTAGCATCAAGGATGGTGCAAAATAGAACTTTTATCCATGAATATTGAATACTTTTCCCAACAATTCTCTTTGTGAACTCCAAAATCAAAGCACAAAGGAAATATTCTTTTCACCATCTAGTTGGCAAGGCCAAGAAAATGTGTCATTGGATGCTTATGTAGAGAAGCATCATCAATTGGTACTGGTGAAGTGTTGGGTAACCACGATAAAAAAAGTTGTAACCATATTCTCAAAACCAAGCATATCAAGTATAGTAATGTACAATATCATCCAATCAATAACCCCACCATTAATAAGTAATTTATTCATTTGTTTAAATGAAGGTAGAGTTATTTACATTAATAGATACTTGATAATGAAAGGATGAATTACATTTAATTTTTGTCTAAACATAATATAAATTCAATAACACAAGAATACATACCTTAATTTGGTCCAAATATCACACATGTTGTGTTATTAGAAGCACCAATGAGACAAGCAATGAAAATGTTATCAACCAATGAATTCCAAAATTCAAGGGATTTTCCCCCCAACTTAATTTCATACTACAAAGGCATTAGAACATTAGGATAATCCAAAGAATGAATAAAGACAATGACATATTTAATAATATCTTGAGCCTTGTGCAATGAACAATCAACCAAATATTTCCAAAATTCAATCGATTTTCCTCTGAACTTAATTTCACATTATAAAATCATGAGGGTATTAGGATAATCCAAAGAATTAAGAAATAAAGTCACATATTTAATAATACCTTGATCTTGATGAATGATCATTCATTTGTAGCATATTTTGGGTGGTCATTAATGCATTCAAACCCATCTATCTGTGCTTAATTAATTAATTAATGGTGGACCTAAATCAATAAGTATTTGAGGAATACTCATTTTGACCATAGGCCGCCAAAGATCTAGAAGTTTGAATATAAAAACATTTCTAAATGATAGATCTTGTAGGATGCCAGTATTTATCTCACACAAATCTTGAATTATTAAGGCATATAGTTCACCATTTCTTATTGTATGATTAATTGCAACACACATATTTATCATTTCAATGATAAAATTAGAATTAGATTGAATTGTTTCCTTATGTGAGTGAATTAATTCTAAAAGTTGTGATTCATTAAGTAGATAAGAAGAACTAAATTGATAATCTTTTAGTTGATCATATTGTTCTTCTAATCCAATTGAACCAAAATCACATCCCTTAGTTGTATGAATAGATTGCAATTGTGATTCACCAATTTCAAGCACATTAACAGAATGTAAAGGGATCATTAAAATATGATTATTATATGCAGTTTGAACCACCTTATTAGATAATAATAGTTTATTAGGAATTTTAGTTTTCCTTGGTGGATATGTTGAAGTGAATGGTGGATGATATGAATGGGATAATGACAATGGGAAAGGTTGTGTTGGATATAGAGTGGGTGGTAATAAAGAGGATGGATATTGTGGAGATGGTAACATATAAGATGGATATGGTGGAGATGGTAATATATGGGATGGGTATGGTTGTTGTGAGCATTCATTATGCCATTTTTGGTAAGATGGAGATTGTTCTCATTCACCAAAAATGTTAGGTGGAGAAGCATTTTCAGAAGAAACATATTTTCTTTCAAATTTAATAGAATTATAAGACATTATAAAATCATTAAATATACCATGATTTGCCTGATTTGATGTGTATGGTTGTCCTTGAGATACAAAGAAGACATTCTCACTTCCACCTTTGTTTTGTTGAGGCTCACGCATATCTTGGATCTCCTTCACCATGTCCTCTTGAATAGCTTGGCATGTGCACTTATCTTCTCCCTTGCAATAATCAGAACAACAAATGGTCAAATCATTATTTTCAAAATTCCATTTTCCTAAAAATTCATCAATTATTTATTCTTGCTCAGTTATAGGAATAAGATTTGTAGATGCTTGTGACAATGGTAAGTGAAGATCATGATAATCTAAGCTGTATTCTTTAGGTAGGGGGAATATAAAAAACATCACCTTGTGTCAGTGTGATTTCCACACCACTTCCTTCTTTGGTTTTGAAATTTAAAATGGATGAGTTTGAACTACCTTGAAAATGCAACATTTTTATGGTTTTTTTTCTTGTTTCTTCAAAATTACTTCTTTACCTATCAATTGACTCACAACAACTAGTGTGAATATAAATGATTTTATCCTTGAAGATCTGCCTTCAAACTCAAACCATGCATCTATATGATTTAAAACAACATAAATTAGGAGTAGTCACCTAGGCATGGCTGACAAGTGCGTGAGATTTCATCCTAACTCATCTCACTAAGCTAACAAGCCTTTGACACCTCTCCCCAGCAATTGTGCCAAAATGATGGGCCAAACTAGGATAAAGAATAAATGAGACTCAGCTTTGTCTAAATGTCAATCTGGGGATTGTAATCTTGTGAAAGGTGTCATGGCAATATGTACAAGGGCTGTAGGTAGAAAGCTAAGTGGAGATGAAATTCAACTAGAAAATAAACCTATTGCAAATAAAAATAATTATGGCAACAAGAACTATCACTTCCTGGTGACAAAAATTGCACAAACATCAAATTCTAAAACAAACAATTTATTAACAATTGACAATCCTTCTCAAGTCAATAATACCAAAATCAAACTTTAATGAACTATTACAAACCAAACTCAAATCACAAAATATTTTATCAAACTAAACTTTAATGAAAATATTAAAATTTAAATCACACAACTATTAAAGTTTAAAAACTGAAAAGAAATAAAACATCACAGAGCTTCCCTGAGGAGTGGGCCCTTGCTCCTGGTTTACACGATGGATGAAAGCTTTCTTAGGCAGGTTATCAAAAGAAATATTTCTTTATTTACCAAAGAAAAATGATACAAAGTCTTCTCCCTCATCTCCACTATGATATTGCCTTTATATAATGAAAAGGCATATAACAAATTCTAAACTATATTCTATTCACGTTGCATTATTGTTTTCATATGTTTTTCTCCTCCAAATATTATATTTTTTGCAGCCCTATTTTGTAGCATTTGCTCCTATTTTTATTTTCACATCTTTTGGCATTTTATGGCTGTTGGGGTGGAATAAAATCAGCCACAAATATAGGAATATGTTGTATCATAAAAAAAGGAGTTTGTTGTGCCATGAAAATAGCAATTCTTTTGTCCACCGTACATCACAATTTTATTAGTTAAAACAACAAATAATATATACTATTTCATGCCATATGAGCATGAAAATAAATTATTTGTTGTTATAATAAAATTGCATATTTAGCACAACAAGTAATTACATAAAAATAGATAAATAGCTGAAATTATTTGTTGCCAAGTGTATGCACGTGCCATAGGAATTTTGTTCTTTCCTCCTCCAATAGCATGCTGCAAATTATTTTCCAAGGCTAAAATGATAATGCTTGTTAGTAAATAAAATGTAATATTTATTATTCAAGTATTTTATCTTAAAACTAAATTAAATATTACTTATCTATATTAAATCATATGCAACATAAAATGGTAAAATAATATAATATGGAATGGAAATGGAATGTGGGAATGGGTATGAAAGCATATGAAATAGGCTAAAACATCGCATAAAATAAGACATAAATGGCTCTCATCAAAGGGGACTTCAATAGGTCAAAACAACTGAAGCCCTACCTTCAAAACACACCAAAAAGGAACAAGGCCTACATTCTCCTAATGACAATGCAACCTATGTAAAAGCACTTTGGGAAAGGGAAACCTAAAATTGAAACAAAACCTACTCTAATCCTAAGCTAACAATAAGGAAATGACCTCAATCAAAGCTATTGACAGGTTCTTGAAAGTAATTGCCCTTTCTTAACAATTTACAATGTTTCTCATGCACATGGGCAATCGAAAAGAGGTGGGGAAGGGATGGGCATATAACAAGATAATGAAATACTTCCCTAAGGACAAAGAAAAACTTAGTTATCCACTTGTATTGATGATAAATGTAACTGCCTGGAAGTGATTAAGTGGGCTGATCTAGCTCTCTTTGATGCTCAACCTCATGCTCTGAAGCAAGCATGACAAGTAGGAGCTCCCTCCGATATGTTTCCAATTGGGCCAAATGCCTGATAGAGAATCCCACTGAAATGGTATGCAATCCATCACTGCTGCATTCATGTTTATTCTCTGATTGTGCAACCTTTTGCTATTGGTTTAAATGTTTTGGCTCTAGTGGCTCAATTGGAAGAATGCCTCCCTCCTCCATTTGTTGAATCTTCTCATGATTTGTCTCACTAAGAGGGGTTGATTTACCATCCATATTTGAATAGAAAACATCAAGCTCATCCCAGAAATGAGCCTCCTCTATGTCCTCAACACTTCTCATCATAGGGTTGCGTATATGTCCCTCTTTATGAGATGGGACCTCATTGTCATATTTGGCTTCACTCTGCAATAACTTGCCATCATCCTTTGTGTCCTTATGCTACTCTAGAACTACTGTTGATATTGGCATTTGCATGCCTTCTTCACATTTAATGTAACTAGGCAGCTCCTAAAACAAAGTGACATCATCAACCTCTTCTAGAGCAACAAGGGCAACCTCTATAACAACTTCATCCCGAATGCCTTCATCACTTGACTGCAATTCCACTAGATTATGCTCAAGTTATCAATGCAACTAAATGCTTTCCCCATGTAATCTTTGCATTTCATCCTTGTTTGCTTGGTTAGATGCATGAGAAAAAGCTTTAAAAGAACCAAAATCTAGGGGATTCAGCCCTTTATTTGAATCAACATTACTCATAGGTTCAAGAGGTTCAAACAATTTCACCTCTATGAGCATAGGATCAAAAAACTACGCCTCCTAAGTTTCTTTCTCTTCCATCTCCACCTTCGACTCATCCCACCGAATAGCCCAGTAGACAATAGGTCCACCCTTGAAAAGTGAAATAGTATCAAGGTTGGAGGCCTAAACATTTCCTTGATTTTCTTGGAGGGGAGAGGGTTCATGGAAAACTTGTTCCTGGGGAGTGATAAATTGGGTTTGCATAGGAACAAGGGCTTGTGGAGGAAGAGAGGCTTTGAAACCTTAGAACTTGTGAAGTCGAGGCTACTCTTCCATAGGGCAAACTTGGGTAGAAGAGGGGATGCCTGAAGTTGGGAGAGGATGGAACCAACTGGGCTACTTGCCTCATCTGATGCTCATGAGTTGTAGTCCTATTCAAAGCAAGGTTTTCTTGAAAAATCCTTTCTTGTGCCTCTTATTGCTGGTCATACTCTATCATTTCTTGAAACTCATCCCACTCCCTCTACAAGTCCACCATCACCTCTGTCAGATCACTAATGTTTCTGATGTTAAGACCATAGTCCCACTAAGGCTGATTATATCTTCTTTTTCTTTTCTTATCATCCAAAAGTATATTAAGCTATACAAACATGCACATGAGATCTTTGAGCGCACCAATATTCACATGGTCAACATCTTGGAACTGATTAGAAGGGTAACTACACTGGCTAGGATCAAAATAGTCTTCTTAGAGTTGATAATGAGTATTATTGAGTTGGCAGGAAGACTAAGCAGGGGTGGGTGGGAGGCAAGCGTTGTAAGGATGTCGATATTCTGCTGAAACAAGGCAATATGGTGTAATACTATACGTATCTAGGGCCTAAAATGGCTGCTATGGAGACAAACAACGTGTATTTTGACAAGATGGAGGGGAAGAAGCATCATGAAAGTGTTGATATTTAGGACCTCCATAGTAGTTTGACATAATATAGCATGAGGAGAAATAGAAATCATTCAAGCAATATGAGAAAAAGAACAAACAAATCTGCCCTTTTGAGAAATGGGCTCATACCAAGGAGTCACTAGGTGATGAAATGCTTCTAAAAGAAAATAGACTAGGAGTATCACCAAATCCTAATCATTGGAGTTCTTTAGGTACTTGGGTTGCTTTCACCAATAGATTTGATCAGTAGAGTCACCATGGTATTGGAGAGACTACCCTGAATGGCAAGATGTACTGAAGAGCACACTAGAACTCTTCAATGGATGATAACGATCATTCCATAGTCCCACTAGGCATACCAGAAACTGTTGTCACTTGGATTTACACCCTCTGTTGAATGATTTTAGAGCTCCAACAATCCAGTGAAACATTAGATGACCTTCAGGTGTGGGACCCTGCAAGGAGGTCAAATCTCTCGAGAGAGGCGGGTTCCTTTGTTGAATGTGAGATTCAGCTATTCCTAAGACTAAACCTAATCTATGCACTGTTGAGGAAAAGGGGAAGGAGGATGAACTAAAAATGAAAGGGGGTGATACACTAGGTTTGAATATGAAATCTCTCACAGAACTGAGAAGATGCACAAAATAAAGAAATATAGCTAATCATTTACACAAATCTAACAAATTCTTAGTAGAGCTAAAGAAATGAACAAGATTGAGAAGAAATAAACATTCACAGACAATCAGTTATGAATTACATAGAGCTAGAGACATAAGAGAAGGTAAAACACAAGCATACATTCAATCAAAAGGCATGGTTATAGCAAAGGAGGGCTCTGTTTGGAATATGGAAGCATGAAGAATATCCAACTATTTTCCAACCCGTATTTCATCTTACAAACATGCATATATAACATTTGATTTTCACTGTGACCTAAGTCATCTGTCACAATAAACTCACCCCTATGGGCCATCATAAAATATCCCTACTAAAAGGGAAGTCTATCTGCAAGAATCAATGAAAAAAATATTTGGATCCTAGGGTAGATGGGAGATATTTGTGCCTTCAATGCACCAGCTGGTTCACCACCTGCAACAATGAATGCTCAAATATCTAAAATGGGACAGCTGAGCAAATATTTTGCACTTATAGCAGATGAGGAAAATGAATGAATCTTTCCTCCAAAATCCCCTCACACAAAGCTTTTACAACACTTTAAATATTTGAGTAAATATTTGAAGTCTACAATTTATCACAGCTCTATGCTTTCTTTGATTTTTTGAAAAATTTGACCTTTGTTATGTCATGTCGATCAAATCTACATATTTGTGTAATTTTTCCTTTGCTTCTATTTTTTGTTAAATTTTGAGGCACATCAGAGCTATAGGCAGGAGCAGAAGAATAAGAATCTAGAGGTAGTGGAAACTGCCAAGTGTCAAAACAACATTGCCCAAAGAATCTTCTATGTATTAAGGTTGAGAAGGAGCACCAACCCGCCACATGTCCCAAATGAGGCTCCCTTTTGCTTTTGAACCTTGGAAACCTGACACTCCATCACATGGCACCTATTGGCAAGAGACACTGCTTCGCATGACAAGTGTTGTCATTGATGGCAATTAAGACTATTCCACTCATCCGCATAACACAATTTGTTCATACCGGAAGTCAGAATCAAAATTTATCTAAGTCTGGGTAGCCAAAGACAAAGCATGAGACAGGGTCTGGTATCTTGGTCCGAATCTCTCTAGTGGTAAATTAGAGTAGGTTGCGGACCTGAAGGAGTCATAAGGATTGTCAAGGTAATCTAAATCTAGAATCTTAACCTTCGGTGATGAAGGATTCAAAGTTTATTTGCATCTGAGTATAGGGTTACAATTTGACAGTAGAAAAATGGGCCAACCTTGTGATTGAACTTAGTTATGGATAAACGAAAGTTGTTAGTTGGATGATTTGTGATGATCAGTGATAGTGGTCGACATAATTAATGATTTGTGAATGCAAGTTTTGGTCCGTATTACAATTTATGTATGGATTTAGCTGACAGAGCAGAGTCTCAACAAAGTTCTAAGTGTTCTTGAAGCTGACTGAAAAGTGATTGAATATCATGATGCGAATATATATAGTTGATGGATTTAAGTGATTGGTGTGTGTGTGTGATGCAACTATGGATTATATGTGAAAATGGCAAAGATCCAAGGTTTAGATGATAGAAGAGCAATAAACTAGGTAGAGTAAGGATGAAGTGCATCAAGTCAGTATTTTGTGCTTAACCGGAACTGAATCCTTGCATTGGTAGATGCTAATTATCAGTTCAATCTCATTGTAATCTTCTTTCTGTAGGTAGTGAGCCTTCTTTTGAGAAGTTAGCTCTAGGCAGTGAGCCTGAATGCATGTGCATTCTCCTTTGTAATACTTTTAACAGAGTATAATCTTTGTGGGTTAATCCCCACCCTGGTTTTTCCCTTAACTGGGTTTCCATGCCAAATTCTTGGTGTCAAGTGTGTTGTTTATGTTTCTGCTCACGTGCCATTGATTCATGCTTTAATGTTTATATCATTAATTTGATTAGAAGTTGTAAAAGAAGATTAAAGGTAGAAAAGTTTGAATTGTGTGACAACTGATTCACCCCCCCCTCTCAGTTGTTTGGATCAATTCCAACAATTGGTATCAGAGCAATGTTCCTTTAAAAAAGTTTAACAGCTTGAGGAAGATCTGGGAAGGTAGTAAAATGGATGAATACAACCTTCAAGGATAGCTTAATCTCTCTTTAGAAGATCTTGAGCAGTCCAGAGTAGAAGTCAGTGAGCTACAAGAAAACCTTAAAAATGTTGAAGACTTCATTGAGATTTTAAAAGAAAATTTGAGCAAATCTAATTAAAAAAGGAAGGAGCAACCTCTTCAACTGGGGAATCATTATAAAGACAGTAACAAGGATAAGGCCCTGAAAGAGAAGACAAAGGAATGTGAGAAGTTAACTAAAGAAGTTATTGTATTAAAACATGAGATGGAATCTGGGGTGATGAGGCTAACCAAGGAAATTGAAGATAGGAAGAAAACTGAAGAAGACCTGAATCTAAAACTAAAAGAAAGAACTGAAGAATGCTACAGGTTGGATGGAATAGTTGGCCTTCTAGAGTCTAATTTACAAGAAAGCAGAAACAATGAGAGAGAACTTGAGAGGCAAATTGTCACTCTCAGACATGACCTAGAAGTTGCAAATGAATACAAGGAGAAGTTTGAGATAAGCTCAACTAAACTTGAAGCACTGCTTGAAAGTGAGAAAAAGGCTAATGACAAGCATGGTCTTGGATATGAGAAGGTGAAAGCTCTAAATCTAAACAAAGAAATTTCCAACCAAGGAATGGAAGAAACAGACCTAGAATACCTCTGGTAAGATAGCCTAATGCTCAAAGATATCCATCCTTCAATGGAAATTGTTTCAATTACAATAAATTGATCATAAATCTACTTAGTACAGAAGAAGAGCAAATAAAAATGGTCCATCCCTCTCTAGACAATGCTTCAAGCGTAAAAGGTATGGTCATAGTTCAAATGAATGCAGAAGTATGATAATAAATAACTCTAACAATAGAGGAAATGGCAACTCTTTCAATGGATACTATTTTTCTTGCAATAGATTTGGAAATATGGCTAATCAGTGTAGATCAAGAGGAAATCAAGTGTATAAGCAAAGAAATGTTGTGTGCTTTAATTGCAATAAATTTGGTCATATTGCAAGATTTTGCAAAAGTAGGATTAATGAAAGAGGAGGTTCGGTAAAAAGAAAATTGGATGAGCAGAGACAAGACAATGGCAAAAGAAAAATTGATGTGAATGAGATCCAAAATAAAATGAGCAAGATATGGGTCAAGAAAACAATTGAGAACAATAGTAATGAATCCGCATCAGAATCTGGTGCTGATAATTCCTCTGGGAATTGAATTTGGAGCTTTGGCTAAGGGGGAGCTACATTGAAATTCAAATCTCCCCAACCAGTAAATGGGTGTCTGGATCTAGCATAATGAGAGAAGATATTTAGAATTATTTCAAAACTTGTGGAAGGATTTCTAGAACAAAAGATGTTGATATGGAAATTTACGGAGTGATTCATGAAGAACTATTTAAGAAGCAGAGTAACTGGATGAAGTTAGGGCAACACATTTATTACAATGCTAAATTAGGTTTTGCAAAGGATAAAAGGTCACTTGGTCATGCATTTGAACCACTTTGCATTCAAAAGAAACAAGAAGAAGAGCATCTAAGCTACAAATCCAGAGATTGAAGCATGAAGAGGGAATTCAACCAATAAGTGATCAACCCTAACCTTGCGAAAGGAAAATGTACTTCTCTGTAAAGTTTCAAATCTAAAATCTATTGAGATGGCTACTCCTCATGTTGTTGACATTACTGAAAGGCCTCGACCCAAATTTAAGAAGCATCCTCACAAATCAATTGAAGTTCACCTGTTAGGTGCTTTTTCAAGTGTTTCGTATGGTGTGCTGCATGTTGAAGATATTAGGGTTTATGTTCATGAAAACATAGATGAATTTGGAGACTCAAGATATGTAGACTTGTTTGAGAATCATCTTAGGGATGAAAACCATGACCTTAAACCTGAGTATAAGGCACTACAGGATAAACACTTTATTTAGATTATGAAGTTTCCAACATTTGATGAAGATGAGTGGGTCCGGTATGTTTTGAGCTGAATGCATGATGAATTCATATGGCTACTAAAACCATTCAAGATTACCAAGGATGTTATTAGAATTGTGTTTGGATTAAATTCAACCGGTGGATTACCCATGTTGAAATCTATGAAAAACCAAACTATTGCCGATGCAACCGGTGCGAAGTTTGAGAAGAGAGCAATGACCATCAATGACATTATAGAACCAGATGTTAAGTTTTCTTCCATGGTGATTGGCTACAAGATTTATCACTCCAGTAGGGAAAATTTTGTTTTCAGAATAGCCATATATGTTGCATACAAGATGCTAAAGGAAAATGTAGATTATGATTTGTGTGAATTATTGCAGAATCAACTGATTGAGAATCCAAACAAAATCAAGAAAGATAAGAAAAACACTTTTAAATATGGTACATTGGTTCTATGCTTGTTCTTCTACTTTATGAATGAGGTACTCGGAGTAAAAGGTGTAGATTGGACTAATGATGAACCGGTTGCTATTTAGATCAGAGATCATCTAAACAACATTGGTGACTATAAAACACAGAAAACAACAATCTGGTGATATCTTAAGAATTTTTAGGGTATGATGCATGCAAGGGAGATAATTCCCAAATCAGTTGTGGAGAAATATAAAGATGAGATATGTTTTATGGTTGACACTTATTAGTGCCTAATAGAAGCTGTGGAACCCATAACTATATGGATTATGCCTATGGGCTATGAGGTTGATGAGAAAATTTTGAATATGTATGCTCAACACATCTTTAGCAAGCCAAAGGATACAATAGTTGAAAGATTTGGGCCATATGAGGAGTTAAGTTTGAAATTGCATGTTGAGCTCAGAGAACCTGAAACCAAAAGAAAAGTAAGAAAAGAATTTAAGCAGTTGGCCAAGAATCTAGGTCTCACAAAGGAAGTTGTTAGGCAATTCAGAGAAAGAACTAAAAAGGTTGAGAAAGAAAAACAAGATAAGAAACAAGGAAGTGCTCTGATGGAACCCTCTTCCACATCAAGGGCTACTAGGAGCTCTGCTGCTACCCCTGTTTCTCCAAAATCAACCAATCCTAAGAAATCGAAAGGCAAATCATCCTGAAAAGAAGGAAAAAGAGTGAAAACAAAGGCCATAAGAACCTGTAAGAGCACAAAAGTTGATGAAGAAGAAATAGATTCAGATGCTGAGGTAAAGGAGTTGAAAGCCTCTGGAACAAAAGTTGCCAAGATGACTAAGGAGAAGCCCTCTGGAGGCAAAAAGGAAAGAAAAAGGAATAAGACAGACACATATGTTGAGAAGCCCACAATTTATGTGGAAGATGTAATAAAATCAATCACTGTGGATGGAAATCTGAAACCCATGACTGAATTTTATGATGAATACAGTGACATAGATAAGAGGGTGTTAGAGGAAGCAACTGTTAGATATCTAAATATATATAATAAGGCCCTAATTGAAATAACTTATGAGATCCCTCCAAGTCTTGCAAATATTTTGGAGTTGAGGAAAGAAAATGTAAAAAGCAAGGATATGGAACTTAGAGAGCATGTATTGATAAAACTATGCCCTCAAATCACTCAAGTTAAAGTGAATATGATATTCAAAGAAGTGAAGGATGAATTCAGGAGAAAGAAGAGAATGAAGAAACTGATTCTTGGATAATTGGACCAAATAGTTAAAGAAACTCAGGAAATACTTCTAAGTGCATTGAAGATACACAATCTTCCATTTGTTGAAGAGGAGACTGATGATCGTATTGATTCATCAATCCCAGATCTTGAAAAGATGAAAAATGATGAGAAGAAAACCAAAGATGATGACTCCTATGTTCCAGAAGAGGAACAAATAAACATAGAAGATACAAGGATGGTGGATCAAACTGATGATGCAGGAGATACTCTAACTTCTCCTAATCAATCCAGAAAAGAAGATAATGTTGAGAATACTACTACCACACAAGATCCTCAGGAATAGATTGCAAATAGTGAAGTCAAAGGAAATAATCTGGCTACAAATAACATAGAGAAAGGTGAAGAAGAAGAAGAAGTCAAAAGTAAAGAAGAAGAAGATGGTGCAAATGTTGATAATCCTGATACTGTGAAAAATCAAGAAAAGGAAGGTGGTCCAGAAATGGTTGCAAGAGACATTGTAGATGCAGTGAAAAGTTTCTTGAGTAAAGAAATTCTTGAATTTGATGAACCAGAGCTATTTCAAGGACCGATCAATCTGGATGCTCTCTCTCCAATTCAAGTAATGAAGATAGCATCCTTCACACAAGCAAAGGCAAGAGAAAAGATGATGAAATCTCATATTGAGGATAGTGAGCTACTAGGCCTTGCAACCAGAGTATTGGAGAAGATATTGCCAACCTTCTGAAAGAATCCTTCTGACTCTCCTTCCAGAAATCTAAAGAATCTTGTAAATTCTATAAGTACATGTTTTGAGTCTTTTGAGAAGTCTGCAGAGACTAAAGATAGAAATGAATTTTTGGATAAGAAATATAGGGAAATAAAGAGCCTAATAGGGTGTGATAGGAGAATACTTGGTATTAGTATAAAGAGTATTCAAAATGCTCAAAGTGATGGAGGTGATATATACAAAATTTGTCTATCCTGGCCCAAAGTTAGTGAGGATATTGAGAAGAAGATAAAGGAGCAAGAACAAAAACTATCAAATCTAACTCAAAATTTTGATCCTCTAACAGCTCCTCCTATAAGTCAGGAGTGTTAAGTAATCAGCTTGACTGATGAAATAAAGAAGCTTGTTAAAGAAAAAGGCAATATTATGAAGAGAATGTGTGAGCTCTGGGATTGATTGCCCCCAAGCTAGAAATAATGTTTAATGCACTATCAGAAGCTCAAACTGTAGTTCAGACAAGTGATCCTTCAAATTTGACAAAGGCAGAAGCTTACACATTTCTACTGAGTGGACACATCTTAATTTTGGATGGAATGAAAAGAAGTTGGGCCTCTAAACTTGAGCAATTGAAAATTAGTTTGTAGATATCCTCAAGTTCATGTAAATATAACTTAAGGATTGGTTGTACATATGTGGCACTGTATTCAAAATTTTTGAGAATTTTGGCTTGCAGACCCCATCCTTTTCCATTGATGTCAGAGGGGGAGTGAAGAATAGTGAAAAATGAGGAATCCAGGAAAGGGGGAGCTCCAGAATCAGTGGAGAAGCATAAGAGTATACAGTTAGGGGAAGTAAATGTGGAACACTTAGTCATTTTTCACTAAGTGTTGCCATCAATGCCAAAGGGGGAGATTGTTGGCATGAGATGCTGCTTCACATGATAGGTGTTGTCATTGATGGTAACTAAGACTATTCCACTCTCTGCATAACACAATTTGTTCATACCAGAAGTTAGAATCAGAATTTATCTAAGTCTGGGTAGCCAAAGACAGAGCATGAGACAGGGTCTTGTATCTTGGTCCAGATCTCTCCAGTGGTAAATTAGAGTAGGCTACGGACATAAAGAAGTCATAAGGATTGTTAGGGTAATCTAAAACTAGAATCTTAACCTCTAGTGATGAAGGATTCAAAAGTTATTTGCATCTAAGTATAGGGTTACAGTTTGACAATGTAGACAGTAGAAAAATAGGCCGACCTTGTGATTGATCTTAGTTCCAGATAAATGGAAGTTGTCAGTTGGATGATTTGTGATGATCAGTGATAGTGGCTGACATGATTAATGATTTGTGAATGTAATTTTTGGTCCACATTACAAGTTATGCATGGATTTAGCTGACAGAGCAGAGTCTTCAACAAAGTTCTAAGTGTTCTTGAAGCTAACTAAAAAGTGATTGAATATCATGATGTAGATATATATAGCTGATGGATTTAAGTGATTGATGTGTGCGTGTGATGCAACTATGGATTAAATGTGAAAAGGGTAGAGATCCAAGGTTCAGATGATAGAAAAGTAGTAAATTGGGCAGAGTAAGGATGAAGTGCATCAAGTCAGTATTCTATGCTTAACCAGAACTGAATCCTTGCATTGGTAGATGCTAATTATCAGTTCAATCTCATTATAATCTTCTTTCTATAGGAAGTGAGCCTTCTTTTGAGCAGTGAGCTCTCAGCAATGAGCCCGAATGCATGTGCATTCCCCTTTGTAATACTTTTAATAGAGTATAATCTCTGTTGGTTAACCCCCACCGTGGTTTTTCCCTTAATCAGGTTTCCACATCAAATTCTTGGTCTCAAGTGTGTTGTTTATGTTTCTGCTCATGTGTCATTGATTCATGATTTAATGTTTATATAATTAATTTGATTAGAAGTTGTAAAAGAAGATTAAAGGTAGAAAAGTTTGAATTGTGTGACAACTGATTCACCCGCCCTTTCAGTTGTCTAGATCAATTCCAACAGCACCTTGGCGCAATCTGGGAGGGTCTTACCTTTTATTTGTGTTAGGAGATGTGTAGGGGTGACACATAGAGTGATCCTCTATGAGAAGAGAGTCTTGTATTAGCTTTGCTAGGAGTTACGCCAAGCCACCACATGGCGTGCTGGCGCAATACAAAAGGAGACTCTCACTTGGGTTTGTTTTAGGATCTGTGCCAAGATGCCAAGTGGCGTGATCCATTGGGGCCATGACTCATAAAAGACTCAACAAAATCCAAGGCAAAAATTTAAGTGTGAGCAATAAGAAGTGACTCAAACAGATGGGGTTGGTAAAGCAACGACTCACCTAGGCTTTAGGTTGTAACTTAAAAGGCTATGTGCGAGAAATAGGTGGTCAACTCAAATTTATAACAAAAAGCATCTTGGCACATGCAAAAGACTCTAGGGTTTAGGGTTTAAATGCCTTGGGGACAAGATTCTCAAATTTTTAAACCCTAGACTCTAACCAAAGACCCACAGGCAATGATGCATGAAACAACGCCAGGACTAAGGCATTTGTTTATAATCATGTTTTTTCTTCCCTTTACACCAAAACACATAAAAATTTGAAGGTGAACTATTTGACTCTGGGAAGAGGAAAATAGGTCAACACTTATCTTTCATCAACCATGGCTTATGTCCTCCATTCTATACTATCGGCTTGTCAGTGATTTTTGAAAACTATGAACTAACCCTAAAAATCAGAAGGTTTCTGATATAGTCTTCACCTTAACACTTTCCTTTGTCAACAATTCTCTGAGATCACAAACTAGCCTACCCTTCCTTTATCACTTCACACACTATCTTCTTTTCTTTGCCAAGTGTAAACCAGTAGGTGAATCAAGAAATATCCTAACTTGCAAACTAGTTCGTTATTTTGAAACTTTCCCAACAATAGGTAAAATTACTTCAAACATTTTATTTGTTCCTCCTTAAACACTCCGGTCTTATGGTTGTGAGCAAATTAGAAAATATCATAACTTGCAAATTACTAAAGACTTAATTTTTTTCATTCTTCAAAGGATTCAACAAGAATGCTTCCCCTTTCTTCTTTCAGTGAATCGACAATAAATAAAACTGGCAAACCTGCCAATTTTCAAACCAAACTTTTTGCTGACTAAGGGAAAAACTTAATGCCTTAGTGTTTTTCTTTCCCTTGAGCCTTAGACACTTTTGCTTCTATGCACTCCTTCTCTCTCTTAGACATAGAATTTTGACATCAATGACAATATATATCAACAATATTGTCCCCCATCCCTTTATGATTAGAAAGATTGGGATGTGGATGATTTTCTATAGTTTGACTCATAAGGGTAGTACCTCTGTCTCATGTGTAATATTTGTGTTATGCTTGTATGTGTTATTACCTTTGTATGTGTTTCTTGGCACTTATTTTGTTTGTTATTTATCTTTGGATGACCCTTGACGCTCTTGTTGGTGTAAGGATACAAGGAGAACAAATCTGTTGTAGCATTCCTCTTTATGTATCTTCATTCTTCCATTTGTTGTAAATACAATTCTAGGCCTTTTGGGGATGATGTAAAGTGTTGGATGATTTAGCAACCTTCCATGTTGACCAAAAAAAATATTCATTTCTTTCATGTGATATTTCTTCCTCCTTTGTAGTTCTACTAACTGGAGGATGATGACAGTTCCAAAAAATGAGTATCTCATTATACAACCATTCACATACAGACTCCAGTCAAGCAAATCCCTTTGTGCTATTATATGATGTTGATTGATTTATTTGCCACCCTATTGCAATGTTCAGCATCATATCATGATTACACAAGACATTGTGTATCATGCCTGCAACATCACCTTGGTTTGCCCATCTTGGTGCAACCCTCTATTGCAATGTAGCTTTTGGAGACATATCATTTGGGCATATATTTCCACAAATCTCTTGTGCATGTTTTTCATATATCTCTCTCTCTACCTTAAAGGCAATTTCTCCCTAATGGCGTTAACAATTACTTTAAGGTGGGGGATTACACTCTGCTATGTGCTTCATTTTGTTCACATACCATGTGGCTAGTCTTGCTATCATAGCACTTTTTTATCATCTTTGTAGCACTTTACCAGAGTTACCCTGCAAACATCATGCTTTTCTTGGTCTATAATTTCTAGTATTGTTGACATTAATCTCACCTAGTAAATATGTGGATATTACTAGCCCATGATGTTTTTATTTGCTACTTGTTGACATGGAACTCACCTAGTAAATTTGTGGATCTTACTAGCCTGTGATGTTGCAAGTATGTGCCTAACCAATTTTGTCATTGATGTCAACATATCTGTGTTGTCATTGGTGTCAACTGTGCTCTTATTTTGATGCTTGCTTGTAATGAGTTAGATGTTTTGCACTGGGTTATATAAGTGTTGAAGATAATGAATAAGTATTCATGATACTAAATTTCCAAGTGCTTTTGAGAAAATTTGCCCCTCCAATGGAAACATTCTATTGAAGAGTAACTTTGTTTACAACAAAATAGTCTAGTAGATTGCTCCACATTTCTTGTAGAATGAATATCTTTGTCTGTAGATTGGAAGTTAGTTAGAGACATGCTTGAAGTTGCTATGTTATAAGTTTGAGCCTCCGGTATGAAGATTTGAGTGAGTTATGTTCACTGGAGTGAAAACTACTTTTTCTATATATTTGGTGGTGACAAGGAGAATGTATTATGCTCCGCATTTCTCTGCATTTAATTATTTTAGTCTGTGGTTCTGGAATCTAGTTTGTAATGATGATAAGTACCTTGAACTCTAATGGCTCATGATTTGGTTGTCCGCAAGTGATCCTTTCTATATGGCAGTGGATAACAATTATGTTCAAGTGTTCTTGATTGAAGAATCTTATGGATAAAGTGTTTAGAGGTTGTGTAGATGTTCTTGGTGATTAAAATGTTCTTGTGGATGTCTCCTAATCATGTTCCTGCCTTTGGATTGGTCTGCAAAGAGAAATTTGGATCATGCATGAACACTGTTCTTAGAAGACTTAGTGTTAACACCAGTCTTGGCCAACCTGGTTATTTTCACTACTTGTGGAGATGCATTGAAGATTGTGGAAGCATGTTGTGGCATAGAAGATTGCATTTGAGTCCCAGCTAAGGCATAATGTGATCCACATACATCTTTTCCTTAGCTAATTTTCTTTAGGTCCAGACCTATTTCTATGTATGTTTGTAATGTCAACCTTGGACACTATTCCAATGGTTGATGAATGTAATTCCAACCTTGATGTACATTCCAAGGTTGATCAATTGTATAAAAACATGTAATGAAGTTGCAAAAAATATGTCCTTGTGCGAAAATGCGAAGATAAGTAAAAAGGTGTAAGAAGAGCCAAGTAGAGGAGTTATACTATGTTTCAATGGAATTGAACCCAGGCAAGGAGTAGATGCTATCAAATTAGTTCACCAACCCTTGGCAGTGAGCCCCAACATTTGCAGTGAGCCTTTGTTTTTCAGTATTGTTATAACATATTTATTTCTATGGGCTAACACCCACTGAGGTTTTTCCCTTATAGGGTTTTCCACGTAAAAAATATGGTGTCTCATGTGTTGAATGTGTTATTGTGCTAATCTTCTTGTTTCATGCTTTCATGGTTAAATCTTATTAATAGTGATTGAACATTTGATGTGTTGATATTCGTAAGTGGTTAAATTTTTTGAGCCAATTGATTCACCCCCCCTCTTAGTTGTCTTGTTCATTTCAACAATTGGTATCAGAGAAAGGTTCCTCAAAAGTAAGTAGGTAACATCTTGAGGTTGATCCAAGATGTCTTACAAGAAGGAAGCTCTGTAGTTTGATGGGACGAATTATACTTTATGGAAGGTATGAATGAAAAGCTATCTCCTTTGGCTTGGTTATAGAGTATGGAAAGCAACAGAGAAAAAGTATACCATGCTTTAGAATGGTTTAACAATTGAAGATGAAATCAAAGAATATGGGTTAAATATAAAAGCTAGAGATGCTCTGTTAAGCGCCTTGTCGAACACTGAGTTGGTAAAGGTCATGGATCTAGATACTGCTCATGAAGTTTGGGAAAAGATAAAAAATCTATATGAAGGAGATGAATCTATAAAAAGTGCCAAATTGCAAGGCCCAAAAGAAAAATTGAGGGTTTAAAGATGAGCGAAGATGAAAACATAATAGCCTACATGCAAAAGGTTGATGAAATTGTCAATGGAATCAAAGGTATGGGAGGAACTATTGATGAGAATGAAGTTGTGATAAAAATTCTTAGGTCATTGCCTAAATCCTATAGTCACAAGCTAGCTGCAATTGAAGAAGTGATGACTATGAAAAAGATCACTAAGGATCAGTTTCTTGGAAAACTTACAGCCTTTGAAATGAGAGAGTTTGGTGATGCTCTGTCGAAGATTGAATATGTCTTCAAAGCCAACACTTTAGAAAAGATCTCTAGATCTGAGAAGTACAAGGTGGAACCTGATGATGAGCTTGATGAAATTAAAGCCAACTTTGTTAATAGACTGCAAAGGGTTTCGGTAAGTTCAAAGGTAAATTACCTTTCAAATGCTTTACATGTGGTAAGGTTGGTCACTATGCTTCTAAGTGTCCAAAGAGAATTGAAAGGAATAGAAAGAGATTTGAAAATAGACCTAAGGTCCCAAATAAATGCTATTATGTTAGAGATCTTAATGATGAAGGTGTAATAGATGATGAGTCTGATGATGCTAGTACTAGTACAAATGAATGCTTGTTTATTGCAATTAAAAAAGAACATGTGTATGCTAATCCTGCTACCTGTGTGAAGGAAGAAAAACTAGTGGAAGAAAGTGCTTTGGCTGTTCAAATAGAGAAAGATAAGGATGAATGGGTTATTGATAGTGGATGCTCACATCACATGACTAATGATAAAAGTAAGTTTGTAAGTTTGGAAAAGTATGATGGAGAACTACTTAGGTTTGGAGATGATACAGCTGGTAAGATTTGTGGAAGAGGATCTATTTCTTTTGATGGGAAGCATAATACTGATGATATTCTGTATGTGAAGGGTTTAAAGCACAATCTTGTGAGTTTTGGTTAGATGTGTGACAGAGGTTATGATCTAAGATTCAAGGACAATGGATGCAAGATCATGGAGAGCTCTAGAATAGTGATTGCTACTAGTAAGAAGACTAGAGGTAATGTCTATCATTTGAAATAAACTAATGATTACTATTTGTTGGCTTAGAATGATGAGATCTGGTTGTGGCATAGAAGGATGTGTCATATCAATTTTGACAATTTGGTGAAGATAAGTTATGCACAGGCTGTAAGAGATCTGCCTAAACATGTGAAGCCTGCCAACACCATTTGCAAGGAGTGTCAATTTGGGAAACAAACAAGAACAAGTTTCAAAAGCAAAGAACAATTCTCTAATGGATTGTTGGAGCTAGTACATATGGATTTGTGTGGTCCTACAAGAACAAGAAGTCTTCAAGGTGACAGGTATTTTATGTTGCTTATTGATGATTATTCTAGAATGACCTGGGTCACTTTTCTAAAAGAAAAATATGAAGCCTTAGACAAGTTCAAAGCTTTTAAGGCAATGGTTGAGAATGAGTTAGAGTTGAGGATCAAATGCTTAAGGTCTAATAGAGGAGGTGAGTTCACATCAAATGAATTCAATATTTTTTGTGAAGAACAAGGGATAAAGAGACAGTTGTCTTAACCTAGGACTCCTTAACAAAATGGAGTGGTTGAAAGAAAGAATAGGATAGTTCAAGAGGGTGCTAGGACTATGTTAAAGGAAGATGACCTACCAGAAGTGTACTAGAGAGAAGCCATACATACTGTTGTATACATCCTAAATAGAGTTCAAGTCAAAGGTGACAGATCTAAAACTCCTTATGAATTATGGTATGGAAGACTTCCTACAGTGAAGTATTTCAAAGTTTTTGGTAGCAAATGTTATATAAGAAGAGAAGAAAAAATAGGCAAGTTTGATGCTAGATGTGATGAAGGAATCTTCCTTGGTTACTCTACTAAGAGTAAGGCCTACTAGTGCTATAACAAGAGACTAAAAAAAGATCATTGAAAGTGCTAATGTGAAAGTTGATAAAGAAAAGGAAAGAATATCATAATTCAAGGGATATGAATCAAATGAACCTACTGCTATAGTGAATGAAGAAAATGTTGAACAAGAAGACAGTCAAGATAAAGAAGAGGCTCTAGAAAGTGTTGTTAAGACTCCTAGGTATGTAAAGATTAATCATTCTGAAGATCAGATTATAGGTGACAAAAAAAAGGGGTACTGACAAGGAAAAGAGCTACAGAAGAACAAGTGAATTACTATTTTCTCTCAAAAGTTGAACCTAAAAATATTAGTGAAGATTTCAACAATGAAAATTGGGTAAAGGATTTGGAAGAATATTTGATGCTAATAGAGAAAAATCAAACTTGGGAACTAGTTCCTAGACCTGCTGAATGTGATTGGCACCAAATGGGTTTTCAGAAACAAGATGAATGAGAATGGAGAAGTAATAAGGAACAAGGTAAGATTGGTATGCAAAGGCTATTCTCAGGTTGAAGGGATAGATTTTGAGGAGACCTTTGCTCTTGTGGAAAGGGTTGAAGAAATAAGATTGTTTTTGGCATTTGTAACATTCAAATATTTCAAAGTGTATCAGATGGATGTAGAGTCTACATTCTTAAATGGTGAGTTAGAAGAAGATGTCTACATTGAACAACGAGAAGGATTTCAGTTATCAGACCAAGATAACATGGTGTACAGATTGAAGGTGGTCTTTTATGGACTGAAGCAAGCTCCCAAAGCCTAGTATCTAAGGTTAGACATGTATTTGTTGCAATTAGGGTTCAGTAAAGGCACTGCTGACAACAATTTCTATTTCAAAATCAATGATAATCAAATCTTGATTGTTGTATTCTTTGTTGATGACATTATCTTTGGAGGAAATGAAGGTATGTGCATGAAGTTTACAGGAGAAATGCAAAATGAATTTGAGATGTCTACATTTGGTGAAACAAATTTCTTTCTAGGTTTACAAATTACTCAATCAGATAAAGGAATCTTCATTTCTCAATCTAAGTATGTGAAAGAGTTGTTGAAGAAGTTTGGGATGGAGGTCTCCAAACCAGTATGTACTCCCATGGTGACTAGCTGCAAGTTGAGAAAAACTGATGAATCACCTAAGGTTGATCAAAAAAGGTATAGATCTATGATTGGAGGATTACTTTATCTAACTCAAACTAGACTTGATAGAAGGCATGCAATATGTCTCATGGAAAAATTTCAAGAAGATCCTAGAGAGTCATATGTGATGGCATTCAAGATAATCTTGAGGTATTTGAAAGGAACATCAGATCATGTCTTATGGTATCCAAAGGATAATGATTTACTCTCAGTGCTTATACATATGCAAATTGGTCCAGAGATGTTGATGATAGAAAAAGTACAAGTGGAGATGCTTTCTTCTTAGGTAATAGATTGGTTTCATGGCTGAGCAAGATGCAAGATTCAATCTCCTTGTCTATTGTAGAAGCAAAGTATATTGCAGCAACATGTTGTTACACTCAAGTGTTATGGATGAAGAAGACTTTGAAGGATATAAGAGTTGTGTATGAAGATCTAATTGCAATCTTTTGTGACAATACAAGTGCTATAAACATTTCAAAGAATCCAGTGATGCACTTAAGAACAAACCATATATCAATAATGTAAAGGGTAAAATTTAGATAATTAGTTTTAAGTAGTTTTGGGTATATCCTCCTTTCACCCTTGTACATTCCAGGACTTTGGTTCGAGTGGCAATGCATTATCATACCCTTGGTCACTTGGAGGAAAATTTGGATTTGTTTGATTTGATTGTCAATTATGTTCACTTATGCTCAATTATACATCAAAACCCTAATTATGCAAATATGGAAGCAAACAGATGAATAGCAAAAAATGCTGCTATAGAAAGATGTAAAATAATAAACAAATGTGTACCAATTTCTGAAGTTCAGGAAGTGGAACAATCAGGGACTAATGAGCGGGTGCCCTAGTCCAATACCTTAATTTTTGTTGGGATTTGGCAATTTGATCTGCAACCTATTCTTGTTGTCTCAGAGATTTCTCCATTGCAGAATCTAGAGGACTAATGAGCGGGCTCCCTAGTCCAGGGCCATATTTTCAACTTTGATCTGCGAATTCGACACTCTACAACACCCTCCTGCAACTCCACTTTTCCTACTTCTTCAACTTGTAACCTGCAATCATGGGAAAATGGTGAGGGGGTTGTGGTGTTTAGAGGCTTGCCTTAGTCAAGCCCCAGAGAGACATTCAAGTCATCCGAACACCGTAGTCAGATAGAGAGTGTGTGCCCTTGTGAGGCAAAGGCAAAAACCAAATGATAAATTCTCAAAAACACAAATGATATCACCTTGTGGTGAAGATCTCATGGAAGGAAGAAGCTCTTCATGCCATGAGGAGATGGATGCTCAAATATGCAAATGCAAACACATAAACAACACAAATTTGCTCTTGCTACACAATGAATGCCTTGAATCACCTTTTGAATGCATAACAATCACAATCATAATTTGGTCTCCATCTAGTTTACAAATGAATGCCTAAACATGTTTATATATGCAACTACAAACACTCCCGCTAAGAATTTTCTAATTCAAACCTACCATGTCAGCATAGGACCCAAATAACGGTCACAAGCCGACACACAAAATTTAGGACTGACCTAAAATAGGGTAAGACTAGGGCGTGGGCACCCAAGTCCTCCCTCCCTATTTTGGTCAAGGTTAGCTTCAAGGGATCCCCCTAGGTCCCATTCATCATGAAACTTAAGGGTTTTCTCATTGGGATGCCAAAATATGATGCAAGATGTCCTAAATGCAGATCAAAGACCTAGGAGCTAAACCTTAAGAGGGAAAAGCCTCCAAGGGGATATTTTCTAACATTACAAATAAGATATCAATTTTTGAGACAAAAGGTGATAGAGAATGAAGTAAAGATGGAATATGTTTCCACAAAGGATCAAATTGTAGATATCTTCACTAAGCCTCTATCTAAGGATACCTTTGAGTATCTCAGAGAAAAGTTAGGGGTTATTACCCTTCCTGCTCTGAACTAAGATGCATAGGAATGCATCAGTTTAGTGGTGCCCAAAGCCTATTTTTTCTTACCTGGATTGATGTTTTCAGAGCTACCTCTTAGGGGGAGTAACTAGATGTTATTGACATGAGTTCCTGATTAAGGATAGTAAGTATTATAGTGTTGATCTGAAATAACAATTTTAGTTTGATCAAAGCAAAAGAGTGAAAGTATGTGCCCTTTGCCATTGATGTTAAAGGGGGAGATAAATCATGTGAAAAACTTAGGGGGGAAAGAGTGTAGATGTGTAAAAAGAAAGGGGGAGTATTTTTTCTTGATGGTATTTACAATTTTTCACATCATATGTTTCCATCAATGACAAAGGGAGAGATTGTTGCAAGAATGTACCTAACCGGTGTTGTCATTGATGTCAACATATTTGTGTTGTCATTGGTGTCAACTGTACTCTTGTTTTGATGCTTTCTTGTAATGAGTTAGATGCTTTGTATTGGCTTATATAAGTGTTGAAAATAATGAATAATTATTCTTGATACTGAATTTTCAAGTGCTTTTGAGAAAATTTGCCCCTCTACTGGAAACAGTGTATTGAAGAGTATCTTTGTTTACAGCAGAACAGTCTAGTAGATTGCTTTGCATTTCTTGTAGAATGAATATCTTTATCTATGGATTGGAATTTAGTTAGAGACATGTCTGAAGTTGCTATGTTCCAAGTTTGAGCCTCTGGTATGAAGATTTGAGTGAGTTATGTTCACCAGAGTGAAAACTATTTTTTTCTGTATATTTGGTGGTGACAAGGAGAATGTATTATGCTCTGCATTTAAATATTTTAGTTTGTGGTCCTAGAATCTAGTTTGTAATGACAATAAGTACCTTCAACTCCAATGTCTCATGATTTGGTGGTCCGCAAGCAATCCTTTCTATATGACAGTGGATAACAGTTATGTTCAAGTGTTCGTGATTGAAGAATCTTATGGATAAAGTTTTCAAAGGTTGTGCAGATGTTCTTGGTGATTACAATGTGCTTGTGGATGTCTCTTGATCATGTTCATGCCTTTAGATTGGTCCGCAAAGAGAAATTTGGATCATGGATGAAGACTATTCTTAGAAGACTTAGTGTTAACATAGTCTTGGCTGACTTGGTTGTTTTCACTACTTGCGAAGATGCATTGAAGATTGTGGAAGCATTTTGTGGCATGGAAGATTGCATTTGAGTCCCAGCTAAGGCATAACGTGATATGCATACATATTTTCCTTAGCTAATTTTGTTTAGGTCCATACCTATTTCTATGTATGTTTGTAATGCTAACCTTGGAGATTGTTCCAATGGTTGATGAATGTAATGCCAACCTTGATGTACATTCCAAGGTTGATGAATTGTATAAAAACATGTAATGAAGTTGCAAAAAAATGTCCTTGTGTGAAAATGTGAAGATAAGTAAAAAGGTGTAAGAAGAGCAGAGTAGAGGAGTTATACTATGCTTCAATGGAACTGAATCCAAGAATGGAGTAGATGCTATCAAATTAGTTCACCTACCCTTGGTAGTGTGCCACCCCTTGGCAGTGAGTCAATCTTAGCAGTGACCCCCAACATTTGTAGTGAGCATTTTGGGCAGTGAGCCTCTATTTTTCAGTATTGTTATAACATATTAATTTTTGTGGGCTAACACCCACCATGGTTTTTCCCTTATAGGGTTTTCCACGTAAAAAATATGGTGTCTCATGTGTCTCATGTGTTATTGTGTTAAGCTTCTTGTTTCATGCTTTCATGGTTAAATCTTAATAATAGTGATTTAACATTTGATGTGTTGATATTCATAAGTGGTTAAAGTTTTTGAGACAACTGATTCACCCCCTCTCTTAGTTGTCTTGTGCATTTCAATAGTTTTCATTTACTACGCATTCATGACCACCTATTAAACAACATATTTTACTAGCCCATGATTCATGATGCATGTTTTTGGTCTGATTCCTAGTATAATGCAGCTTACTAGCCCAAGAATCATACCTTGTATTTTTTTTTCCTGTGTATGCTTTGTGTATGTTCAGATTTGACCATATTACTTTGCTAACCATAGTTGTTTTGGCATATAATATTCGGTATAATCTAGTGTTTGATAATTTTTAGATGTAAGCATATATGCATACGTGTGAGTTTTTCCTTGTATCTTGTTTATGCATAACCTCATTATTTAAGTATTGTCAACTCATAGAATCCTAAGCTTGGGGGATATTGTATCTCTTGACTTAGTGACATTCTACGTCTTCAATGTTTTGGTGAAGAGATTTGGTTTCTCTATACTTTAGTGTGTGTATGAACGTATGTTCATACCCTCGCTAAAGTGGGGGATAAATGTAGCATCGTAAATTGTCACTGCTTACAATTTCATGCTAGGTTTAGCACTCAATTTAGCATTGTTATGTCGTAAATTATGTTCCTTGATAGTGAAATCATAATTTCACATTCTATTTAGCACCTACCTTAGTATCCATTTCATTAGTCCACTTTTAGGACCACTTTCTAGCCTTGGCTTTACCCTAGACTTGAGAGAGGTGCTTCACTTTTCAGAACCTTCGTAAATCTTCCTAAACTTCCCTAAACTATTTATGTTGATCAAATGTTGGAACATAGGGTTGTGTTAAGGTCTTGGAAATGTCCCAAGGCAATGCTAACTTTTCATGGTGATTTGATTTGGACACTAGCAATCAAGAGCGAGTTTCCTCCCATATCCTATGGAGATTTAAATCCCCCAATGGTGTTGGGTTGTCCTTGTGTGGTGTGACCTCAATTTTGACATTTTGGGTCGCATGCTTTGTTGGCCTCAAAAATTCAAATATTTTCCCTCCTTGGGATTCATACTTAAACAAGAATTTGAAAATACCTAAAGAGATCTAGAGAACTATTACCTATCTGAATATTATTGTAGAATTATGAATATTTGTAGTTCTTATTCTTGTTGGAATATTGATGCTCTTGAAAAGGATTGTGGAAAATTTGGAAGCAAGATCCTGAGCCTATCTTGTTCCTCTTTGCATATTTTAGAGAAGGGTTGGAACCACCAACTTGAGTTTGGCTTGAGTACCTACATCATTGTGATTGGGTGTGACTACAGTGCCTTCTTATTCTGCAAACTTCAAATCAGCCCACCTTCCTTGAGTTGAAGGTTAGTATGTCCTTGAGTGAATAACTTCTATTGAGTAGATCATTCTATATGCTTGAGTCATATATGGTTAGGGTTTTGTGATAAATCCTTTGGTTTGCTTCTCATTACAATCTTCGATGTACACATAAGATTAGGAGCACAGACTATTTGATCTTCTCTAATCTGGCTATCCATGAGGTAGAAATACCAAAATGAGGCTTTGACTAAGGCAAATTCCTATATAGCCACAACCCTTCCATCTCTTGTTATTTTACAGATTCCAAAAGTTTAGGAATGGGTGTGCAAGATTCGGGAGCAGATTGACAAATATAAACCTTGACTCTTAGAAAATCTCAAAATCTAGGAAAAAACCCTAGGAAACTAGTGCTTTGTCATCTTTTTCCAACCATATTTCCCCTAATTTCTGACAATGACATCTTACAGGTCTGCTCTGCTTATTCCAACCTTTGTTTTTTGGGTTTCTAATTCTGAAAGGTATAGTATATCAGTTTTGGTATATTTCATTGTTAATACTCTAGATCTAAATTATCTCAATTGAATCCTTCTGAAATACAACAAAGGGACAAAACCCTTGTATCTTGGCCCTCCTGTCCAGGACTGTAGCCAAGCTCAATTTGTGTCCCAATGTTTATGTAGAAGGAAGTGAGACCTAGTTTTGGATGTATTAGACTAGATACCTTCTTTTTACACTAAACATTTTGGTGAATCGAATGAGCTTACAATGCTTTTGTTCTTATCTATGTTTAATTAGCCAATTAATTGGTTGATTATCTTAGATATTATTATTTTTATATATCATCTATTTCATATTAGATATTGGTGTTTGTAAAAGTAAGGTATGTGACAATGTCAGATATCTTTATTCAATATTTTAGTGCATTTAATGAGCCATTTACTAGTGATGATTTGGATATGTTAGATGAAGCCCTTGATGACTTAATATCAATAGAATCATCCTCTAGGACTCCTAAACCATCTATCTTTCAAAGATTGATCAACACATATTATGTTTTCGGTTCCCACAAAGAACTTGAGAAACCCAAACTTGTTGTGAATCTACGCTCTAATACTCCTCAACCACAGTCTAAACCTATGCTAACTATAGAAGGTGTAACAAAACCATCTAGACCTCCTAGGTACATTCTAAACTTTGCAAAACAAATCACTAAAAAAAATGAATTCAATCAAAATATGTTGCATCAACCCATTCGACATGAGGTTGCTCACACATATAACACTAGAAACAACAAACAAAGAAAACAAATAACATTTGTTCCAGCTTCTCTTCCACCTGCTACTCCTATTCTTCCTAAAGCTCCTTGTATTCCTCAACAGGTTGTTCAAGAATATGATATTCTTGAGTAGCTTCATGCTACTATTGCAAAGATCTCACTATGGGAGTTGATAAAAACATCACCTACATACCATGGGATGCTCCAAGAGGTTTTATAGAAAGTTATTATATCACATTCTATTAAGTTGAATGATGTAGCAGCCCTGTTAGATTGTATACATGTGACAAAATTGAAGATTATCTTTTAACAACATGAATTACCTCCCATAGAAGTTCAAAACCAAAATGATTCTCTCATGATATTTGTCATCATAAATAGAATCAGATTAAAAAGAACTATGATTGATAACGAATCAACTCTTAATGTTTGTGGCATAGACTTGTTACATAAAATTGGTGTAGATACATCTTTTATAAAACCTGATACACTTAATATTCATGGCTTTGATAATGTTGGTAGACAATCACTAGGTACAATCATGCTACCCGTGATGGTTGGACCTATGAGTTTATCTACACGTATCCATGTCATGCCTGGTTCTCTTACATATAATCTTCTTCTAGGTAGAACATGAATTCATGCCATGATGGCAGTCCTGTCTACTCTTCATCACTCAATAAAGTTTGTCTATAATAAAAAACTCCATACAATTGAGGTTGATCCTAATATGGATAGTTGTTTACAAGTTGAAATCATAAATCAACCTCTTTCTTCCACACCTCTAAGCACATTAACTCCATCTCTATCAAAAATTGATTCACCACTTCCTCTTGCCACAGATAATGTTGAGCAAGAGCTTGAATCATCTTCAAACAAGTTCTTCAGTGATGACTGGGGTTCGTTAGACTCTACACCTACCTTCATGGGTTAATATAAAGTCTCACCATCAAAATCAAACAACTCAAGGGTATCTATAATATCTACTCCTTCCCCTAAAATCACTTTAACACAATGTGATGATTATACTTATAATATTGACTATGCGACTAATGGTGAGCTACCTACTTCCATATAAATAGCTTCCATTTTATGGTCAAGGTTTTCAAATATTATCTCAAGTAGAATATAGAGGTAATGATTGTAGTGTAAAGGAACAAGGTATCACAATTCCCTTAGAAGTTATCCACATAGCTCTTCATTTGGTCTTGGATACCTAAGTTGAAGCCCACTAATGCCTCTTGTCATCCTTCTCTTAATGTAAACACAATTACAGTTGATTACACACTTATATAATCCGCCCTCAATTAATCGACACAAGTAACACTTTTAGTGACATTGTTTTTTGATAGTTTCTCAATGGATGAGGCTCTAGCTAAATTCCTAGGAGCATATGATGATTTTCCTTGTTACCATCATGATCGTAGATTTCCTTATTGTTTAAATTATGTAGAAGCATACTTTGGGAAAGACATTGATTTATCTAATGATACATCGACATCTCATGAAATACCTATGGAATCCCCTCATCCCCCTAATGTCCCAGACTACAGTACTCTTATTAACGGGAAAACGGTTAATGTCTCGATGGACCCTAATAACCCTGAAAAGGTTATCCCAATAAAAAAATGTCTAGATTTAGAAGAACAATGTGAACATACTTCTCTATTACATGACTATCCTGATATTTTTGCTTGGACATATTTTGATATGTCTGGCGTTGATTCAAAGGTTGTAACACATAACATTGTATTACATCATGATGCTAAGCCTGTAAAACAAAAAAAATGAAGATGAATCCTAAGGTGGCACTATTAGTTAAGGTTGAGATTGAGAAGCTTTTACAAGTTGGCTTTATCCACCCTATTGACTATTCACCCTGGATCTCAAATATTGTGGTTGTCGTTAAACCTGACAACTATATTCGAATTTGTATTGACTTTCATGATTTAAATCAAGCATCTCTATGTCATGCCCTATTTTTAAACTAATGTATTTATTTTCATTATTTTTGAGAAGATAGATAATTAGTCAGAGAAAATATTATGATTATAGTAATGATGTAAAATACATTTGCTTTATATTAATTTATATGCAAAGAATAATTGTTTATGACGTTATTATTGATCATGTGGTTAAATGATGAAATGGACTAACTACCATCATGTAACTAAGGTGGATGTAGGAATAGTGTTGTTTTCCCTCCAATAAGAGGAGAGAGATTATCACCATGGAGAGGATGCTAGATCATGTGAATGCAATGATCCTTATGCCATCTAGAAACACACACACATATACTTAGTATAAAGATCATGTTTTGTCAAATTATGTCATCGTTGAGACGAAAGTTAAAATCATTTTTCATCGTCAAATAGAAAAATGGTGTATGTATTTGGATGACAAGTCGATGTGTGTAAATTGACTAAACATGTTTAATTTTGTTGTCAAATCTTAGTTGGCTTGAGAATTCTCCATCGACAATTGTACTTACAAATAAGCACAATTAGTGTTTGAGAGTATGCAATAGTGACATATATTAGATAAGTGTACTATTGTCTTGGTTATGGATCAAATTGGTGGAGGTAAAAGTTTCTCTTTTTTCTCTTTGGCACACTCCCTAGATGCTTGGGGTGTAATGTCCCCATTTTAGCTCACCATGGTTTGTGACAAGATTAGCCTATTATTGGCCCTTGTAGGCTAAGGCAGATGGTTAGAGGGTTCCGGTTGGCAGAGCGGGAGGCTTATTCCCATCTAGAGTTTAGGTTTAGCCTTTGTTTGATTCAGATTCACACACTTACTATTTATAGTAAGTGACTATTTTAGGACAGTCAGGGTTACTATCTATAGCAGGGCACCTGAACAGGCTTCATTTGCAGTGTCAATCCCTTACACCATTGGTTTGATCAAATAATGAGGGATTTACTATTTATAGTGAATCTGTCGTTGTAGAGATGGACCCCTGCTATTTTTGTTAAGGTGGTTGGATACATAGAGGGTATCATGGTGAACCTCCTTGTTCAAATGGAATTAGAAAATCATAAGTATTTAAGGAGTTATTAATTTTTAAAGTGGCCTAAATGATATTTAATTATAAAAGGTATATTATAAGGTTATAACTTAGCCTTATGTAAGTGGGGCCATTTTGAATTTAAAATCAGTTAATGAGTTATATGACCTTAGACTATATGGTTCATTTTATAACATAAGGTCATTATTTAAAGGGGACTTTATTATGAAAGGTGATATAATACTTTATTAATTTTTATGTTGAAAGGGAAACATAAGGACTTAATTAAAAAAAGGGACTTAAATGATTTAAAGTATATTTTATGCTATTAAGTTGTGCATCATAATTAAAAGGGAAATGAAAGTAAATTGAATGAAATGAATTAAAAAGTAAATTTGAGGTGGAATATAAAAGGGCATTTTGAAATTCATTTCATTCATTCATTGTTGATTGAACACTTATGAAATATTAGAGAGCATTGGGATTTGTGTGAGACCAAGGGTTTCAGCTATACCAGCCATTGGAGAGTGAAAATTCTTTAGTGTTGCAGCTATTCTGAGGTGGTGAAATATCCATTGAAGATAGTATTTAGGAGAGCTTCATACAGAGGTTCTATTTGTGCATATTGATGAAGTATTTCAAGGGTTTGATAGAAGATTGAAGATTATCATTGTTGAATATCTTATTTCCTGAGTTGTGCATACTTTCTTGGCATGTGGGAATCATATGGTACATTATGGAAGAGATTATCTACAGAAAATTCAAGGGTTTGAGAAGATTCTTGATTGAAAATCAAAGGCATATCTACTGTGACAAATTAATTACTGATTACACACTTTAAAGTCACGTTATGGCAAAGACCAACATTTTAATATTGTATAAATCCATCCTCTTGAAGAATCAAGGAGAATCAAAGTTATTGCTACTATTACATTCATATCAGACCTGTACTTTTCATAAAAACAAATTGAGTATGTAAAAAATCTTTAGATTTTGCCAATATTATTTTCTGGGTATTGATTGCTTAGATAATAGGAGATGTTATCTCAACTGGGTCTTTAATAATTTTTCCAAATAATAAATATTTTGGGAGATATTAAAATCTAGAATTTTCAGCCATTAACCCCTTGTGTGATGTTCAGTTTTTAAATAAAATAATATTATTGCAATCACTTATTTTTGCATTATATTGCTGCAAGTGTTAGAGAAAACCAAAAACAAACTAAATAGACAGGCAAAAATCTAGAGAAAAAAATATCCTACTTGTGTGGGATACTACATGGGGAGTGGGCGACGGAGTAGTAGCTCCATACTTCCCACTTTTTCTTGCTTGTGAAGATTTGTGGGGAGTGCAGAGAAATTTTTGGAGCAATGCTTTATTACTTGTGATTAACCATGGTGAGTGGGATAAGTAGGAGGATAGGACTTGTAGAGGCATGAGAAAGAAGGGATTGAAGCTGGGAAGAGTATATTGCAAATATGTGCCTAAAGTGGTGTTGTCATTGATGTCGACATATCTTTGTTGCCATTGGTGTCAACTTATACTATATTGCTGTTTGTATAAAGGACCAGATTGTTGAGGATATTGAGAAAATTAATGACAATCAATACATGTGAACCATATGGATGTGTAGAGGATTGTTAGAGGTTTCTCTAGTTAAGATTTGAGAAATCTATATGAAGATTTGAAGAAGTTATGACCATCTGAGTAGAACCAGATTTTCTAGTATTCAGTAGAGATAGCGTGACAAGAAGTTGGTCCAGTATTACCACTCTATGATCTGCGGATCTATAGACATGTCTAGAGTGGTGCTGTGTTCCCTCAACTCGAGTGGTTCATGGTTTGGAGGTCCGCAAGCAATCTTTCTAGTTTGACAGTCATGGCAGATAGTGTTCTTGAGGTTTTGGATGAAGGTGTAAGAGATTCTGGTGATGTGAAGGAGTGCGGTTGTTTCTGTTGAATTCATTGTGCTTGTGGAGGTCTCTGGATCATGTAGCTGATGTGTTGGAGGTCCGCATTGAAGTTTGAGCTTGTTGGTAAATATTTTCTTCCTTGGTGTCATTATTCTTCCCAGTCCTGGCCAACTAGAAGATTCAAGCATGTTGCAGATGTTCTAAAAGTAATCCTCTAGAGTGTGGTGTGTTGATTCAAGTCTCAGTTGTATTTGGCCGACAGTGTGAAGATCCATATTAAGATTAGCCAACCTTGTTGATTATTCCAAGGTTGATGAAGTGTATAAATACTTGTTAAGGAGTTGTCGAAAAGTATCCTTGAACAAATGAGTTAAATCAAAAGAAAGGATTAGAAGCAGAGCAAATCAAAAGAGGAGCGAAGGAGTGAAGAAGAGTTTATGGATAAGAGAAGAAGTTTTTTAGCCTTCAAGGGGATTGATTCAAGCATGAACATAGATGCTATTTCTCAGTTCATTATCTCTGTGTTAATAAAAATTCTCTTTAGGTAGTGAGCCTTTTCTTGAGTAGTGAGCTCTGGACAGTGCGCCCGAAGGCATGTGCCTTCTATTTTTCTAAGTACTTTTAACAGGGTACGCATTTTTGTGGGCTATCCCCCATCATGGTTTTTCCCTTAACCAAGTTTTCCATGTCAAAATTCTGGTGTTTTGTGTTTATATTGTTTATGCTCATGTGTTGATCAATGCTTTAATGTTATCATCATTAATTTGGTTGTAAAGAAGTTTCTAAAAGTATAAGTATAGGGACAACTGATTCATCCCCCCTCTAAGTTGTTTGGACTGATTCTAACAATTGGTATCAGAGCCAAGTTCCTCTAAAAGGGAGCTTAACTGCTCGAGGAGATACAGGATGTCGATTTACAAGAAGGATAGTCCAAGATTCAATGGAACAAACTACACTATTTGGAAGAGTCGCATGGAATGCCATTTACAATGCATGGGTGATGTCTATTGGTTAATAACCAAATATAAGTATGAACCTCTAGAGAAAGGTCCTTCAACTCTAGATGAACTCAAGGATGCTGAAAACAACCTTCGAGCTAAAGAAGCCTTATTGAGTGCCCTGACCAATTTAGAAATAGAAAATGTTTTTGGACTGAAAACTACTCATAAAATCTGGAAGAAGTTGGAGAATCTGTATGAAGGAGATAAATATGTCAAATGTGCCAAAATACAAAGTCTGAGAGGAAAGTTTGAAAATCTAAGGATGAGTGAAGATGAAAACATCACAATCTACATGCAAAAGATAAATGAACTTGTGTGTGGGATCAGGTGTGCTGGAGTTATTTTGGAATAATCAGATATTGTGGCAAAAGTGCTCAAATCTTTGCCCAATTCATACAAACACAAGGTTGCTACTATAGAAGAGATCAGGACTATTACAGATGTTACAATAGAACACTTGATTGGAAAAATTATAGCTTTTGAATTAAGAAAATTTGCTGACTCTCTTCCTAAGTCTGAATCCACATTCAAGGCTAGTGTGCATGGAAAGAAAAGATATGATCTGGGTGAAGGTTCTTCAAGAAACTCAAGCAAATTTATCAAAACAATAAAGGATCTTGAAGATGGTGAAAATGAGACTGCGGATCTTGAAGCTCTCATTGCCAAATGAATGCTAAGAGGATCTGGTAAGTATGAAGGAAAGTTGCCACTTAAATGCTTTTCTTGTAATAAGATTGGTCATTTTGCTTCAAGATGTTTGGAGAGGTTTTCAAAACCAAACCCTAACAGATACAGAAATTAGAAGAATTGCTACTATGTCTAAGAAGCTGGAGAAGAAGGAGTCACAAATGATGAATCTGATCACGGTGAAAATGATTGGGTGTTCATTGCTATTAAAGAAGAAGATCCAATATCTACTAAATTTGCTAGCTATGAAAATGTGGAAAGTGCCTTGGATGCTTAGGTTGTTGAAAAGGATGAATGGGAGATTGATAGTGGATACTCTCATCATATGATTGGTGACAAGAGTAAGTTTGTGAGTTTTGAAAATTATGAAGGAGGATTTGTGAAATTTGGAGACAACTCAGCTAGTAGAATTCATGGTAGAGGATCCATCTCTTTTGATGGAAAGAACAACACTAATGATGTTCTGTATGTGGAAGGACTGAAACACAATCTTCTCAATGTTGGACAGTTGGTTGACAAAGGTTATGATCTCTATTTCAAGGATGGAAAATGCAGAATCTTGGAAAGCTTTGGAACTGAAATTGCATTTGGTACTCAAACTAAAGGTAACATCTTTCATTTAAGAAGTTCAAGAAAAAGTTGTTTAATTGCTCAAACAGATCAAAGTTGGTTATGGCATAGGAGGATGTGTCATGTGAATTTTGATAACATTGTCAAAATAAGTTCCACTCAAGTTGTAAGAGATCTTCCAAGACTTGTGGAACCAAATAGCATATGTAGAGAATGTCAATTGGGTAAACAAAACAAAATTTCATTCAAAAGTAAGGAACAAGGTTCAAGTGAGAGATTGGAACTGGTACATACTGATCTCTGTGGTCTTGCCAGAATTAGGAGTGTGCAAGGAGACATATATTTCATGTTGCTGATTGATGATTACTCCCGGATGATGTGGGTAACCTTCCTAAAAGAAAAATCAGAAGCTCTTGATAAGTTTAAGGTGTTCAAGATGATGGTTGAAAATGAGATTGGTGGGAAATTGAAGTGTCTGAGATCTGATAGAGGTGGAGAATTCACTTCCGGTGAGTTTGATGCTTTCTGTGAAAAGCATGGAATAAAAAGACAGATATCAGCTCCTAGGACTCCTCAGCAAAATGGAGTCATAGAAAGTAAGAACTGGACCATTCAAGAAGATGCCAGGACCATGATGATGGAAACAAATGTCCTCAAGTCTATTAGAGGGAAGCTATGAGTACTGCTGTCTACACTCTTAACCAGGTGCAGATCAAAGTAAATTCTAGTAAGACTCCCTATGAACTATGGTTTGGTCATCCTCCTACTGTGAGATACTTCAGAGTTTTTGGTAGTAAATGTTATATCAAAAGAGATGAGGATTTAAGCAAGTTTGAAGCAATAAGTGATGAAGGAATATTTTTCGGATACTCAACTCAAAGTAAGGCTTACTGGTGCTTCAACAAAAGATTGAAAAAGATTGTTGAAAGTGCTAATGTTTAAGTTGATGAAAGCAAAGGACACTCATGTATTGCGGATATGATTTAGATGATCAAGATGAAAGTCAAAATCCAAACCTAGATTCAGATTGATCCAGTAACTCCAGTAACTCAAGAGATTAGTATAGAAGATGAGGAACAAGTTCAAGAAGCAGAAGTTCAAACAATTCCCAAAACTCCCAAGTATGTAAGAATGAATCATCCCGAAGATCAAATCATAGAAGATAAAAGCAGAGGTGTTCAAACTAGGAGAAGAGTTGTTGAAGATCACGAAGAAATTTGTTTGATTTCAAAGATTGAACCTAAATCAGTAAATGAAGCTTGTAATGATGAAAATTGGGTGAAGGCAATGGAAGAAGAATTGATACAAATTGAAAAGAATCACACTTGGGATATTGTTCCTAGACCTGAGGACAAAAATGTGATTGGAACTAAATGGGTCTTCCAGAATAAACTAAATAAAGATGGTGAGGTTGTGAGAAATAAGGCAAGATTGATATGTAAAGGTTATTCTCAAGTGGAAGGAATTGATTTTCAAGAAACTTTTGCTCCAGTGGCAAGGATAGAGGCAGTCAGATTATTTCTTGCTTTTGTTGCCTTTAAATATTTTAAAGTCTATCAGATGAATGTCAAATCAGCTTTTCTAAATAGAGATTTGGAGGAAGAAGTTTACATTGAACAACTGAAAGGATTCCAATTTTCTAATCAAGGAGACATGGTTTGTAGACTAATAAAAGCCTTGTATGGACTCAAGCAAGCTCCAAGAGCCTGGTATGCCAGATTGAATAAGCATCTACTTAATCTAGGATTTAGCAAAGGTACTACTGACAGTAATCTATACTTCAAGACAAATCATGAGGACATTCTAATTATTGAGGTCTTTGTTGATGATATCATTTTTGGTTGAAATGAATGCATGTGTACAACATTTGTTGATCAGATGAAAAGTGAGCTTGAGATGTCAATGTTTGGTGAGATGAACTTCCTCCTAGGTCTATAAATTGTTCAAACAGATAAAGGTATCTTCATATCTCAGTCCAAGTATGTGAAAGAGTTGTTGAAGAAGTTTGGAATGGAAGACTCAAAGCCAGTAGGTACTCCTATGGTAACTAGATGTAACTTAAGCAAAGATGATGACTCCCCCAAGGCAAATCAGAAAAGGTATAGATCAAGGATTAGAGGATTACTTTATCTGACTCAGACTAGACCTGACATCATGAATGCAGTCAGACTTGTTGCTAGATTTCAAGTTGATCCAAAATAGTCCCATTTTGTGGAAATAAAAATAATTTTTAGATATCTCAAGGGGACAATTGATTATGGATTGTGGTATCCAAAGGACAATGACTTTACTCTTCATGCATATATAGATGCTAACTGGGCAGGAGATGTTGATGATAGAAAAAGTACTAGTGGTGGTGCATTCTTCTTGGGAAGTGTTGCAAGTATGGGCCTAACTGGTGTTGTCATTGATGTCAACATACTCTTTTTGCATTGATGACAAGGATTGGATGAGTTGTATGCTGAGGATATTGAGAAAATTAGTCCTATCAGGAATAAAGAAGAACAGTGAAGATGGTGAAGTGAATCCTAGATAAGATGAAGATCAAAGGATGCACATCAAAGGGTTTGTACATATGTGTCTAAGGGTGATCTAGTAAAGATTTGAGAAATCCACATGAAGATTTGAAGAAGTTATGGCCATATGAGTATAACTAGTTTTGGCAAATGTTCATAGGTGACAGAGTAACACAAATAGGTTCAGTGAGATCTGGAAATGTAATATCTTGTTCTATGGATTTGGTGGAGTGTTTAGGAAGTCAATGTGAATTGATAACTCAATTGGTTAGTGGTCTAGAGGTCCGCAAGCATCTATTCCAATATGACAGTAATGACAGACTATGTTCTTGAGGTTTTAGATGAAGGAGAGAATAATTTCAGTAAGCAGAAGTAGTGTGGATGTTCTTGGTGATTCAAGCAAGCTTGTGGAGGTCTTTGGATTGTGTCCAGTTCATGTTGGTGGTCCGCATTGAAGATTGAGCTCATAATTGAAGAATTACTTCCGGATGAGGATGTTCTTCCTAAGTTTGGCCGACTGGATGAGTTACACATCTTGAGGATGATCTTGAAGATGTTCTGTGAAGCATGGTGTGTTCCTCAAAGAAGATTGAAGTCCCAGATCTATATAGCCGACAGTGTGGTGATCCGCATGAAGTCTTTTGTAATAATTCAAGTTGTATTTGTGTATTTGCTCTATAAAGTTTGCCAACTTTGATGATTATCCCAAAGTTGATGTCTTGTATAAATAAGAAGTTGTGAAGTCATTTCAAATGTATCTTGGTGGAGATGAGAGTGTGGTAGAGAGGAGAAGAATGAAGAGCAGAGTAGAAGTGTTGGACTTAAATGGAACTGACTCAAGAATGGTGAAGATGCTATTCTTCAGTTCAAGTATGTAATATTTATCATTCTGTAGACAATGTGTCTCCTATAGGCAGTGGGCCTCTTGTGAGCAGTGTGCTTGGGCAGTGAGCCCTAATTGGCATGTGCCATTTTTTTCTTCTTATTCTTTTAACAGAGAATACAATCTTGGGTTAGTCACCCTATGGTTTTTCTCTTAATCAAGTTTTCCACGTTAAAATATTGGTGTCATATGTGTTAATGTGTTTCTACTCTTGAACTGTTGCATTATGTTTCCATGATTGATTTATTATTGTGCTGTTGAATTACAAGAAGGATTTAAGTGGTTAATAAGAGAAAGTTTTGAGACAACTGATTCAACCCCTCTCTCAATTGTCTATCTTGAATCTAACAATTGGTATCATAGTTAAGTTCCTCTAAAAGAGCTTAACTGCTTGTGGAGATCCAAGATGTCTTCCTACAAAAAGGATAGTCTGAGGTTTGATAGAACCAATTACACTTTTTGGAAAAGCCGCATGGAATGTCACTTGTAATGTATGGGAATGAAATATTGAGTCATGGCTTCAAAGAAGTATGTTCCTCTATAGAATGGTCTGAGAACCGTAGATGAAATCAGAGATGCTGAAAACAATCTTTAGGCTAAAGAAGCTCTACTAAGTGCCTTATCTGATTCAGAGATGACAAATGTTATAGATCTAAAAACTGCATATGAGATTTGGGAAAAACTGGAACTTCTGCATGAAGGAGACAAGTATGTTAAATGTGCCAAGCTACAGAGTCTGAAAGGAAAATTTAAAAACCTAAAGATGAGTGAAGATGAAAATATCACTACATTTATGCCAAAAGTAAATGAGCTTGTTTGTGGCATTAGGTGTGCTAGTGGAATCTTGGATGAAGATGAGATTGTTGCCAAAGTTCGCAGATCCCTACCTCCTTCTTACAAATACAAGGTTGCTGCTATTGAAGAATTCAGATCTTTTTCAAATATCATAAGAGATCCATTGCTTGGAAAATTAGCTGCATTTGAATTGGTTGAGTTTGGAGATGCACCCCCCAAGACTGAATCTGCATTCAAAGCTAGTGCCTCTGTAAAAGGCAAACAAAAGTTTGATCCTGAGAGAACTCCTCAAAGAAACTATCATGGTATGAAAAAACAAGAAAAGATTTGGAAGAAGATGAAGCAGAAGCTACTCAACTTGAAGCCCTTATTGCAAAAAGACTACCAAGAGGATCCGATAAGTATGAAGGAAAATTGCCCTTCAAATGTTTCGATTGCAATAAGATTGGTCATTTTACCTCAAGGTGTCTGGAAAGATTTTCAAGGGAAAATCCTAATAGATCAAGATTCCAAAAGAAATATTACTATGTTCATGAAGATGATGATGATGAAGGAGTAATAGATGATGAATCAGAGACAAGAAACAAATCCGGAACTGACTGGGTGTTTATTGCCATCAAGGAAAAGATCCAATGCCCTCTGAATCTGTCAATAACAAAATGGTAGAAAGAGCTCTGGCTGCTCAAGTTGAAGAAAAGGATGATTGGGTCATTGACAGTGGATGCTCCCACCATATGACAGGTGACAAAAATAAGTTTATAGATTTGGAAAGATATGAAGGTGGAGTTGTAAAATTTCATGATAATTTTGCTGGTAGAATCAGAGGTAGAGGAACTATTTATTTTGATGGAAAGAACAAAACCAGTAATGTACTGTATGTTGAAGGTTTGAAGCACAATCTTCTCAGTTTTGGACAGTTGGTGGATAAAGGCTATGATCTCTGATTCAAAAATAGAAAATGTAATATCTTTGAAAGTTCAAGAACAGAGATTGCATCTGGTACTCAAACAAAAGGTAATATCTTCCACTTGGTTGGTACTGGCAAAAGTTGTTTATTTGTTTAAATTGATTAGAGTTGGTTGTGGCATAGGAGAATATGTCATGTGAATTTTGATAATATCATCAAGATAAGAAACACTTAGGCTGTAAGAGATCTTCCAAAACTGGTGAAACGTACTAATAGTTTATGTATAGAATGTCAGTTGGGTAAGTAGAGCAGAGTCACATTTAAAAGTAAGGAACAATCTTCTATCGGATTGTTAGACTTAGTACATACTGATCTATGTGGTCCAACAAGAATCAGGAGTTTGCAAGGTGATAGATGCTTCATGTTATTAATTGATGATCACTCTTGGATAATGTGGGTGACTTTTTTGAAAGAGAAATTTGACGCTCTTGAGAAATTCAAAATATTCAAAGCTATGGTAGAGAATGAAACCAAATTAAACATAAAATGTCTTAGGTCTGATAGAGGTGGAGAATTCACATCTGGAGAGTTCATAGAATTCTATGAGAAACATGGGATAAAAAGACAATTGTCTATTCCAAGCACTCAATAGCAGAATGGAGTAGTGGAAAGAAAGAACCAGACCATCCAGGAAGCATCTAGAACCATGATGATGGAAGTAAATGTTCCTTAGATCTACTGGAGAGAAGTTGTAAGCACTGATGTCTATACTCTTAATCAAGTACAAATCAAAAGCAATACTAGTAAGACGCCTTATGAACTTTGGTTTGGCATCACTCCAACTGTGAAGTATTTTAGAGTCTTTGGTAGCAAATGTTACATTAAGAGAGATGAAGACCTTGGCAAATTTGATGCTAGAAGCGATGAAAGAATATTCTTGGGTTATTCTACTCAAAGCAAAGCATACTAGTGTTATAACAAGAGATTGAGAAAGATTATAGAAACTAAAAATGTGAAGGTGGATGAAGGTATTGAAAAACCCTCAAGGTCTTATGAATATGAAGAAGATGATCAAAATGATGTTTTGATCCAAGAATTTCAAGCCCCTTCTGAAATTTAGATCTAGACTAATCCAGAGAATCAGGAAGAAGAGATAAGTTTGAATGAACCTGTTCAAGAAATAGAAGTGCAAGAAATTCCCAAAACTCTCAGGTATGTAAGACTGAATCACTCTAAAGATCAAATCATAGGTGATAAAATCAAAGGTGTTCAAACAAGAAGAAATATTGCTCAAGACTCAGAAAAGTATTGTCTGATTTCAAAGATTGAACCAAAGGCAGTGATTGAAGCATGCAATGATGAAAGCTAGACTAATGAAATGGAGAAAGAGCTGATGCAAATTGAGAAAAGTCACACTTGGGATCTTGTTCCCAGACCTAGAAATAAGAATGTGATTGGAACCAAATGGGTCTTCAGAATAAACTGAATGAAGATGGTGAAGTAGTCAGAAATAAAGCCAGATTGGTCTGCAAGGGTTATTCTCAAGTAGAAGGAGTTGATTTTGAAGAAACTTTTGCTCCGGTGGCAAGAATTGAAGCAGTCAGATTATTTATTGCCTTTGCTACCTTCAAGGACTTTAAAGTATATTAGATGGATGTCAAGTCTTCCTTCTTGAATGGTGACTTGAAAGAAGAAGTATATATTGAGCAACCAGATGGATTTCAACTGTCTGATCATGGTGATATGGTCTACAAGTTGAAGAAAGTATTGTATGGACTCAAGCAAGCCCCAAGAGCCTAGTATGAAAGACTGGATAAGCATCTTTTGAAGATTGGTTTCAACAAAGGTACTGCTAACAGTAACTTGTACTTCAAAATTGATCATGAAAATATCTTGATTGTTGAAGTATTTGTTGATGATATCATTTTTGGAGGAAGAGGTAGTATGTGCAAAACTTTTACAAATCAAATGAAAAGTGAATTTGAGATGTCCATGTTTGGGAAAATAAATTTCTTCTTGGGTCTGCAAATCATTCAAACAAAGAAAGGAATCTTCATTTCACAAACCAAATATGTGAAAGAATTGTTGAAAAAATTTGGGATGGAAGACTCAAAACCAATGAACACTCCCATGGAAACTAGATGTAAATTGAGCAAAGATGATGACTCTCCTAAGGCTGATTAGAAAAAGTACAGGTCAATGATTGGAGGACTATTGTATCTTGCTCAAACTAGACCTGACATTATGAATGATGTTGGTCTTGTTGCTAGATTCAAAGTTGATCCTAGAGAATCTCATGTCATGGCAATCAAGAGGATTCTTAGATATTTGAAAGGAATAGTTGAGTATGGTTTATGGTATCCTAGAGATCATGATTTCTCTCTTCATGCATATACAGATGCGGATTGGGTAGGAGATGTGGATGACCAGAAGAGTACCAGTGGTGGAGCATTCATTTTAGGGAAAAGATTGGTTTCTTGGCTGAGCAAGAAACTAGAGGCAATATCTTTGTCCACTGCAGAAGTAGAATATATTGCAGCAACAGGTAGTTGCACTCAAGTATTGTGGATGAAGCAAATGGTAAGAGAAATCAGAGTGGAGTATGAGGAACCTATCACAATCTTCTGTGATAATTCAAGTGCAATAAATATATCAAAAAAACTAGTGTTGCATTCAAAGACAAAACATATATCCATCAAGTTTCACTTTTTGAGAGAACAAGTGAACAAGAATGAATTCAAATTAGAGTTTTTGCCCTCCAAGGATCAGATTGTAGACATTTTAACTAAACCTCTACCTAAGGACTCTTTTGAGTATCTCAGGAAGAAGTTAGGGGTTATTACCCCTCCATTGTTGAATTAAGGTGCATTGATGTGCATCAGTCCGGTGGATCTCACAGTCATATCTTGTGGTCCAGATTGATGATGGGAAGCTACTACTTAGAGGGAGCAGTTGGTATGATTTTGAGTGATACAAGTATGTGCCCTTTGCCATTGATGTCAAAGGGGGAGAGAAGACATGTGAAAAAAAAAGTGATTCCTGATCAAAGGGGGAGTAGTAAAGGAAGAGAAGACATGTGAATGGTTGTTGTTGATAGGGGGAGTTATGTCAGTCAGTGAGGAGAAGTTTTTGTCTTGATGGTTAAAATAGTTTTTCACATCATATGTTGCCATCAATGACAAAGGGGGAGATTGTTGCAAGTATGGGCCTAACCGGTGTTGTCATTGATGACAAGGATTGGATGAGTTGTATGCTGAGGATATTGAGAAAATTAGTCCTATCAGGGATAGAGAAGAACAGTGAAGATAGTGAAGTGAATATCCCAGATAAGATGAAGATCAGAGGATGCACATCAAAGGGTTTGTAGATATGTGTCTAAAGGTGATCTAGTAAAGATTTGAGAGGTCCACATGAAGATTTGAAGAAGTTATGGCCATATGAGTAAAACTAGTTCTGGCAGATGTTCAGAGGTGACAGAGTGACACAAATAGGTCCAGTGAGATCTGAAAATGCAATATCTTATTCTACAGATTTGGTGGAGTGTTTAGGAAGTCAATGTGAATTGACAACTCAATTGGTTCATGGTCTGGAGGTCCGCAAGCATCTATTCCAATATGATAGTAATGACAGACTGTGTTCTTGAGGTTTTGGATGATGGAGAGAATAATTTTAGTAAGCAGAAGTAGTATGGATGTTCTTGGTGATTTAGGAAAGCTTGTGGAGGTCTCTGGATTGTGTCCTGTTCTTGTTGGTGGTCCGCATTGAAGATTGAGCTCGTAATTGAAGAATTACTTCTGAGTGAGGATGTTCTTCCTAAGTTTGGCTGATTGGATGAGTTACACATCTTGCGGATGATCTTGAAGATGTTCTGCGAAGCATGGCATGTACCTCAAAGAAGATTGAAGTCCTAGATCTATGTAGCCAACAATGTGGTGATCAACATGAAGTCTTTTGTAATAAGTCAAGTTGTATTTGTGTATTTGCTCTGTAAAGTTTGTTGACTTTGATGATTATCACAAAGTCGATGTCTTGTATAAATAAGAAGTTGTAATGTCATTTCAAATGTATCTTGGCGGAGATGAGAGTGTGGTAGAGAGGAGAAGAGCAAAAAGTAGAGCAGAAGTGTTGGGCTTAAATGGAACTAACTCAAGCATGGTGAAGATGCTATTCTTCAGTTCAAGTATGTAATATTTATCATTCTGTAGATAGTGTGTCTCCTGTAGGTAGTGGGCCTCTTGTGAGCAGTGTGCTCGGGCAGTGAGCCCTAATTGGCATGTGCCATTTTGTTCTTCTTATTCTTTTACCAGAGAATACAATCTTGGGTTAGTCACCCTGTGGTTTTTCCCTTAACCAGGTTTTCCACGTTAAAATCTTGGTGTCATATGTGTTAATGTGTTTCTACTCTTGAATTGTTGCATTATGTTTCCATGATTGATTTATTATTGTGCTGCTGAATTACAAGAAGGATTTAAGTGGTTAATAAGAGAAAGTTTTGAGACAATTGATTCACCCCCCCTCTCAGTTGTTTGTATTGAATCTAACAGGAAGAAGATTGGTATCTTGGATGAGCAAAAAATAGGAGGTAATATCTCTGTCTATTGCAGAGGCAGCATATATAGTAGTAGCAAATAATTATTCTCAAGTTTTATGGATGAAGCAAATCCTGAAGGATATCAAAGTTGTGTTTGAGGAGCCATTCACAATTTTTTGTGATAATTCAAGTGCTATAAGCATTTCAAAGAATCTGGTATTGTACTCAAAGACAAAGCATATATCTGTCAAGTTTCATTTCTTAAGAGAGAAAATCAATGAGAATGAAGTAAAGTTGGAGTTTGTGTCATCCAAAGATCAGATTGTAGATATCTTCACTAAGCCTCTTCCCAAAGACACTTTTGAGTATCTTAGAGAAAAGTTAGGGGTTATTACCCTTCCTAATCAAAACTAAGATGCACTAAGGTGCATCAGTCCAGTGGAAATCACATTCATATCCTATGATCTAGATTGATGTTAAGGAGCTACTACTTAAAGGGGGAGGAGTCAGTATACAAATTTTGGGATTAGTCTGAAGTAAAAGGGAGAAAATATAGCAAATATGTGCCCTTTTCCATTGATGTCAAAGGTGGAGATAATTCATGTGAAAAACTAGTTGTTGGTGTAAGGGGGAGCAGTAAAGGAAGAAATTGCAGAAGTTAGAAAGGAAAGGGGGAGAAGTTTTTGTCTTGATGGTTGAATTCATTTTTTCACATCATATATTGCCATCAATGACAAAGGGGGAGATTGTTGCAAATATCTGCCTAAAGTGGTGTTGTCATTGATGCCAGCATATCCTTGTTGCCATTGGTGTCAACTGTATCCTATACTGTTGTCTGTATAGAGGACCGGATTGTTGAGGATACTGAGAAAATTAATGACAATCAATACATGTGGACCATATGGATGTGTAGAGGATTGTTAGAGGTTTCTCCAGTTAAGATTTGAGAAATCCACATGAAGATTTGAAGAAGTTATGACCATCTGAGTAGAACTGGATTCTACAGTATTCAATAGAGACAGCGTGACAAGAAGTTGGTCCGGATTGGTCTGGTATTACCACTCTATGATCTGCAGATCTAGAGACATGTCTAGAATGGTGGTGTGTTCCCTCAACTCAAGTGGTTCATAGTTTGGAGGTCCGCAAGCAATGTTTCTAGTTTGACAGTCATGGCAAATAGTGTTCTTGAGGTTCCGGATGAAGGTGTAAGAGATTCTGGTGATGTGAAGGAGTGCGGTTGTTTCTGTTGAATTCATTGTGCTTGTGGAGGTCTCTGGATCATGTAGCTGATGTGTTGGAGGTCCGCATTGAATTTTGAGTTTGTTGGTAAAGATTTTCTTCCTTGGTGTCACTGTTCTTCCCAGTCCTGGCCAACCAAAAGATTCAAGCGTGTTGTGGATGTTCTAAAAGCAATTCTCTGGAGTGTGGCGTGTTGATTCAAGTCTCAGTTATATTTGGCTGACAGTGTGAAGATTTGGATTGAGATTAGCCGACCGTGTTGATTATTCCAAGGTTGATGAAGTGTATAAATACTTGGTAAGGAGTTGTCGAAAAGTATCCTTAAACAAATGAGTTAAATCAAAAGAAAGGATCAAAAGCAGAGCAGAGCAGAAGAGGAGCGAAGGAGTGAAGAAGAGTTTATGGATAAGAGAAGAAGTTTTTGAGCCTTCAAGGGGACTAATTCAGGCATGAACATAGATGTTATTTATCAGTTCATTATCTCTTTGTTAATAACAATTCTCTTTAGGCAGTGAGCCTTTTCTTGAGCAGTGAGCTTTAGGCAATGCACCCGAAGGCATGTGCCTTCTATTTTTCTAAGTACTTTTAATAGGGTAGGCATTTTTGTGGGCTAACCCCCACCGTGGTTTTTCCCTTAACTAGGTTTTCCACGTCAAAATTCTGGTCTTGTGTGTTCATATTGTTTTTTCTCATGTGTTGATCAATGCTTTAATGTTATCATCATTAATCTGGTTGTAAAGAAGTTTCTAAAAGCATAAGTATAGGGACAACTGATTCACCCCCCCTCTCAATTGTCCGGACTAATTCTAACAGAGTAGAGGAGATATATCAAGGAGACAATGATGAAGACTTGGCATGTTTTGCTATACAAGTAAGTCTACTATATTCATTAGACTATTATAGAACATATAGTTGTCTTTCATTTGATCAGATCTATAAGTATAAAAGAAGTAAAGAGTTTTTGTTTGGATTGTCATTTGGAAAGTAGATTATCACTAAGTATAATGAATGTAGAATTGTTGTTTATCCTCTATAAAGGATTATCGTTTTCTATATTATTATTCAATAATCCAGAAAGAGGAAAAGTTATGCTTAACTATGTAGAAATATCTATTCATTGTCATATAGAATATGCCTTAGGAAATGTTAAACAATTCAATACCTATAAGTAGGGATATTCTCTTGGTTGTCTTATGTGCGTGTGTGTGTGTGTGTATATATATATATATATATATATATAACCTTTTATTGCTAGTGAAGCACAATAAGCTTTACCAATCATAAGACTGTAACAAAGCCTTTTGAAATTTCAACGTAGGTATTTTGTATGGCAACCTTAGTTTGACTGTGTATAATGTCAAGTCTGACAAAGTATTATGTCAAGGTCGGCTGTATATAGGGAGAGGCTAATTAAGTCTTATGTAGAGGTTGGCTATGTCTAATGAGAGGCTGACTATGTCTTATTGTAGAGGCCAATTATGCCTAAAGTGTAAACTAACTGTGCCAAGAAATTTAGAACTCGACTATGAAAAGAATAAGTCGATATTGTAGGATTGACTACTATGAAAACCATATTTTTGTTGTAGAAATTTAATTTGGGCCGATAGCAAACTTAAGAGAGACCTAAGAGAAGGTCATTGTTTTAAGCAGAGTATTCTCCTCATAGCAATATCTAATTGAGAAGGCATAGAGTGTGTTTGAAAGCTTAATAAAGCTAGTTAATGAGTCAAAGTCATTGTGTAGGACCACTATTTCCAAGTATATAAAGAAGAATGCGTTGTTTTTAGAAACTATTGTAAAGTTATTCTAAATTATATATATCCTAGTTTTGTAGAGGAATAATCTCTAACCCAATCTTAGGCTAAGTATAGCCATAGGATTGTCAAGAGATATACTCACTATGGCAATAAAAAGTCATGATATAGATTATTTTTTTATTTTGTTATATTTTTGATATACATGAGGAAATGAATTTAATTCATTGACCAATATATGAAATAATAGTCTATCTTTCACATATTATGAGTCGAATGATTATATTCTTAAATTAAGATAGATAGAGTCTTTAATCATAAAACCCTATGGTTTAAATGTCTGAATCTTGCATGTGTAGAATAACACAGATGAGCGTAGTAATAGGTAGACTAGTCATTGAGTAGATGGCAGGATGTTAGACTCGTGATTTCAAGGATGCAAAGAGGGACTCAATGTATGTTATATAGTCACCTAAGCTCTTACCTTACACTTGTCAAGATGACTAGTAGATAAAGGATTATGATATTTCTTTAAAACCAATATGGTATAAGCAAGTTGAAAAGAATTATTTGGTATATATGATATAAATGTTGCAAGTATGGGCCTAAACGGTGTTGTCATTGATGTCAACATACTCCTGTTACATTAATGACAAGGTTTGGATGAGTTGTGTGTTGAGGATATTGAGAAAATTAGTCTCAATCAGGAACAGTGAAGAATAGTGATGACATAAGGTAAAAGTCTAAGATAGGATGAGGATCAGAGGATACAGATTAAAGGGTTTGTAGATATGTGTCTTAAGATGTTGCAATAGAGATTTCAGAGGTCCACATGAAGATGTGAAGAAGTTATGGCAGTTCAAGTGAAACCAGTTCCGGTAGATGTTCAGTGATGACAGAGTGATACAGATAGGTCCGGTAAGATCGAAAATGCATTCTCTGGTTCTGCAGATTTGAGGAAGTGTTGGAGAAGTCTGTGTGGTGTGTTAACTTGATTGGTTCGTGGTTTAAAGGTCTACAAGTATCTATTCCTTTGTGATAGTAATGGCAGACTGTGTTCTTGAGGTTTCAGATGAAGGAGAGAAGGATTTCAGCAAGTAGAGGAAGTGCAGATGTTCTTGGTGTTTCAGACAAGATCGTGGAGGTCCTTGGATCATGTTCAGTTCATGTTGACGGTCCACATCAAAGTTGGAGCCCAGAATTGAAGAAATACTTCCAGATGAAGGTGTTCTTTTTGTGACTAGCTAACCAGATGAATTATACATCTTGCAGATGTTTGCTGACTTAGATGTTTGTTCCTAAGTTGATGTCATATATAAATAAGGGATTGCGAAGTCATTTAAGTGTGGACTTGTGGAGATGAGTGTGTGGTAGCGAGGAGAAGAGCAAAAGGCAGAGTAGAAGGTTTGGGCTTAAATGGAACTGACTCAAGCATGGTGAAGATGCTATTTACCAGTTCAAGTATGTAATACTTATTCTTTTGTAGACAATGTGTCTCTTGTAGGCAGTGAACCTCTTGTGAGTAGTGTGCTTGAGCAGTGAGCCCTAATTGGCATGTGCCATTTTTTTCTTTCTATTCTTCTAATAGAGAATACATTCTTGGGTTAATCACCCTGTGGTTTTTCCCTTAATCGGGTTTTCCACATCAAAAATCTTGGTGTCTCATGTGTTGATGTGTATCTACTCTTAACTTGTTGCATTATGCTTTCATGATTGATTTACTATTATGCTTGTGTGGAGTTAAGTATTTGATGAAGAAGAAAGTTTTGAACAACTGATTCACCCCCCCTCTTAGTTGTCTACTCTAAATCTGATAATTGGTATCAGAGCCAAGTTCCTCTGAAAGGAGCTTAACCACTTGAGGAGATCCAGGATGTCGTCCTACAAGAAGGATAGTCTAAATTTTGATGGAACTAATTTTGCTCTCTAGAAAGGTCGCATGAAATATCACTTGCAGTGTATGGGATTTGCATACTGGTCCATGGTTACAAAACCTTATGTACCTCCATAGGGTGGTCCAACAACCCTAAATGAAATAACAGATGTTGAAAACAATCTGCAGACCAAAGAAGCTCTTCTAAGCACATTATCTGACTCAGAGCTCTCAAATGTTATTGATCTACCAACTGCTTTTGAGATTTGGAATAAACTGGAACTTTTGCATGAAGGAGACCAGTATGTCAAATGTGTAAGGTTATAGAGTCTAAAAGGGAAATTTGAAAAACTGAAGATGAGAGATGATGAAAATATTACCTCTTTTATGCCAAGAGTGAATGAGCTGGTTTGTGGGATTAGAAATGCAAGTGGAACCTTGAGTGAAGATGAGATCGTTGGCAAAATTCTCAGATCCCTTCCTACTTCTTATAAAATCAAGGCTTTTGCAATCGAAGAATTCAGAGCTCACACAATAGTCACAAGAGATCAATTGGTTGGTAAGTTGGCTGCTTTTGAAATGGCCAAGTTTGGAGATGATCCTCCAAAGACTGAATCAGCATTCAAAGCCAGTGCCTCTGTAAAAGGGAAACAAAGGTTTGATCTGGGAGAAAACTCTTCAAGGAACCTATCATGGTATGAAAAAGAAAGAAAAGACTTGGAAGAAGAAGAAGCTGAAACTGCTCATCTTGAAGCTCTTATTGCAAAAAGACTACCAAGAGGATCCAGTAAGTATGAAGGGAAATTACCTTTTAAGTGTTTTAACTGCAATAAAATTGGTCATTTTGCCTCAAGATGTCTGGAAAGATTTTCAAGACCAGATCCTAATAGACCAAGGTTTCAAAAGAATTGTTACTATGTTCATGAAGAAGATGATAATGAAGGAGTAACAGATGATGAATCAGAGACATGAAACAAATCCGGGAATGAATGGGTGTTTATTGCCATCAAAGAAGAGGAACCAATATCCTCTGTATCTGTCAATCATAAAGTTGAAGAAAGAGCTCTGGCTGCCCAAGTTGAAGAAAATGATGATTGGGTCATTGACAGTGGATGCTCTCACCATATGACAGGTGACAAGAATAAGTTCTTAAATTTGGAAAAGTATGAAGGAGGTATTGTAAAATTTGGAGATAATTCTACTGGCAGAATCAAAGGTAGAGGAACTATTTCTCTTGATGGAAAGAACAAAACTAGTAATGTACTGTATGTTGAAGGATTAAAACACAATCTTCTTAGTGTTGGACAGCTGGTGGACAAAGGCTATGATCTCAGATTCAGGAATAGAAAATGCAAGATCTTTGAAAGTTTTAGAACAGAGATTGCATCCGGTACTCAAACTAAAGGTAATATCTTCCACTTGGTTGGTACTGGTAAAAATTGCTTATTTGCTCAAATTGATCAGAGTTGGTTATGGCATAGGAGGATGTGTCATGTGAATTTTGATAATATCATCAAGATAAGCAATACTCAGACTATAAGAGATCTTCCAAAATTAGTGAAACCTACTAATAGCTTGTGCAAAGAATGTTAGTTGGGTAAACTGAGCAGAGTCACATTCAAAAGTAAGGAATTATCTTCTACCGGACTGTTGGACTTAGTTCATACTGATCTTTGTGGTCCGACAAGAGTTAGGAGTATCCAAGGTGATAGATACTTCATTTTGCTAATTGATAACTATTCCCGGATGATGTGGGTAACCTTTCTAAAAGAAAAATCAGAAGCACTTTAGAAATTCAAAATATTCAAGGCCATGGTGGAGAATGAAACTGGATTAAGATTGAAATGTCTGAGGTTTGATAGAGGTGGGGAATTCACATCTAGTGAATTCATAGACTTCTATGAGAAACATGGAATAAAGAGATAGTTGTCTGCCCCTAGAACTCCACAACAGAATGGAGTTGTTGAGAGAAAGAACCGGACCATCCAGGAAGCATCCAGGACCATGATGATGGAAGCAAATGTTCCTCAGATCTATTGGAGAGAAGCTATCAACACTGCAGTTTACACTCTAAATCGAGTTCAAATTAGAAACAATACCGATAAGACTCCTTATGAACTTTGGTTTGGCATTACTCCCACTATGAGATATTTTAGAGTTTTTGGTAGCAGATGTTACATTAAAAGGGATGAAGATCTAGGAAAGTTTGATGCTAGAAGTGATGAAGGAATATTCTTAGGTTACTCTACTCAAAGCAAAGCATACTGGTGTTACAACAAGAGACTGAGAAAGATTGTAGAAAGTGTAAATGTGAAAGTTGATGAAGAAATTGAAAAACCCTCAAGAATTCATGAGTATGATGAAGATGATCAAAATGGTGTTCAGATTCAAAGTATCGAAGCCTCTTCTGAGAAACAAAGTCAAGTTGATTCAGTAGAAGAGATAACTCTCAATGAGACTGATCTAGAATTAGAGGTGCAAGAAACTCCCCAAGTTTCAAGGTATGTAACTCTAAACCACTCTGAAGATCAGATCATAGGTGACAAAAGCAAAGGGGTGCAAACAAGGAGGAGAATTGCTCAAAACTCAGATGAGTATTGTCTAATTTCAAAGATTGAACCTAAGACAGTGAATGAAGCTTGCAATGATGAAAATTGGTCAAAAGCAATGGAGGAAGAACTAATCCAGATTGAGAAAAATCACACTTGGGATCTTGTTCCGAGACCTAGAAACAAGAATGTGATTGGAACCAAATGGGTCTTCTGGAACAAATTGAATGAAGCTGGTGAAGTAATCAGAAATAAAGCTAGATTGGTCTGCAAGGGTTACTCTCAGATTGAAGGAGTTGATTTTGAAGAGACTTTTGCTCCGGTGGAAAGAATTGAAGCAGTCAGATTATTTCTTGCATTTGCTGCCTTTAAGGATTTCAAGGTGTATCAGATGGATGTCAAATTGGCCTGCTTAAATGGTAATTTGGAAGAAGAAGTGTACATTGAGCAACCAGATGGATTTCAATTGTCTAATCATGGTGACATGGTCTGTAAATTGAAAAAGGCACTGTATGGACTGAAGCAAGCCCCAAGAGCCTGGTATGAAAGATTAGATAAGCATCTCTTAAAGATTGGCTTCACCAAAGGTACTGCTGATAGTAATTTGTATTTCAAAATTGATCATGACAATATCTTAATTGTTGAAGTATTTGTTGATGATATCATTTTTGGAGGAAGAGATAGTATGTGTAAAACTTTTGCAAGTCAAATGAAAAGTGAGTTTGAGATGTCCATGCTTGGAAAAATGAATTTCTTTTTGGGTCTACAAATTACTTAAACAAAGAAGGGAATCTTCATTTCTCAGTCAAAATATGTGAAAGAACTGTTGAGGAAATTTGGCATGGAAGACTCTAAGCCAATGAACACTCCAATGGCAACTAGATGCAAGTTAAGCAAAGATGATGACTCTCCCAAGGTTGATTAGACAAAATATAGGTCAATGATTGCAGAACTGTTGTATCTCACTCAAACTAGACCAGATATTATGCAGGTTGTTGGTCTTGTTGCTAGATTCCAAGCCGATCCTAGAGAATCTCATGTTATGGCAATCAAGAGGATTTTTAGATATCTAAAGGGGATAGTTGAGTATGGGTTGTGGTATCCTAGAGATCATGATTTTTCTCTTCATGCATATATAGATGCTGATTGGGCAGGAGATGTGGATGATCGGAAGAGTACCAGTGGTGGAGCATTCTTTTTGGGGAAGAGATTGGTTTCTTGGCTAAGAAAGAAACAAGAAGCAATATCTCTGTCCACTGCAGAAGAAGAATATATTGCTGCAGCAGGTAGTTGTACTCAAGTCTTGTGGATGAAACAAATGTTAAGAGACATCAGAGTGGAGTATGAGGAGCCTATCACTATTTTCTGTGATAATTCAAGTGCAATAAACATTTCTAAGAATCCGGTGTTGCATTCAAAGACTAAACATATATCCATCAATTTTCACTTCCTGAGAGAACAAGTGAACAAGAATGAAGTCAGATTGGAGTTTGTGCCTTCCAAGGATCAGATTGCAGACATCTTTACAAAACCTCTGCCTAAGGACTCTTTTGATTATCTAAGGGAGAAGTTAGGGGTTATTGCCCCTCCGGTGATAAACTAAGATGCACTAAGGTGCATCAGTCTGATGCATAGCACAGTCACATCTCATGGTCCAGACTGATGATGGGGAGCTACTACTCAGGGGGAGTAGTAGATATGATTCTGAGGTGGTAGAGTTGCAAGTATTAGCCCTTTGCCATTGATGTCAAAGGGGGAGAGAAGACATGTGAAAAATAAGTGGTTTCTGATCAAAGGGGGAGCAGTAATGGGAGAGAAGAAATGTGAATGGTGGTTGCTGATAGGGGAAGTTGTGACAGTAAAGAAAAGTTCTTGTCTTGATGGTCAAAACAATTTTTCACATCATATGTTGCCATCAATGACAAAAAGGGAGATTGTTGCAAGTATGGGCCTAACCGGTGTTGTCATTGATGTCAACATACTCCTATTACATTAATGACAAGGTTTGGATGAGTTGTGTGTTGAGGATATTGAGAAAATTAGTCTCAATCAGGAACAGTGAAGAACAGTGATGACATAAGGTAAAAGTCCAAGATAGGATGAGGATCAGAGGATATAGATTAAAGGGTTTGTAGATATGTGTCTTAAGATGTTGCAGTAGAGATTTTAGAGGTCTGCATGAAGATATGAAGAAGTTATGGTAGTTCAAGTGAAACCAGTTCCGACAGATGTTCAGTGATGACAGAGTGATACAGATAGGTCTGGTAAGATCAAGAAATGCATTCTCTGATTCTACAGATTTGAGGAAGTGTTGGGGAAGTCTGTGTGGTGTGTCAACTTGATTGGTTCGTGGGTTTAAGGTCCGCAAGTATCTATTCCTTTGTGACAGTAATGGAAGACTATGTTCTTAAGGTTCCAGATGAAGGAGAGAAGGATTTCAGTAAGTAGAGGAAGTACAGATGTTCTTGGTGTTTCAGGCAAGATTGTGGAGGTCCTTGGATCATGTTTAGTTCGTGTTGATGATCCGTATCAAAGTTGGAGCCCAGAATTGAAGAAATACTTTCAGATGAAGGTGTTCTTTTTGTGACTGGCCGACCAGATGAATTATACATCTTGCGGATGTTTGCCGACTTAGATGTTTGTTCCTAAGTTGATGCCATATATAAATAAGGGATTACGAAGTCATTTAAGTGTGGACTTGTGGAGATGAGTGTGTGGTAGCGAGGAGAAGAGAAAAAGGTAGAGCAGAAGGCTTGGGCTTAAATGGAACTGACTCAAGCATGGTGAAGATGCTATTTACCAGTTCAAGTATGTAATACTTATTCTTTTGTAGACAGTGTGTCTCTTGCAGGTAGTGAGCCTCTTGTGAGCAGTGTGCTTGGGCAATGAGCCCTAATTGGCATGTACCATTTTGTTCTTTCTATTCTTCTAACAGAGAATACATTCTTGGGTTAATCACCCCATGGTTTTTCCCTTAACCAGGTTTTCCACGTCAAAAATCTTGGTGTCTCATGTGTTGATGTGTATCTGCTCTTAACTTGTTGCATTATGCTTTCATGATTGATTTACTATTATGCTTGCGTGGAGTTAAGTATTTGATGAAGAATAAAGTTTTGAACAATTGATTCACCCCCCCTCTCAGTTGTCTACTCTAAATCTGACAATAAATTGAGAAATAAGAATGTTGTCTCCAAGTTAAGAAAAGTGTGAGTGAACAAATGACTATATTTATATAAAACTTTGGCCAAAGTAATGCAAAAGTCACTGCTTGCATTTTCGGTTCACAATGTACCAGATAGCTGAACAATCAGAATGGGTCATACATAGCTAGAGCTAGACTAGAGTTGTAAACCCAAATGTCATTAGCTAAGACACATCACTAGTTCTTAGATGGCATCAAGAATCATTTGATTCTCATTATCTAATACCCTCATGAAGGGAAGGGCCACTTCTAATAGGAAGGTGTGTAGGGGACCGTCGATCTATGATTGGAGGAAAAGCACCAGGGTGATGCTCTCTCTCTCTCTCTCTCTCTCTCTCTTACAGTTGATTGCCAAAGACTTGTGAACAAGATACATTACTTACTTTGTAAAAGATAGTGGTAAAATTGTAAGTCATAAGAAATACGACCATTTGTTATATGTGGAATTTTGTTTGTTGCATGTCAAGCGACCATTTTTTGAACATATGTTTTGTACTTGAAATTACAAATGTAATATATTTGATTACAGATAATAAAAAATAAGTGTTATGTTTTTGCTTTATGATTTTTAATATTTCGGTTGGGATGTTATACTCTAAAAGATGATTTCCTCTTCCTAACATTGATATGATCATTGACTCCAATTTTAGCCATGCATTGCTCTCATTCATAGATGGCTTCTCTGGATATAATCAAATTTTCATCAATCCTCAGGATCAATATAAGACATCTTTTATAACTCCATGGGGAACATTTTTTTTGGTTGTCATGCCATTTGGATTGAAGAATGCTGGTGTGACTTACCAACATGCTATGACACTTATCTTTCATGATTTATGCATAATATCTTAGAAGACTATGTTGATGATATTCTAGCCAAGTCTATCTTGCATCAGGATCATGTCAAAATCCTCCATCAAATCTTTGAACGTATACAAAAATACAACATGAGATTGAATCCCCATAAGTGTGTCTTCGGCATCAATAGCAATAAGCTATTGGGATTCATTGTTTTGCGTCATGGTATTGAGGTGGATATGAAGAAGAATTATGCTATTGTCAACATGCCACCACCTAAAAACATCACAACTTTATAGTTTATAAGGGAAGATACAAGCCATCCTCTGATTTGTGTCACAACTCGCATATAGGACTCTCCCTTTCACACAACTTCTTAAGAAAGGTTCTCATTTTAATTAGAATGAGGATTTCAAAAAATATTTTGATAACCTAAAAAGCTATTTAGCTAATCCTCCCGTATTACACCCCACCATCTCCAGATGACCTTTTCTTTTGTACACATCAACTTCTTCTAATGCTCTTGCATCTCTATTGGTACAACATGATGACGATGGCAAAGAACGTGTTGTATATTACATCAGTTGAATGTTTCTTGATTATGAAGTTTGATATTCTACAATTGAAAAGCAATGTCTTACTCTTGTATTTACAACACAAAAGCTAAGACACTATCTTCTAAACACTAAAACTAATGTCATTATAAAATTTGATCCCTTGAAGCACCTCTTTGCTAAAACGGATCTATCAAGACATTTAACTAAGTGGGTTATGTTGTTAACGAAATTTGATCTAAAATTTGTCTCCCAAAAATAAATTAAGGGTCAAGCATTGACTGACCATTTGGTTGAAGCTCCTTCACCATTTTCTTTTCCAAATCAAGAATCATTCCCTAATGATGAAATCCTTTCTTTGGACACTAATCAATAGTGGGATCTATTCTTTGACGGTTCTAGGTGTTGAACTGGCTCCAGTGCTAGCATTATACTAGTACCTCCTTCAGGAAAGCTAGTTCCTCTATCTTATCATCTCAACTTCTCATGTACAAACAAAATTACAGAGTATGAAGCCCTTATTGTTGGCTTGTGTGCCGCTTTGTCACTTAATATAAAAAATGTTTGCATATTCAGTGATTCTTAGTTGATTATAAGACAAGTCATTGCATCTTATCAAGCAAAGCAGGATAAGTTATCTCAGTATCGTGACTTAGACTTATCATTGTTGAATCGTTTCTCCTCTTCCAAAATTGACACAATCCCATTAAAAGACAATTGATATGAAGATGCAATGGCAAGAACTACTTCCCTTATATCCCCTAATGATTCATCCAAGGATTGTCTATTCATCATTCATAATAAAATATCACCCTCCATATTTGAAAACATTTCTAATATAATCCTTTGTTGTAGCATCGATTCAAATGAATGGTACTCCCATATATTCCAATATTTGAGTGATGGTACCTTTCCTAATCCAACATCTAGAAATTCTTGAGTTCGCATCCACAAGCTCGCAGCGTGTTACGTCATTTATCTAATGTTCTTTATCGAAGAGGATACAATGGACTCCTTCATTGTCTTAATAAATCATAGATCCCTATTGCCTTAGAGGAAGCACATTCAAGTGCTTGCGGAGGGCATTTTGGTAGATCTTTGGTTCAAAAATTACTTCACCAAAGCATGGAACAAGATTCTTTTGCCTTCATAAAAAAGTTCCTGCAATGTCAACAACATAACAATCTCATTTGAGCTCCTACCTAGGAACTTCGTACCTAGGTATCCCCTTGGTCATTTTCCACGTGGGGATTGGATATTATTGGAAAAATCTCTCCTCCTTCACAAGGAAATAATTCCATTCTCATGGCTACCGATTGTTGCAAGTATGTGTAATCGGTGTTGTCATTGATGTCAACAAGTTTGTGTTGTCATTGGTGTCAACTGTATCAATAAGAGATGTTGCATGAGTATGAGAAGTTGGTGTGTCAAATGCATGATGTATCTGATGAGGAGGAAGTGTTGAAGAGGGTGATAATATGTTTCAAGTGATTGGTTTCCAAGTGCTTTTGAGAAAATTTGATTAATAAAGGAAACAGTGTGTTGGAGTGGCATTTTGGTTTATAGAGTAGTGTTCTAGTTTTATTCCGCATTTCCTCTATGTTGAAGATCTACCTTTGCAATTTGGATATGTTGTTCGTAGATGTTAAGAGATGCTATATTCCAAATTTGGTGTTCTCGTTCATTGTCCAGAGGAAGTTGTGTTCACTAGTGTGTGGACTGTGTTTATGATTTTGGAGAGGTGTTTGGGAGAAATTCTTTTACTCCGCATTTCTCCGCAAAGAGGTTTTAGGTCTTATAGTCTTGGAAGTGTTCTTATAAGGTTAATATCTATCTTCAGTCAAGGTTGTTTGTGGTTTGGTGGTCTAGAAGATGATTTCATGAGTTGCATTATATGACAAAGACATTTGAGTATGTTGGGTAAACAGGATAAGGTTGTGTGGAAGGTGAAAATTGTTGTGGAGGAATTTGTTGGTTTTTAGGGTGTTTATGGAATATTTTAGATTGTTCTCAAGCATGGTGTATGGTCCGCGAGACGTCTTTGGGTTTGAGGAAGTGTGTTCATAATTGATTATTGTGTTAACACAAGTTTGACCGACCTTGGGTGTTTACACTAATTGCAGAGTTGCTTTGGTGATTGTGAAAGCATGGAGTGGCATGCTTGGATGAATTTAGGTCCAAGCTAAGATGTGTTGTGGTTCACCTTCATTCCTTTCCACTACGGGAATGTTTAGGTCCATACCTAATTTAAATTTTTTGGGTTAAGGTTACTTACTGACCTTGGAGAATGTTCTCAAGGTTGAATACAGTATAAATAAGTGTCAAGGGATCGTGATCAAGTGTGCATGCGATGAAGGTGAAGTACATAACAGTGTGGTTGAATGCGTGGTACAATAAAAGCTTTCATGTGTTAGATCACTAGATGTAGTGAGAAAAAGTTGTCTACAATTCTTTAGTATGACTGTGAATGTGTTGATGGTGTTGCGGTGGAATTCTCTGTTGCATTGAGATAGTTTTCTCCTTGTAAAAATCTTCTCTATCTTCTTCTCTATTTTGGAAGTGAGCCAAGGGCAGTGAGCTTTTTTTTTGGGCAGTGAGCCCTTTGGTAGTGAGCCTTCTGGCAATGAGCCTATTGTTTTTCAATGTTGATATTACTTTATACTATGAGCTAATCCTCATTGTGGTTTTTCCCTTCTTGGGTTTTCCACGTAAATCTGGTGTTCTCTTGTGTTTGATTTTGAGTTGATTCAGTTTCTATTATTTGCTTTCATGCTTAATCATCATAACAGTTTAAGGGTTAATTGAATTGATGTGGATCTAAATGTGTTTGAGGGTTTTAGAATTTTAAATTATAACTGATTTACCCCCCCTCTCAGTTGTCATGTGCATTCAACACCGACTACTTCATGAAATGGGTTGAAGCAGTTCCACTTTGATCCATGACTACTGAAGTAATCTATCACCTCATCTTTGATAATATTATTTCTTGATTCAGACTTTCTTCCTCTTTGGTTACTGACAATGCTCATCATTTAAGAATAAAGACGCGAATAAATTCCTCAAAAAATTCCACATTCAACATCACTTCTCCACGCCATATTATCCACAATCAAATGGCCAAGTAAAAACTTTTAATAAAATAATTGGACAAATCCTTCAGAAAACTGTTAATAAACACAAGAAGGATTGGCATACTCAACTCTCTTAGGCATTATGAGCTTATTGAATAAGTGTTCATATGGCTACGAGTACTACCCCATACAACATATGGAAGGAAGCTCTAGAACTTTGTAATTTGTATAGAAGGTATGATCATTCACATCAACTAAGCCAATTTCCTAGTATTATTGTATTGTAACTGTATATGAAATAAACTAGCAATTGGACCCATAGGTTCAATGGGCAGGCTGATAATCTTTTGCAAGCAAGAAACACACAAATATTTGGCCTACTTGCAATGCACCTACAAGGTAGTTAATTTAATCTTGTTTTTGGATTCGTGTGTGAAACTCTCTCTTTGGTCCCATTAACTCAAAAGGACTTAGTGTGGGGCAACAAGGGTAAGTGGCATGATCTTAGGGGTTCTATCAGTTGCATGGCCAAACATGTGACCATGGTCACCCACTCTAATCTCTTCAAGCTGCTAGTAGTGATATGGCCCAAAACACCCTATTCAATGTCAAGACTATTGTTCAATGTTGATAATCACTCTACACTGGTTGACATCTAGACCCATGACTATCCAAATGGTTGCATCAACAAATCAAATGGTGAGCAATGAAAATGTATGAACGAAAGAAAGGAAGTGAGTCAACTATTTATTTTTTACATTGAGAGTGATGAAAGGAGATAGCTTGTGAGAATCTATTACAAATCCACTAGGAGGAATTTGTAATTGACTTTCTTCTCGTGAAAGGAGACCAACACATTTGATGTGCAGTGCAGTGTAGATGACCCTAATACTTTGATTGTTACACTCAAAATTACAAGGTATTCTACTTTCTAGATGAGATAAAGAGATTACAGAGGAAAGTAAGGAGAAATCATGTTTCAATTATTTGGTAAGACATCAATTTATAGTCCTCAAGTTTAGACGTTCAACCAAACACAAAATCTAGATGTTCCCTTAGTGATGAGCACTTGATGAAATATATAGATTGATGGTCTAGATAAAAAGGACTACCATGAAATAGATCTTGGCCATTGATTTTCCAAACAATACCATAAATGATAAAAAAAGAACCAAAAATTATTCACTTTCGATTTTTTTTAAAAAATAATGTAATAAATGCTAAGAAACTATAAAAACCTTTTCAACTTGCATTTAATATTATTTTCCTTTATTATTGTCTTATTCTAACTGATTGAAAACAAAATTACTAATAATGTATTTGCTCTCCATAATTTTTAATCATAAATATAGGAACATGATTTTTTTATTAATTATTAATGATAATTTTTTATTTCTTTACTATTGGGTAGTGTACATGCACTCCAAGCTCTATGTCATGCACTTAAAACTCCCTCAAATGAATTTACACCTTATACATCTATGCTACATGGAATGTTATTCTACACCTTATAAGTGCAACCAAATGAAATTATGATAAGATTGCAAAGAGATTCATTTCCATAGCTAAATATGTATATCAAATTAGATTGTGATTAAAACAAAATATCAATAGATTTTGAGCCCAAGTATGGAATGAGATTAAGTCAAAAATTTATAAAAGTTAAACAAGACATTTCAATCAACATCTAGATGTAGTTGAAAGATATAATACAACATAAATCAATTGAGATCCAAGTTTAATCAAATGTCTAAAGGAAATAAAGCCAATAAAAAATGGACAGGATCAAACTATAAACTGAATCACATACCAAATTGGTTTTGGGGAGAGATTAGAATGGAATAAAAGTGAAAAAACTCTATGATCACTATTCTTGTGCCACATTATTATAAAATCTAGGTTAAAAATGGCAGTAAATGAAAAAGAAGCACTCAAAAAATCCAATGAATGAGTGGTCAACAAGTTAAAGAAAATTAATATAACAATCTATTTTAAATGATAATGATATGAAATCAAAAGTTGATGCTTAATATCAAAATTAGTCTATAAATATTTCAAATCATTTTCAAGGTATATATATTTTCAAATCTAGCAAGTTAGATTCTAGGATGAGATAAATTCATATCAATTACATTATACATACAGTAATTAGGTAATACTAATATTCAAGGCAAGACAAAGAGTAGTTATCACTAATACTGTGTTGAATCTAGGGCATACAACTGAGAGGGGGGGGGGTGAATCAGTTGTATAGAACTTGTTCTATTTCAAACACTTTATTCTCTGTTGTTAGTTAGCAGCATATCAAATAATCATTCATGGAAGCACAATACATAAACACAAGAGTAGATAAGCATCAACACATTGAACACCAAGATTTTGACGTGGAAAACCCGGTTAAGGGAAAAACCACGGGGTGATTAACCCAAGAATTATTCTCTGTTAGAAGAATAAGAAAAAATGAATGGCACATGCCAATAAGGGCTCACTGCCCGAGCACACTGCTCACAAAGAGGCCCACTGCCTACAAGGAGACACACTGTCTACAGAGTGATGAAAATCACAGTCTTGAACTGGAGAATGACATCTCTACCATGTCCGGATCAGTTCCAATTAAGCCCAACAATCTCTGCTCTGCCTTTCGCACCTTTCTTCGCTACACCATGCTCATCCACATGCCACTCCCTGAAATGAATTCGCAAATCACTATTTATACAAGACATCGACTTAGGAACAAGCATCTAAGTCGGCAAACAGCCATAGGAGTATCCGCAAGATGAATAACACATCCGGTCGGCTATCACAAGAACATTCGCAGGATGAACAACTCATCCGGTCGGCTAAACAGAGCAATAACTTCATCCGGAAGAATAACTTCAATTCCGGGCTCTACCATCAATGCGGACCAACAACACAACCTAAACATGATTCAAGAACCTTTACAAGTCTGTCTGAATGTCCGGATACATCCGCACTTCCTCTACTTACTGGGATCTCTTGTCTTCCTCATCCGGAACTTCAAGAACACAGTCTGTCGCCACTGTCATAATGCAAGAGGTACTTCCGGACCTCCAAATCATACACAAATCAGGATGACACATCACAAGGACATCTAAAACACTCCTTCCAATCCGCAGATTATGATAATACAATTCCGGACCTCACCGGACCTTTTTGTGATCCTCTGTCACCTCCGGATACTTGCCGGACCCGGTTCTATACCGGCAGCCATAACTCCTTTAGATCTTCATGCGGACCTCTGAAATCTTAACTGTAGCATCTCAAGACTCATATCTACTAACCCTTTAATCCGCATCCTCCGGTTCTCATCCTATACAGTATATTTACCTTCTTCTCATCACTGTTCTTCACTGTTCCTGACTGAGGCTAATTTTCTCAATATCCTCAGCACAAAGCTCATCAAATCCTTCTTGTCAATGCAGTATGAGTATGTTGACATCAATGACAACAATGGCTCACCTCATACTTGCAACATACTGACCACAGGGATTATAAATGTGATACTTGCAATTGTGGCTACCTTTGCCCTTGCTTTCACTCCATCTATAAATAAATATCTATCAATATTCGCAATCATCAAACAAAAAGGCTCATCTTGATTTCCTAAGAGCTGCTTAGTTTACATTGCCTTTAACACATCTAACCTAATGTTGATTTGATTAAAAAAAGTGGAATCATGGAAGAAAATTATGAGTGCTATGATTACCGTGTGAGCATTTCTTTGTCATGAATTGAGCAATAGAATTGGGTGTAGTAAGAGGAAAAGGCATAAAATCCATGGCCATGTCCTATCTCCTCACTACCAATTGTGTGTATTAATTACAATACCCATAACTAAAAATGAGGTTACATATCTTAATATTTTATTCTATTCTATCAAATTTACAATCAATTTAAACATGCTCAGATGTAGAGATAATGAAGAATCCATATATAAGTTGAAGTTTGGAGTAGAGTAGTTGTAGATAGGATTGAATCTAAACCAGGGTCCACTACAGAAAGAATCACATCTCACCAAAGGTAGGCCTCGCCAATATTTTCTTCTTTAGGTTTCCCCTTTTGAGTAAGCCCTTAGATTTCTCTAAGAGATAGTCTAGAAGTCTACCTGGCTCTTCAAAAAAATTAAGAGAATCTTGAAAACCAGAAGAAAGTTTATCATATTCCATTTGTAGCTTGTAGAACTCCCATTCCACAACCATGCAAATTTGATCCTTGTCTTTATTGAGATCATCAAGGAAGCTTATTTAATTGGAATGGAAATTAATATCACACTTGTTTATGAAGCTCAACAAGTCCTAAACTTCATAACAAGCTTCTATAACTTTCCTTAGTTCACCTTCAATGTGAGGTAAAACTAAAAGAGTTTTTAAAATTAGTCTCTTTAATATGGGATACATTCTTTTATTAATTTAGAATTGTCTAATTGTTTATTGAGTATATTTAGAGTATTGATTTTTTACAAAGAGGATAAAAGTTATGAAAATATGTATTCTTAAGTTTATTGTACACTTGTTGTTCTTTGTTACAGTTGTAAATCCAAGCTATTCAAGGGTTTGATTTATTTTCTTAATATTGAGATTAAATCTACACTCAAACATGATTTAGAGTGATAGACAACAAATTTTTAAAATCTATCTAAATTTATTAGAAAACTTTAGATTATTAGTGAATCATTTTCTAATATTTGTCACAACACTTCTTCATCATTTAAAATCTTGCTAAAAATGACATTTAGTTTTATTTGATTTCTATTTTTATTTTAATTACTTAGATTGGTTGCAATGATCAACCCAACTATAGTTAATTTAAATTAATTGTATTTTATTGAATACATTTCTTAAATTAACTTAGATTAACCTAATGTGAAGTACTTTCCCTTATAATTGTGAATTGTATTTATTTCTATTTAAGTGAATTGTTCTTTTAAAATAATAAAAATTGAAACAAAAGCAAAAAGATCCTTTTTACACCACCTCTATTGATTAACATGGATTTTAAAATATTAAACAACAATTGTCCATATTATACCAAAAAAAAATTGAGGGTAGGAAAGTGCCAATCAATATGATTTCACATTTGTAGTTTATAATTCATCTTTTTTTGTAGAGACCTCATATTGTCCATAGGAAGGAGTGTGACTAATGACCACACCACTAGTTCATGTTGTTCACTAAAGGAATTCAAATAACCAAATGTGTAAGGTGTGGATTCATTCTAGGGAGCTTGGAGTGCAGGTACATCATCCTGCACAATATGTTTGATGGGAAATTTGAGGCACACTTTGTTGTGGCAAACATTTCAATCCATATTCAAACATTGTTGGTTAATAATGAACCTTTTAGGAACAATGTACTTAATACAGTCTTCACCACATCATTTGAAAGTTTTGTACAATACAACTTTTTTTGCTGGCATTAAAATATATTCACTCACTTGACAATTTTGGTGTAAATATCCAACATGGAATTTTCCATTATGTAACATAACCTAACTTGTGCTACAAGATGCAAGGAGATGAGATTGAAGAGACTTAAGAACAAATCTCAATAGTTGATGTCACCCTCCATGATGAAAATGTTGTGATTCTTTAACACCACCTATCACACTCTCTTCAAGGTTGGGTCATAGTAGCGGTCGACCTCGTGGCCCAATTCATACTTGGACGTAAAATTCTTACTATAACCAAGACCAAGACTCTTATCCAGCTGCCACTCACTTTCCACCCCGTCCTCTGGTATAGGACCATCCTTTGGCTGCTGCTTAGCGAGCGAGGACTTAATGTGTTTAGCGGGAGAAGGAGGGGGAAATGGGCGGCGAAAAAACCTTCTGGGAGTTCATAATATCCCGTGTCTTCTACCTAGTAGAATAATACTTGAATCTCGGACCCAAGTCTCAACCTAAACTCAATTTGATTTGACGTCTCATGTCCATTAAAGTCTTGTTCAAGTCCAGAATTGTTAAGTTATCTCACAGACCCCAAATTCTTAAATATTTTGGCAATCACATCCTCTACAAACTGTCAAAAGTTTAAGCCTCAATCGGACCCAAGCGAGCGAGTGAACTATGATTAATGAAATCAGTTCAGGTCCATAGTCTGTCAATGGCATAATGTCATATGAAGTCTAGACCCGCGAACCTTGGTATGATGGAGTTGATAAATAGACTCGCATTCATCGTTAAAGTTGAAGAGCTTGTACTCTAGTCTCTAAGGCCTTTGAGACTATCGATTCTTTGGAGAGATCCACGTCCAATGATCTCTCCTAGATAACCTCAAGACAACATGTCCTCTCTAAAGTAAATTTGAATGTTGTCTTAGAAATCCAAAATTCATCTTGCAAAAATGTCATCTTGTAATGAATTATGAAACTCTCACATTTGTTATGATTGTTCTATCCTGGAATGTAAGGGGCTTGAACAGTGGCCCTCAACAAAAAGCTGTTAGTGATTTGGTTAGAAGTCAATCTCCTGATGTTCTTTTCCTGCAGGAAACTAAGTTATCAGTGGAGTGTATGTTTGGTTTAGTGCCTAAGTTGTGGGGGAGTGGAGAGTGCCAGTGTATTGGTGCTCAAGTGTCTGTTGGAGGAGTGGCTTGTTTATGGAATCCTCGGAAGATCCGCCCTCTTTGATGGTTGTCCTTTCAGTCTTCTATCTCTATGATTGCTTCTTGTTTTGAGACAGGGGAGTCTGTTCTCTTCTCCAATATCTATGCGCCTACTAAACTTCAGGGTAAACAACTGTTGTGGTCCCATATCTAGTTTGTCCAAAGCATGGTTCCTTTCCATCCGTGGATTATGGTTGGAGACTTCAATGCTATTTCTGAGTTGGCTGAGAAGAGGGGTGGTATTGCGAGGCTTGAGCCTTCTACACTGCTACTTCAGGATAACATTTCAGCTTTAAATCTTGTGGATATCAAGCCCATTAATGGCCAGTTTACTTGGAATAATCAGAGGATTGGGAATAACTGCATTGTGGAACGACTTGACTGCTTTCTGGTTTCTTGCTACTGGGTTGGTGGGTTGTGGTCTTCTAGCTCTGAAATTTTGGATTGGAGGGGATCAGATCATTGGCCTATCAAGCTGGCTATTTCTTCAACTCGTGTGCCTCGGTCTCCTTCTTTCAAGTTCCAGCTTATGTGGTTGCGTGACTCCTCTCTCCATGACTATATTGTTGAGTGGTGGAGGTATGGTAGACCTGCTTATGGTACAACAATGTATACTTTTGCTAAGTTACTTCAATTTGTCAAGTATCAGCTTAAATGTTGGAATCGGCAGTGCTTTGGAAACATTTTCCATGCTAAGACTGCTGCCCAGGCTGAGTTGGATGGTATTACGAGGTTGATCAGGGAGGATGGAGTGACTGAGGACTTGCTTCGGGAAGAGACTAGGGCTTTGAAAGCATTGGAAGAGTGTGAGCTACGAGAGGAAGTTTTTTGGAAACAAAAGGCTTAGATTGAGTGGCTCCAGGAAGGGGATAAAAATACCGCTTTTTTCTTCAACTCGGTGAAAGCCAGGAGACATGGCAATTCTATTTCTACTATGGTGAATGACAGGGGTGAAACTCTTTCTTCTTTGTAGGAAATCACATGTGAAGCTATGCAATATTTTGCTTCTTTATTTAGGGAGGACTCGCAGGGGGGTTATGATGAGGAAGCTCAGGTCCTTTCTTGTATCCCTTCTTTGGTTTCTAGGGAGATGAATGAGCATCTTATGAGTGATATTTCGATTGAGGAGCTAGAGGGGATCGTGTTTCAAATGAAGAGGGGGAAAGCTCCTGGCCCTGATGGTTTCCTGATTGAGTTCTTTCAAGAATTCTGGGAGATTATCAAGTTGGACTTGTTGGCAGTTGTTCAGGAGTCTCATAAGAATAAACAGATGTTACGGGCTTTGAATTCAACCTTCCTTGCTCTCATCCCAAAGTGTGATGGGGTGGATAGGTTAAGTCAATTTTGTCCTATCTCTCTTTGCAATGTGATTTATAAAATTATCTCTAAATTGATTGCTGATAGGATGAAAAAGTGGCTTAAAGTGCTAATTTCTGAGGAACAGAGTGGTTTTGTGGTGGGACGTCAGATTCTGGATGGGGTTGTTATTGCAACTGAAACCATTCACTCTATGGCTAATTCCAAAGATAAGGCAATGTTCATCAAGCTTGATATGGCTAAGGCTTATGACCGTGTTCGATGGTCCTTCCTTCAGAAGGTTGTTGGTGCTTTTGGTTTTGGGGATGAGTGGATTTATTGGGTTATGAGTTGTGTTACTTCAGTCTCCTTCTCTGTGTTAATAAATGGTGAGCACTCTGAGCTTTTTGGCGCCTTTCGGGGTTTACGGCAGGGTGACCCCCTCTCTCCTTACTTGTTTCTTCTTCTTGTTGAGGGTCTGGGACGCTTGATAAGAAGGAATGTGGAGTTAGGTTTCATTCAGGGCTGGGGGTGGGGAGGTGGTTTACCTCCTCAATCTCACTTGCAGTTTGTTGATGACACTGCTTTGATGGGTATGGCTACAATTAGGGAAGCTTTGAATTTGCGCAAGGTGTTGGATGTTTATCTTCTAGCTTCGGGCCAATTGATTAATGAAGATAAGTCTTCCATCTTTTTCTTCAATACTCCAGGTTCCATTCAGAGGTGAATTGCTCATATCTTGAGATTTCAGACTGGGGTTCTCCCTTTGACCTATCTTGGTATTCCCATCTCTATTGGAAGACTTCCCAAGGAGTCTTGGCAGAATATTCTAGATAAATTTCGTGTGAAAGTTAATCATTGGACCCATCGCTGGTTGTCCTTTGCGGGTCGTGTTCAGTTGCTCAAGTCTGTGGTGTAGGCCCTCCCCATTTATAGATGTATGATTCAGGTGGCCCCTTTAGGTTTTGTTAGGGAATTGGATTCCTTAGCAAGATAGTTTTTATGGGCTGGTAGCTTATTGTCCTCTAAATGGAGCCTTGTTAGATGGGACATTGTTTGTAGCCCGAAGCAGTTTGGCGGCCTCGGGTTAAGGCAATCGTCGTTGTCAGGGATGGCGTTGGCTGCTAAATTGTATTGGCGGTGGTGTGTGGAGCAGGATGGGATTTGGGCCAGGATATTAACTCAGAAATACTTCCCAGGGATCCCTCAAATTGATATTCCTCGGTATCCACTGGTGGGGAAAGGCTCGGTGATTTGGAGTACGCTCAAGAAAGGGGCTGCTCTGGTCAAGGATGGTTTATTTTGGATTTCTAAAAGAGGGACAAAAGCTCATTTTTGGTCCGATTCTTGGGATGGTTTTCCTCCCATTGTTTCTCAGTTTCCTAAATTGGTGACTCTGTGCCAGAGGTTCTGTGAAGTTGGTTGTTCAAGGGTGAGTGACTTCAAGTCCTTTTCTTCTCATGGGCAGTTGGTGCTGGCAAGATGGAAGAATCCTAATGAGTGGCCTGTTGTTGGTATGGAGGAGTAGTATCCTTTCTCGTAGACGTTGTAGCTCCCTCCAGGAAGGGGATGTTCTTTCTTGGTCTCCTAATCCTAAGGGTGTCTATACTGTTGCTTCTGGATATCAGGTGTTGTTATCTAACCAGCTGGATGGGGTGGAGGTTCATTGGTGGAAGAAAGTGTGGAATAAGCTTTCTTGGCCGAAGTGTAACTGCTTTATTTGGACTTTGGCTTGGAATAGGTGCTTGACTTGGGATAATATTCAGAAGCGGGGTTTTCAAGGTCCTTCTATGTGTGTTATGTGTGGATGTGGAGAGGAGGACTCCTCTCACTTGTTTTTTCGTTGTCCCTTGACTTTGCAGCTTTGGCATTTTTGGTGGGAAGTTTGGAAAAGCCCCTGTGTTCATGCTTCCTCCCTGGTGGATTTTTGGAGTAGTCTGGGTAGACCTCCTTCTATGGCCTCTTTCTTGCAAGATGTGTGGTATGCGAGGCCTTCCTTCATACTATGGCAGATTTGGTTAGAACAGAATCGTAGAATATTTTAGGGTGAGAAGCTGTTGATTCAACAAGTTTGGCACAAAATTATGAGTATGATTCGGGAGATGGTGGAATCTAAGTGTGATGTGGTGTTCCCTTTGGAGAAAGGAGATGCTGAGCTGGTGGATAGATTGGGTATTCAGGGGTTGTCTCCAACTTCTGCTTGTGTCAGGAAAGGAAGGCGAGTGAAAAAGAAAGTGCAAAGGGTGGGGAGATGGCTTCCCCCTCTATCTGGCATTCTGAAGCTCAATACTGATGGTTCTTCAAGGGGTAATCCTGGGCCTGCTGGGATTGGTGGGACTGGCGGGGATTTTTCGGGATCAGTGGTTTTTTTCTACTCTATTCATGAAGGATGGCAAACTATCAACCTTATGGAAGGTTTGGCGATCCTCTATGCTTTGGAGAGGGCTTATGCATTGGGATGGTGCAAGGTTATCTGTGAGTCTGATTCACAGGTTTTGATTAATTTGCTGAATACACAGAAGGTTTCTGATATTAGTTGGCAATTGGCTATGATGGTGCAACAAATTCTGTAGATAAGTTATTTGATGGAAATGGTGTCTTTTGTCCATATTCCAAGGGAGTGGAATAGGGTAGCAGATTGTTTGGCTAAGTGGGCTTCTGAGCATTTAGATGGTTGGAAGATTGATGAATGGGAGCAGGTTCCTCATGAGCTCCGACATGACTTGGAGAAGATTCTTGCTGAGGATGGGAATGGTATTGGTGAAGGATGATGTTGTTTCATGCTTTGTATGGCTGTTTCTTATGGATTACTGGGGCCTTGGCCCTTTGATGCTTTGTAATGTTCTTTTCTGAATTTCAATAAAGTTTTTACCCCTTTTAATTAAAAGAAACTCTCACATTTGTTGGCAGAAATAGGGGAAGCAGGGGAGGTAGACAACAAACCACCAAGAAAAACAAATACAGAAATAGAGAGGACAAACATAATGACAACAATATTTCTTTCTATATATATACCTTTTGAGGTTACATACATAACTTCTTACAATTTACAATGCATAGCTACAGTCAAAGCTGCTGCTCTATTTTTCCTGATTTGCTCCAATCACTGGAGCTGGAAACTAAACTATTTCTAGAGCTGCCTGGAACTCCGTAGCTGCCTTACTATTGCTGCTGCAACATTCCTATCTCTGCTATTCTTCTTTGATATTCTCCTTCTTCATATTCCTCTGCTGCTGCAGGTTAACATCTGCTCTATCTTCTGTCTTCTGCAGTCAACGGTTCTTTCCCTCCTATTTTCTCTTGCCAGAACTGGCACTCAACGCTTTGAAATTCAAACTGACCTATCGAATTAATTGCTGGGCAGGCCAACGGTGCTGGGTGCAAATTTGAGGGATCTCCAAGTTCTGACGTGGGGGCAGGCAGTATTAAATTGCTCTTACAAAGATTAAATTTCCAACACTCCCCCTTAATCTGAAGTCAGATGTCATTCAACAATTTTCTTTTTGGAATTGATCTCCGAAGTTATACTTTTGCCTTTGCCTTTTCGGAGCAGATCTCTGGAGCTGTTTATGTCATTTTGGATGACCTCCGAAGCTCTTTTCTGCGTCTCCGGATCACCTCCAGAGCTGCATATACATTCCAGAATTGGATCTCTAGAGCTCTCCTGCTGTCTTTCCGAATCTGAACCTCCGGAGCTGCCTTCTTTGTAGGACTGCACACCTCCGGAGCTATCCTCTTTCTAGGGCTGCACACCTCCAGAGCTGTCCACAATGCCTAGCCTATCTCTTAGGTGTTCAAAAGAATCTTTTGGCAATGCCTTCGTAAAAATGTCAGCGAGCTATTGCTCAAATTTGTATTATTGCAACTCAATCTCTCCTCGTTCTACCAACTCCCTTATGAAGTGATAATGGATCTCAATGTGCTTGCTTCATCCGTGGAAGACTGGATTCTTTGATAGGGCTATTGATGAAACATTGTCACAATGAATGGTTGTACCATCTTCTTGCTGCTCATACAAGTCTGCAAGGATCCTTTTGAACCAAATAGCCTGACATACTGCTACATTTGCTGCAATATACTCAGCTTTTGCTGTAGAGAGAGAGACAATGGGCTACTTCTTGGATGCCCATGATATTAAGCCTGAACCCATGTGAAACACATAGCCGAATGTGCTCTTCCAGTCATCTACACTTCTTGCCCAATCACTATCTGTGAAACTAGCCAACATAAACTCATTAGATACATCATACAAGATGCCATAACCTGTTGTGCCATTCACATACCTCAGGATCCTCTTTCCTTCTTGCTAATGTGTGTCCTTAGGCTTCTCCATGAACCTAGAAATCAAGCTTACAACATACATCAAATTAGGCCTAGTTGCTGTCAAGTACATGAGGCTTCCAACCATGCTCTTATAGAGGGTTGGGTTTACTTCCTTGTTGCTGTTTACTATTCTCCATCTTAAATCTTTTCACAATCTGTTTGGCATAGTTAGTTTACGAAATAAATATGCCATGCTCTGTTTGTTCGACCTCAATGCCAAGGAAAAAATTTAGCAGACCTAAGTCTGTCATCTCAAACTCATTCTTCATTGCCTCTTTGAAATCAGCAATGAAAAGATCACTATTGCTAGTAAAAATTAGATCATCTACATATTAAACAACAATAAAAATTTTACCTTCAGCTACTTTGATGTAGAGAGTGGGCTCACTGCTGCTTTTGCTAAAGCCATTGCTCACTAGATATGAGTAAATTCTACTGTACCATGCACTAGGTGCTTGTTTCAGCCCATAGAGGGCTTTCTGGAGCCTATATACCTTGTCCTCTTGTCCTGGGACTTTATAGCCAGGTGGTTGCTCCACATACACTTCCTCTTTCAACACTCCGTTCAAGAAGGTTGACTTTACATCCATTTGAAACACCTTCCACTTGTGTTGGGCTACAATTGCTATGACTGCTCGAACTATTTCTAGCCTTGCAGCTGGTGCATATGTCTCATCATAATCTCTTCCAGGCTATTATTTGTACCCTTTGACAACTAGCCTTGCCTTATGTCTTTCAATCTTTCCTTCAACAGTAGACTTGGTCTTATAGACCCACTTAACTCCAATCACTTGTTTACCCTTGGGTAAATCAGTTAGCTGCCATGTGTCATTCCTCTCTATGGCATCTAATTCTTCATCCATGGCCTTACACCATTTCTCTTCTTTCACAGCTTCTTCAAAGTAGATTGGATCACTACAAGTGAATAATGCAAAATCCAAATTTTTATCATCATCAGTATACCTTGTGCTATCATAAATGTCCTTCACACTCCTTGTCCTCTATGGAATCATTGATGTGAGTGTGGGGTCCGAATTACCTCTGGAGCTGCTGTTGTTGTGACCTTCAGAGCCATTGTATTAACCTCCAGAGTTTCTATTCTGTTGACCTCTGGGGCTACTGTGTTGATGACCTCTGGAGCTGCTTGTCTCCGGAGCTGCATTGCTGTTGTCCACCTTCAGAACTACTTTGTTGAACACCTCTGGAGCTACTGTTGTTCTCCAATACTCTATGGTAGTTTCTCCCTGAGCTGCTGCTCTCCGTAGCTCCTCCAGAGTTGTTGTCCTTCGAAGTTTCTTCATCTTCAAGGAGTATTGTGACTGAGATACCTGTGGTATTGTCCACCATTCCATCCCATGCTTCATTCTCGATGAACTCAACATCCCTGCTGATCACAAGCTTTTTGGTGATGGGATTATACAGTCGGTAGGCTTGTGGTTCTTCACTATAGCCTATGAAGATACATTTCTCACCTTTATCATCAAATTTCTGCCTCTTATCTTTAGGCATGAATGCATATACCACACACCCAAAGATTCTCAGGTGCTCAACACTCCATTTGTTGTTTGTCCACACCTCTTGTGGAATCCTATCACGAACAGCCTTTGTAGGACACCTATTCAATAGGTAAACTGTTGTTGCTACAACTTCACCCCAATAATCATTCGACAGTCCCTTTGCCTTCAGCATACTTGCTGCCATCTCTGTGATGGTTCTATTTTTCTTTTCAACAAATTTATTTTGCTGTGGAGTATACCTTGTTGTGAACTATTTATGAATGCCTTCATATTTGTAGAAATTCAGAAATTGTTTGGAGATATACTCTCCCCCTCTATCTGGTCTTAGGGTCTTGATATGTCGGCCACTTAAGCTTTTCAGTCGATGCCTTAAACTCCTTAAATTTCTCAAAGGCCTTTGATTTGTTCTTCAAGAAATAAATCCATATTTTTCTGTTGTAATCATCAATGAAGGTCATAAAATATACATTCCCACCTAATGTGGGGGTCTTTATAGGGCCTCATAAATCTAAATGCACCAACTACATAGTGCTCTTGCTCTTCTAGAATACCCTGATTGAAAGGGTTACCTGTGTTGCTTTCCTAAAATGCAGGCTTCACATTTTCCATCAGGCTCTACAATGTTTGGTAGCCCTCTAACCATGCCTTTCTTGGACAATAAACTCAAACCAGAAAAACTTAAGTGCCCATACCTCAAATGCCACAATTTGGATGGGTCTTTGATGACTATTTGGAAGGCTGTTTGTTGTCCCACTACTGTGAGTGCTGGAGATATTGTAGGAAACTGCACTAGAGATGGCGCCGGAGATGGTGCCAGAGACAGCGATAGAAGAAACATTCTGTTTCTCGTCATTTGCACTGCTAGAATGACTTTCTTACTACCTCCTTTATCAAATATTGTGCACCCTCCATTTTCCATCAGGATTCTATAACTGTTTTGGACCATCTATCCAATGCTCAATAGGCTATGTTTTATGCTTGGGGCATAATATACATCTTGGATCTGCATTTTCTCACCTTGCTTGCTAAGGATTGTGATGATACCTCTTCCTATGACAAGAACCTTTTGACTGTTCCCCATCATGATCTCAGACTTGACACTTTTGTCAATGGAGGCAAACAAGTTTTCATAACCACTCATGTGGTTGCTACACCCGCTGTCCAAATACCAAACTTCAGGGATGCTCTTCTCAGCAAGGTTGCACACAATAAATAACTTAGACTGATTTTCATTTTCATCCTTGTACTCATTTGCTACATTAGCGTTTTGGCCTCCATGATCATACTGTTTCTTTCTACACTCACTAGCATAATGGCCAAACTTATGATAGTAGTAGCATTGAACATTGCTTTTGTCATACCTTTGATTAGAACTGTTGTTCTTCTTTTCTTGATAGCTTGGCTATGAGGTGCTTGCCTCTTCTTAGCTGTTTGAAACTCCTCTTCTGAAGTTGCTTCTTCCTCTACCTCTTTGACCTCTACCTCTGTAATTTCTTCCTCTTCCCTTACCTCTTGCATTGGTTTGAGCCTTGAAGGCTTGCTCAAGGGAAGGAGCAGATCTATTCAACCGTTGCTCATGGCTTTGTAGAGATCCCATCAACTCATCCACTGTCATCTTGGATAGGTCATTTGTCTCTTCAATGGTTATGACTATAGGGTCAAATCTACAAGGTAGACACCTTAGGATTTTTTCAACAATCATTTGTTCATCCATGGTTTCTCCATTTATCCTTAGCTGATTTAAGATGGTAGAAACTTTAGTGTGAAAGTCTGAAATAGATTCACTCTCCTTCATCTGTAGGGTCTCAAAATCCCTTCTAAACAGCTAGAGCTTGACTGATCTCACCTTGTCAGTACCCTTGTAACTGTTCTGCAATATTTTCCAAGCCTATTTTGAGTAGTTTGCTGCTGCAATGCAGGGAAAAATAGCCTCTATCAAAGCTGCCTCAATCAAACTGAGGGCTTTTGTATCCTTCATTCTTATTTCCTTCAACTAGTTTCTTTGAGCATTAGTTATGGTAGCATAGGCTGTGGGTCTGTGGTGTCTGTGAAACCATTTTTGACCAAATCCCATAAGTCATTAGCAACCAATATTGTCTTCATCTTCTTAGCCCAGATGTCATAGTTTAGCCCATCAAATGTAGGTGGCTGCTGCCATCCTTTGATGTCCCCACCTACCATGTTTCTCAAATTTGAGAAGGCTGAACGATGCCTAGACAAAAATAGGGCTTATGTAAAACACCCACTAAGACTTGACTGCCCAGAAAAATAGGGCTCTGATACCACTTGTTCGTAGAAACAAGGGGAAGCAGGGGAGGCAAACAACAAACCCCCAAGAAAAACAAATATAGAAACATAGAGGACAAACACAATGACAGCGATATTTCTTTCTATATATATATACCTTTTGAGGTTACATACATAACTTCTTACAATTTACAATGCAGAGCTACATTCAGAGCTGTTGCTCTGTTTTCCCTGATTTGCTCCAATCACTGGAGCTGGAAACTAAACTATTTCTGGAGCTGCTTGGAACTCTGTACCTGCCTTACTATTGCTGCTGCAACATTCCTATCTCTCTTGTTCTTCTCTGATATTCTCCTTCTTCATATTCCTCTGCAGCTGCATGTTAACTTATGCTCGATCTTCTGTCTTCTGCAGTCAACGGTTCTTTCCCTCCTATTTTCTCTTGCCAAAACTGGCGCTCAACGCTTTGAAATTCAAACTAACCTACTGAATTAATTGCTAGGCAGGCCAACGGTGCTGGGTGCAGATTTGAGGGATCTCCAAGTTCTGACGCGAGGGCAAGCAACATTAAATTGCTCTGACGAAGATTAAATTTCCAAGAACATTCACCAAAGTTTTGGATGGAAGGCCATTATCTATTGGTTATTCTTAAATATCATCCACTTCAACAGTCAAAGATCAATTTTAACCAATAAAAATAGGACAAATATTTACCACTTTTTGTTGTGAATGAGGTGTAAAATTGCTATTGATTGTTTGATCGTTAACATGGATGATATTTAAGTAGAGTGTTACCATTTTGGACCTAGAAGCTCCAAATAAACTTGATTGTATAAAGTCTCTCACATTCATAAGCATAACTAATTTGTGTTGAGGACAACCCATATTTTGTTGGAACTAATGAATAGCTTCTTCACATATAGTAGATGTGTTATAGTTGTGTCAACTAGTTGTAGAGGTGTCAATTAACTTGAGTTAGGTGTCATGAAGAATTGCATGTTTATAGGTAATTGTTGAGTGCTTCTAGAGAGCAAATGAACTTTAGTTGTAATTATAAACGTAATCCCTTCTATCAAATAAAATAGAATAATTTGTGCAGCTATTGTATTTGTTTGAATGTTCATATTTTATCATATTTATAAAACATGAGGCTAGACCAACAATGTTGGCCAATACTAAGTTGGACAGGATTTGACAACCAAGCTCAAACTAAATCTAGTCATTCACAGCTATCACCGACAGCTATTCAGTTCCAGAAAGTGTGCCTACTTTGTAAAATGTTGGTTGATTCTAATTATATTAGAATGTATGACATCTCTTGTGGTAGCAGCCATGACTTTTGCTCTTCAAATTGCTACCATTGAAATTGGAGCAAGGCTATCTTGTAGTGGCCTTATCTTAATAAATTGTGATTTGTTGGGCATGACAACATCCACACCATGCCAAGGCTACACCCAAGCTTCGTAAGCAATGTGGCCAATAAGAAATTGGCATAGATTGCTCACCATTTGGCATAGGGGGAGAGCGCATCTCTTTTTTCAAGCTTGTAAGGAGCAGGTGACAGGCTATATTCTCTCAAAAGCCACAGCTATGTGCATTTGAAAGGCACAAATATGTGAAGTCAAAGGGTTCATGGGCTAGATCTTTACACAGATAGGTAAAGTTAAAAATTGAGCTAGATTAAAAAAAAAAGCCAGAATGAATATTATAATGCTTTCACACCATGGGTAAATGAAATATAAAGAAAGAAGCCACAGGCTGTGTGTTTCCACTAGTGGTAGAGCTGGTTGAATAAAGGGCAATTCAAAAAGAAACCACAAGGCTGCAGTTTTTAATGCAAGCAACACCATTGATCAATCACAATGTGATGGTCTGCATAAGCTAAGGAGGATTTTTTGAGTTGTCAAAAGGCAAAGATCCGTAGACCGTTGATTGTCTTCATCCTAAGATTTGTGGGCACTTAAGGTTTTGCAAGGAAATTTACTAAAAGATCCCACTATTGGTGATTAAGTGTTAAGTTGGAACAATAGAAGGTGTGGTTCTGCTTTTATTTATGAGTATTTGGATAGGTGTTTAGTGTCAAAGGATTGGATTGGGGGATAATTGGATTACTTCTTCTGAAATTTTACTATGGCATGGTTATGATCATTGGTCCATCAAGCTATCCTCCTTTTTTTTTCCTAAAAAAAAGTTTCATGATCATGTTATCAATGAAAATATGGTAGTGTGGTGGTTGGAGGGCAAGCCTCCTTTTGGTACGATAATGTATTCTTTTTTAAGAGGCTCCAATTTGTTAATTTCAAGCTCAAACAATGGAATAAATTTGGTTTTGATTATATTTTTTGACAAAAAAACAAGTGCAAGAAAAATTGAATGTTATTACTTTTCAGATCAAAGAACTTGGTATGACTAGGGAACAACTTTTGGAGGAGTCCTCTCTCTCTCTCTAGCTTCATAAATGGGAATTGTGGGAGAAGATTTTCTGAAAGTAGAAATCAAGAATTACTTGGCTACAGTAGGGAGATTAGAATACCTCCTTCTTCCATAATTTAGTTAAGAAAAGGAGAAGTAGCAATGTTATTCAATCTATTATCTCCTCTAATGGAATGCAACTATCTTCATCTCAAGACATTAATAAAGAAGTTGTTTCTCATTTTTCATCTTTGTTCAAGGAAAGTGGTCTTGCAGCTGGGGAGGAGGAAAGGGTTATTTTAAGATGCATCCCTTCTTTGGTTACTACTGAAATGAATGCTATGTTAATGGAGCCTTTTACTCTATAAGAGTTAGAAAAAGTTGTTGTCTGAATGAAGAAAAGTAAGGCTCTTGGTCGTAATGGATTCCCTATTGAGTTCTTCCAAAATTTTTGGGATATCATAAAGGATGATCTTTTGGAAGTTGTGTGAGAATCTGAAACTAATAAGCAAATGCTTAAAGCTATAAATTCAACTTTTCTTTCTTTGGTTCCTAAGAAAGTGGAGCATACCTCTTTTGATTTATTTCACCCTACTTCTCTTTGTAATGTTTCTTACAAGATCATGTTACTAAATTAATTGTTAATCCTATAAAATAGATTTTAGATTCATTAATATCGCCTAAGTAGGGGGCTTTGTGAAGAGGCACAAATTCTTGATGGGGTTGTTATTGCTTCAAAAACCATACATTCCATGGGGTGTTCTAAGGATAAAACCATGTTTATTAAGATGGACATGTCTAAGGCACATGATAGAGTTTGATGGTCCTTTCTCAGGAATGTGTTATTTGCTTTTGGTTTTTGTTTAGAGTGGATTGTTTGTGTCACAAGTTGTGTGGCATCATCTTCCTTCTCTATCCTTATTAATGGTATGCCATCTTTTTTTCAGCTTCCAAAGGGTTTTGACAAGGTGATCCTCTCTCCCCTTATCTTTTTATTCTCATGGCTAAGGGATTGGGTAGGTTCTTTAATCATCAAAGAGTTTATGGGAGTATTCAAGGTAGGAAAGTGGCAAAAGAACTTGCTTCTCATTCTCATCTTCAATTTGTGGATGATACATGTTTCTTCTATTCATGAGGTTGTTAGTTTCAAGAGAGCTTTGGATATGTATTTGGTCAACATATTAATGAAGATAAGTCAAATATTTATTTCTTTAATACTCCTTTGGACATTCAACAACAAATTGCTTTTATTTTGTGATTCAAAGTTGGCTGACTCCCTTTGGATTATCTTGGCATCTCTCTATCAATTGGGCTTCCTAATTTCCTTCAGTGGAAAAAAAATTATTCATAGGTTTTGAATGCAAGTTAATCACTAGATTTTCAAGTGGTAATCTTTTGTAGAACGCCTTGCTCTTGAAATCTGTGTTGCAGGCTCTCCTTGTTTACAAATTCTTGGTGCTTTCTGCTCCTAAATTTTTTTTAAAGGAGTTTGATACTCTTTCTCGTAAGTTTCTTTAGGCAAGCAATATGGATACTCATAAGTGGAGTCTTATTAGTTGGTACTGGGTTTGTAGGCCAAAACAATATGGGGGTCTTGGCCTTCAACTCTCTGAGTTTAATCGTCAAGCTTTTGCTACTAAAAATTTTTGGAGATGATGTACACAATAGGATCAGCCATGGGAAAAACTTCTTTGCCACAAATATTTGCATGGTGTTGATGAGGATGAGGTTCTGAGAATGAGTTTTGTTTGTAAAGGCTCTATGATTTGGAATACTATTAAGAAGGGAGATTCTCTAGTTAAGCAAGGACTTTTTTGGATTGTCAATTCTGACCACAATGTTCTTTTTTGGACACTCTTGGGATTTTATCCATCGATCCTTACCTATTTTCCTTGTTTTCTCCCTTTGAGTAAGGTATTTCTATATGTTCATTAGTCTAAAGTTTCAAACTTAAAAGCCTCTCGATTGGTGGGGAGATCTCAAATTTAGTATTGGAAGGATTTGAGTAGTTGGCCTATGGGGGGTGATCTAAACGCTCGAGCTAACTTATCTTCTATTCTTGCAGATTGAACATGTTCTTTGGAGGACGCATATGCTCTTGCCTAGGACTATGATCCTAAAGCAGTTTATTTAGTGTCTTGTGGGTACCAAGTTTTAGATCAGGAATGAACTAGGTACAAGAGTTTCCCCTGATAGAAGAAGATTTGAAATATTTTTTGTTGGCCTAAATGTAACTTTTTTCTCTGGCTTCTTTGTCAAAATAAATGTCTTACTTGGGACAAGATAGAAAAGAGGGGATTCCAAGGACCATCCAAATGTGTTCTTTGTGGGGTTAAAGATGAGTGTGTGGTTCATATTCTCTTCCACTGCTCCTTCTCTATGGGTCTTTGGAGGCAGTGGTGGTACATTTGGAACTAACCTAGTGTTCATGCTACTTCCTTGGTAGATTTTTGGGCTAGCTTGGGGCATCCTCCTACTTTGACATCCTTCCTTTTAGTAGTCTAGGATATTGACCATGTTTTTATTCTCTGGCAAATTTGGTTGGAGAGAAATCATAGGATCTTCCAAGGTTACCAGTGTCTTATTGGATATATATGGAAAAAGATTCTTGATTCTGTTAAAGAAACTTTGTTAACTAAGTGCTCTATAGATGAGGTCCTATCTCCCTCAGATATTTTGATTTTTGGGCATTTATATTTGGGCCATTTCCTTGGCTCTACACATCCTGGTTCTAGGATCAACTCTTCTAAAAAGGTGATTAGACCTAGTAAATGGTCTCCTCCTCCATTGGGCTTTTTTTAAAATCAATACTGATGGTCCATCTTAGGGTAATCCAGGGGCTACATAGGTTGGTGGAGTTGGGAGAGGTAGTGTTGGTTTCGTTCATTTCTTTTTCTCTTCACCAACATGATTTGGCACTAATAATCAAATGGAGGCTTGGGCAATCCTTGTGGCTTTGAAGAAATCATGTGAGTTTAGATGGAAGAAGGTTATATGTGAGATGGATTACATGGTTTTGGTCTCCCTCCTAAATAGTGGCAAGTTTCATGTGTCTTCCTAGAGGTTGGCTTCTTTTGTGGAGAGAATTCTTCACCTTTCACGGAACTTTGAATCCATCAGCTTTGTGCATATTCCTAGAATGTGAAATGTTGTTTCTAATTGTCTAGCTAAATGGGCCTCAAATGTTGATCACAACTGAGATGTTACAAAATGGGGGCCTTGTCTTCTGTACATCCTTCACAGTTTCTACAACTCCTTGATAATGATTTGTTTTGATAGTCTTAGTCTGTATTTTCTTAGTTTCTTGTGCTTTGTTGGCCATTGGAAGTGGTGGGATTGTGGTAAACCTCCTTGGGTTTTTGTCCTTTGGGCTTTAATGATTGTTGTCTGAAAATCCACTTGTAATATTTTCTACTATTTCAATTAAAATATTGTATTTTCTTTTTGCAAAAAAATGGGTGTTAAGTTGGCAAAGAGGGGGGGCACATTTGTGTAAACTCATAGTCTACAAATAAAGGGAGTCTGAGGGTGTAAAATGAAATAGAAATTATTATATTTTACGTGGCATGCCTTAGCATTAAAACAATATAAATGGAAGTGGATGATTAAATTAGACTTTGGTGTGAAAAGCTAGGTTAAAGTCCACAATTAAATCCTTTTACATGGCCCACATCTCCTTAAGACTTGTTTTTAACAACAATAAATGATTCACAGGATATGTGGTGGGATGGTTTGTAAAAGGAAAAGAGAGCCTATGAGTATGTAAAGCTTTCCCAAAAGAGCAAGGATCAGAAGCCCACATAAAAATTAAAATCTTTTCCCTAGAAAGCAAAACACATGGAAAAGATAAAGGATGATGAACCTAAGGGGAAGAGAAATAGGGTTTTTGGCAGCAAGTGAAGAGTAAAGAGTTGGAGCAGAGAACATTTAAGGCAGCAATTCTTAGCATTGAAGAGTCCACTCGGGCAATTAATAATGGTCAACATATCATCAATGATGGACAATTTTAAGATTTTTATTTTTCACAGCAATGGTGGCAATTATTGGCAAGCATATCTTCTCATACAAGATTTGTTGCAGGTCAAGGACATTTGTTGCTTCAATTTTCTTTCTCCTTCCATATCTCTCTTCTATTCTCTTTTATAGGTTATATATTGTATTGAGTTCCATTGGAACAAGATTTTTTTTAGGGGAAAGCTCTGCCCTTTTTGTAACAAATTTGTGCAAATTCAAACATAAGGGCAGATGTATTTCTTTTATTACAAACCTCTGATAGCTAATAGAAATGTGTGATTTGTTCTTGCCTTTAGTGTTGCCTATCACAGTGTTTATTTTGGTAACTGAAATTCTTTGGTCTCTGTGTTTATTTGGTTTTGTCGACAAATATTTCCTCTCTTTGCATTCAGGTAGCCTTAATTTAGATGTCTGGTATTAGCTGATCTCTTGAGAGCCATTTCTAACCTTCTATAGGTCGATGATCATGTAACCATTTGTTCCTTTCCTTTCATTGTTGCAAATGCCTCTTTATCACTGTTAGATTAATACTTCTTTTCAAGCATTTCTCCCTTTTCCCCTTCCTTTGTAGGTGAATTAGTGAGATCTCGTTGAAAATCTTACATGAAGACAACATTTAAAACACGGGAGGTCATTCTATGAATTAAGTCCCACATTCACAAGGCTTCCCATTGTTGTACTCTCTACATGGCACAAGTATAGGGTGCATCTGAGTTAAGCAACAGATGGCTACAATATCTAAGTGAACACAAACTATAGACTTCAATCATTTCATCACTCACAAGTAGCTACACAAGTATGGAAGGACCCTGCAAATTTAAATAAGACTCTGCATAATATAATATGCAATAACAGATCTCGATTAAGAAAATATTGCACAGATAACAAAAATTAGAATATATTAATGTTCATGGTCCCACCTCAAGTGGGCGATCCTCCAATAGAACAGTAGCTCCAGATATAATATATTTCAATTGCTTTACACTTGCTAAGTCATTATAATATGAAGTCTAGCTAAAGAAAAGATTACTACCCCATACATGTGAGTTAAATACAATATATAAAATCTAAGTAAAGACAACTACTACTACCCCATACATGTAGGATAAATACTTTATTCTAATTTAACATATGGAGTGACTTGCAAGGCATATTCCCCAAACCCACTACTAACTAATACCTAATACATATATCAAAATGGAGTTCCTAACAAAATAACAGCATTCGCAACTTCCCATAATAATATTTGGAACAAATGCTATCAATCAACTTTAATCCCCTTTACTTCCCTAGCACTCATTCTCATTTGTTTCATAGACATCTTTCATAACAAATGCTAGAAGCAAATTCCCAATAAAGACATCTATATCAAAATCCTTGAGAAAATTTTCATTTCTACAACTAGAACAGCGTCAAATACCTGCTTATTACAATGGCCAATCGAATATGCAAGTCTATACGGATACATACTTGTACCCTCTTAACAGAAAATATGGAAAACACATACAAAATACTTATTAATGCTGTTAACATCACAAAACCTCCACAACAGACGAAAGCATTCTTGATACTCGAGACAGTTGAATTTTCAATATACAAAGCGGATTCAGATTTCAGTCCAAATACTACATTTTCCAGAATAGAAAACAATAATTTGACTTCGTTTAAGCAATTTCCATCTTCAGCTGATTACCCTCCCATCTTCAGCTGATTACCCCCCATCTGGACGTAGCATCTTCATGGAGAGAAGGAAAAACCCAGCTATGATGGAATATAAGTAATATGTATGGACTTAAAAATGCAATCTTGTCATGCTACAGAATCAAGTAACATGTCACAAAATATACATAAAAGGTGATAGGAATAAACCAAACTCATTAATATCTCAAAACATTTATTTGGCATCTATCAAAAAAAGGACATATTCAATAGCAGCATTAGAAAGGGATTAAAAGTCAGTGAAAAGAACCATCTTGACAAGTTACATCTGTAAACTGTAAACCATAGATACCTTGGAGCTGAAAGAGGCAATAATGTCGCTCGCATTACTTTGATGTCCATTTCCTTCTAAAACTTATATGACAGATTGCCAATTGAAACAATCAGTTGACAGGCAAACGTTGCAACCCATTTCTCAGGCTGTTTACCAATGGTTAGAATTTGTCATAGACAAAGAATAAGATGCTGAAATAAGAAAACTAAATTTTCATATGAATTTTGAAAGAATATTTGCATACTAAAAGACTATGTAGCTGTCAATGTAAATATGATAATGTATAAGCTAGTAGTAAATTAGTCTGTATACATGGTTTGGCTCACTTTATATCACGGTTACCAATCGTCTCCATATGAACATTGCCCGTCCTTAAAGTTATGGAAACAGTTTAGATCCCTAACAACAATTTCCCGTGCAACAATCTTCGATATGAACTTGATAGTAGAGTGGCAATCGCCACACACTCGAAGGTTCTTGATAATCCGAATAGGTGTCCCAGGGGAGGTATGGATAAGTCCAAATGCAATTGCTAGTTTTTCACTATGGTGGAAGAGAGTCTGTTCCTTATATTCCTCCTCTACATCTTTCAGCACAAATCTTGTGTTCAGCACATACCCTGCTGCTTTGATCTCTTTAGATAATTCCTCTACCTTGGCATAGATTATCTCTGTTTGGGGATGTGAGATGTCTCCCACAAGGAAAACATGAACCTTTTTATTCACCTCAATCCACCCAGGCTTCTTTTTTATGCACCTGCCTTTCATTAGTTTATGCACCTTGTCAAGGTCATCCCACCTTCCAGCTGCAGCATATATGTTTGATAATAGCACATAATAGCCAGTATGTTCAGGGTCCAGCTTGAGAAGCTGTTTTGCCACTTGCTCTCCTAATTGTATATTGTTGTGGGTTCTACAGCCAGCAAGCAAACACCCCAGCACAGTGGCATTAGGTTTTACTGGCATTTTGTTAATAAAGTCTAGTCCCTCATCTAAGCGCTCAGCCCTTCAAAGAATGTCAACTATACAGCTATAATGCTCCATTGTAGGCATGATGCAATGATCTTTTCTCATGGACTCAAAATATTGCACCCCGCATCCACTAGTCCTGTATGACAGCATGCAGACAAAACACGAAGAAAGGTGACATGGTCTGGATTTGTTCCCAAGTTTTGCATTTGTTCAAAGAGTTTGAAAGACTGATGTTGGATTAACCATCACACTTCAGGAATTGATCTCATGGACTAACAGCCACTCTGGGTCTAGGTGAAGGTGCGGGTTTGGAAAGTTCACTAAACACTTGCAGGTTTTGGTGTAACAGCAAACCTATGAATGGTATCACAGCCTCAACCTAGGTTCAATTCCCCTGAGTTGCGTTAGAGGGGGGTGTTACAATAACCGCCACACCTCATGAATTGATCTTGTGGACTAACCGCCATTCTGGGTCTAGGTGAAGGTGAGGGTTTGGAAAGTTCACTAACACTTGCAGGTTTTGGTGTAACGGCAAACCTATATCTGAAGCACAGCCATGCATTGCATATCCTCCAATCATTGCATTCCTAGAGACCATATTTCATTGAGTCATTCTGTCAAACATACAACGCGCATTCTCTATGCTCCCACATTTTGAGTACATATTCACAAGAGCACTACCCACAAAGACATCAGACCGATACCCACTTTCTATCGTTTCTTGACGGATCTCCTTGCCTTGTTCGAGAACAGTGGAAAATGTACTTGAATTCGGCTTCACTCCCGCCTTCTTCATTTCCTGAAAAAGCTTCACAGCCTCCTTGCTACTTCCATTCTGTGCAAGCCCGGCAATCATCCCAGTCCATGAGATCACATTTCGCTCTGGCATTCCCTCAAAGAGCCTCAAAGCTTCTTCCATGCGTCCATCTTATACATAAGCTACAACCATTAATATACATATTGGCTACTAAATTTTGAAATATTTATCAAATGGAGATCTAACTTCTGAAATTTTTGTTGTCCAAGACACCACATCCATGTCCCCACTCTGTGGCATCTCCTGAAAGAGCTTCAAGGCCATATCCATGTCCCCACTCTGTGCATATCCTGTCATCATGCTAAATTTCATCAGATAGAAAATTGTCAGCCAAATCTTCCCATTTCAAAAAAGATCATAAGTATTATAGGCTTTTATTAAAGAAAGATCATAGAAATACTACTACAAATTGTTCTGCTGATTAGTTCGCCAGTCTTCCCATTACATAAAAATAGAGCTTACTAGTATTTGGAGTGAAAAACAAATCCTTACTATTATTAATGTACTTGTAAAAATTTGGAATATCTAATGACTGCAAACTCTATGTAAACAATAAAACAAAGCTGGGGAATTTAATTTAAAACTAAACATCTATAATAAGTAATCATCAAAACGAAGCAAACAGGATTTAATAGGTTCTTTAGACCGTTCTAGCTTAAAGGACACTCATCTTATCTCGAATAAAATTTTGGCTAATGCTTTGTTGAAATATTGGTCAATGGGCGATCTAATTTTTGAAAACTTCGTGAAAATCACCGAATTGTAGAATTCAACTCTAACTTTTATGAAAGAATAGCCTAGCAGAAGAAAATAGCCAATTATTTTGTTTTCAGACCCACTATCGTTGAACTCCAAGAAAGAAGATTTTTGCATTTTTTTGTGTGCTTGAAAATTTTACTTACTGTGATGTTTATTTCATTATTAAACTCAAGTATTGCTATCTAATTTTTTAAAATTTTATTGAAACATTGCCAATAAATTTTCCCTGCCTGCTATCATCGAATTCAAGGGAAAAAAACAATTAGAGAAAACAAATATTATAGGCTTATATTATTGTTTTTACCAGTGCATAATGATTATTCGCAAATCTTCGCATTTCAAATAAATGAAGAAACATAAGTCGTAAAGTCTAAAATTTTTGAAAATCATAGAACTTGATAGTATTAGTAAAGCAATACTTTAAAAAATTTGTAGCATCTAATAACTCTGCAAACACTACATATGTCATAGACTGTATATAAAAACTTGATGTATTGCTTGGAAAACCAGTCCAATGTTATTTTTATAGTGTAATTTTTTTCAATTGTATTAGTGGGTGGAGGCAATGCCTTTAACCACTGTTTCAGGAACACTGATCGCCAAATTTATCTTGAATCAAATTATATGTAGGTTTGGGATCCCTCAGGTGATAGTGACTGACAACGCTTCCTCATTTATGTATAAAAAAATGGTTCATAAAATTTTCTACACCTGCAGTCATTGTTTTCTAATTAACAATATTTTCAGTTTTTTTGAGGCATACAGTGGATAATGTAATCAATCTGTCCAATTCAACAAATAAGAAACACAGATATTATAATCTATTACCTAAAATCTCAGAAAAGTGGTAGAGTTCACTAACAGCATTCATACTAGTAAATTTTAGCCAACTTAATAACAATCTAATCGATTAACAACTTAATATACATATTTTGGAAAATTTATCAAATGGAGATCTAACTTCCGAAACTTTTGTTAAGAAAAAAGCTAAAACGTAAAATTTAATTGTAATAATTATACCTCAAAAACTTAAGATTGGAGAATCTCATTTCTGAAAATTTATATAAACATATAGATTTTGTTAGTAATAATAAAACTTGAAATATTTTTCCCAAATATATTAACTTAATGTTCAATTTTTATAATACCTTCACTAATGGTTTTTTTGAAAGTATTGCCAATTGTGTAATCCAATTTTTAAATAAAAAATGTTGAAAAGACCAGAAAACTTTCATACCTGCAATCATTGAATTCCAGGAAACAACATTTGTTGAGGCATTTTGTAAAACACTTGCCGTGCATCCTCCATACACCCACATTTCCCAGACATATCCACAAGTGCATTTCCCATAAGCACATCGCCCTCAAATACACCCCTCACCACATCTTCATGAATCTTCTTCCCCCTTTCCACATTGTTGGATTGTGAAGTCCAACAGACATTCTATTCTCCTGCTAAAACATTTGTCTCTTGATCTTCCTTATCCATTGTGGATATTGCTCTATTAAAAAGAGATGTATTGCTGCTATCAAGCATTGTATTCACACTTCATACAGAGATAATAAAATTGTTCCCCTGCTCCTATGGATGTAGCCAGTTCATGGTGAACCACGTTAAATTTGTTGTCTCGTGTGTGTGTTATTTGTTCTGTGTTCTATTTCACTTTGCTTTTGCTGTTCCATTGTTTTAACAATTGGTATCAGAGCTTGATTGAGGAGTTGGTTGAGAAATTTGTGACGAATTTTGAAGAAATGGAAGAAGCAGACAAGTGGAGAATAGAGAAGTTTTTGGGGCAGAATTTTGGACTTTGGAAGCTGCAAATTCGTGCCCTACTAATCTAGAAAGATCTAGCTATCACGCTAAAATGAAAATCAGCAAAACCGGAGAAGATGACAGATGACGAATGCAATGTGATGGATCAAAAAGTAGCTGCTACAATTATCCTCTCACTGTCTAGCAATGTCTTATTTAATGTTGCAACAGAAACTTCGGCAAAGCAGATTTGGGACAAGCTTTGCGAGATGTATGAAATGGCATCCGCAACCAATAGGGTCTTCTTGTTAAAGAAGTTATTCAATCTAAAAATGAAAGAGAGAAAAGGTTTTTCAAATCACTTGAACGAATTTAACATTGCAATTAGTCAACTAGTTTCTGTAGAAATCAATTTTGATGATGAAATGAGGGCTATGCTACTCCTATGCTCACTTCCTGACAGCTAGGATAATGTCATGATGATGATCAGCAATTCAACACCTGGGAGAAGAGGATCTGAAGACAAGGAAAAGAAAGCAATGTTAAGATTTGATGATGTCACTGCCACCCTCCTCAACGAAGACATGAGGAGAGGACAAAATAAAATATCCAGTGAAGCCTTGGTTCTAGGAAATAGGGGAAGAACACAAGATCGAGGAAAACAAAATAGGAGAAGATCTAAATCAATGAAAAGATCAAAGTCAAGGGGATGAAAAGAAGGTTGATGGTTTTGCGGGAAAGATGGGCATGTCAAAAAGGATTGTTGGTGTTACAAGAAAGCCCAAAAACAACTGAAAGAAAATGAGATTAACACAACTCTTGAAGATGATGGAGGAGGTCTTGTCTTGGCAGCAAGTGAAGCTGAAGCCGACTCATGGATTTTAGACTCTGCTACCTCCTTTCATGCAACTTCAAATCTAGATGCCTTCCAAACATATCAAGAAGGAAAATTTGGCAAAGTTTATCTCGGAGACAATGAGCCGTGCGAGATAGTCGGCAAAGGTGACATATTGCTACAACCAAAGAATGGAAGCAAGTGGCTACTAAATGATGTAAGACATGTTCCCAAACTTAAGAGGAACTTGATCTTAGCTGGACAACTTGATGCACAAGGCTGCAGCATCACTTTCTTTTCCAACATTTGGAAAGTAACTAAAAGTGCTTTAATTGTTACAAAAGGTAGTAAATCAGGATCTTTTTATGTGCTTGAATGTACCGGTGAAGTGGGAGTGGTGATGGCCGTAGTTGACAGTGGGACAGAACTATGGCATAGGAGACTTGGCCACATGAGCAAGAAGGGAATGGAAGTATTGCTCAAAAGAGGCCAACTTTCTAGTTTACAATTAGCAGAATTAAAACTATGTGAGCATTACATTTACGGGAATCAAAGGTGGGCCAGCTTCTCCAAAACCACACACAATAAGAAGGCAAGACCCTTGGAACTCCTGCATTCAAATGTCTTCGGTCCCACAAAGGTAACCTCCATTGGAGGAGAAAACTATTTTGTAACTTTTTTAGATGATTATACCTGTAAACTTTGGGTCTATATGCTCAATAAAAAATTAGAAGTGTTTGCAAAATTTAAAATTTTTAAGGTTGTTGCTAAAAATCAAATTAGGAGCAAAATTAAATGTCTTAAAACTGACAATGGGGGGGAGTTTTGCTCTTTCGATTTTGATGCTTATTGTGCAGACAATGGCATTCAACACATCAAGGTTGTACCATTTACACCTTAGGAAAATGGTGCAGCTAAAAGGATGAATCGCACGATTCTAGAGAGGGCACATAGCATGCTCTCTAATGCTGGTTTGAGTAAAGAATTCTGGGTTGAGGCAGTTAACACGATGGTTTATTTGATCAACCGAAGTCCTTCCGCCAAACTGGACTTTGATATTCTAGAAGAAGAGTGGTTTGAAAGGAAGATCTCCTACAATCACCTCCAGGTCTTTGGCTATGAGGCATTCGCTCACATTCCAAAAGAAAAGCAAACAAAATTGGATTTCAAATCCAAATGATGCATCTTCGTTAGTTATGGGGAAGAGCAATACGGTTTCAGGTTGTGGGAAGCTATTGCAAAGCAAATCATTCGCAGTCGTAATGTGGTATTCAACAAAAAAGTGTTCCCAACCCTGCAAGCACAAAAACACAAGAAAAGGAATATATTTCATTAGATGATAATTTCAGTGGGTGTGATTCACAGTCTCCACATCCATCACCAGCAGCTGGAGGCAATTTTCAGTCATCAAATGAAGTGGGAGCTCTGCATCCCACACAACATTCAAATGCCAGAATTGGCATAAATAACAGCGATGGAAGTGTAGGAAGGGATTTAGTCCCTTATCAACTACAGGATACACATCACCCACAGGCAGAGAGACAAAGCTCATCTGGTGAGCAATCTTTTTTTTCCCATGCAGCCTAATTTGGATGAAGTTTTTCTGCCATCCACTAATAACAATAGTGGTGCACAAAATATAGTTAATACACCCACGTGGGCTGAGGAAGGTATAGGCACACATAAGACAAATGCCACACAAGTTGCTATGCAGGCTATAAACATCCAATTGCCGCCTCTGCCTGGAACGCGGCCAAGCAATGGTATTCCCAATGGTAAAAAATACACTAAGACATAGTCTTTGCAAAAGTTCATTGCCACACAGCCTGTAGAGATTCTAACATAGCCTTCAAAAGGTGAATGTCTCAAAAAGGTTGTGACACTATCAATGCAAACAACGAACCCACCTGCCATGTCCCCTTTGAAAAATCAAAATCTCTTGATTCCAATGCAGCTAGCTTGGAATGTCTCACAGTATCCAAATAATGATATTTCTTTCTCGCCAGCAGTAAGACATTCGCCAGTCTTAAGGGAGATAGAAGATTCAATAAGTTCAAATTCATCTGTACCACCTATAATCTACCAGTCACCGGGTATACAAAGGAACAATACAAAATTATAGGGCAGTGATGTTTAAAAATAGAGGAATGTTGAAATTGAACAGGGCATTGCACAGGGCAGTCTGCAGGGACAAATTCCTCCATTGAGGAGATCTACTAGGGAGAAGAAACCTCCTCCAAAATTTGATGATTATCAATTACTCGTTCCTGACCTATCAGAACCAAATACTTTTCGAGCGGCTTGCAATGATAGAGACAGTAAGAAGTGGATGGCTGTAATGAAGGATGAAATGGAGTCACTAATGGAAAATCATACTTGGGATCTGGTCTGGCTTCCACCTAATCATAAAGCTTTGAAGAATCAGTGGGTCTACAGAATCAAAGAGGAAGAAGGTGGCATAAAATGCTACAGGCCCAGACTTGTTGTGAAAGGATATGATCAACAAAAGGGAGTGGACTTCAATGAGATTTTCCCACCAGTTGTAAAGATGAACACAATTCGAGCTGTTTTGGGCTTGGCCGCAGTTTATGACCTTGAGCTTGAGCAACTCGATGTCAAAATCGCTTTTCTCCACAGTGACATAGAAGAGGAATTGTACATGCATCAGCCAGAAGGTTTTGTCATGCAAGGACATGAAAATCTGTTTTGCAGATTAAGGAGGAGTTTATATGGGCTGAAACAAACCTCTAGGTAGTGGTACATCAAGTTTGATAACTTCATGACAGAAAATTAGTTTACACGGTCTGAATTTGATCCATGTTTATACTACAAGGTCTTGCCAAGTGGTGAATTTGTTTTATTGCTACTCTATGTTGATGACATGCTCATTACCGGCACCAACATCAGAGTCATTGCTAATTTAAAGAAACTCTTGGGAAACAAATTTGCAATGAAGGACCTCGGGGCTGCAAAGAAGATTCTTGGCATGACCATCATTCGGGACAGAAAGAAAAAAGAAATCAAATTGTCTCAGCAAAAATATATTGAAAAGGTTTTGGACAGATTCAATATGAGAAGTGCTAAGCCAGTTAGCACTCCACTTGCTGATCATTTTCTCTTGTCTTCCGCATTGTGCCCCAAGACACAAGAAGAACAAGGTTACATGAAGAAAATTCCATATTCTTCAGCCATGGGAAGTCTTATGTATGCAATGATATGCACCCGTCCTAATATTTCCCAAGCAGTGGGAGTTGTGAGCCGGTTCATGAGTAATCCCCGAAAAACTCATTGGGAAGCTGTGAAGTAGATAGTGAGGTATCTAAAAGGCACTTCAGATTATGCCTTATGCTTTGGTGGGAAAATCGTATAGCTACAAGGCTTCGTTGACTCTGATATGGCGGGTGACTTGGATAAAAGAAGGTCTACATTAGGTTATGTTTTCACTTTTGTCGGGGCAGCTATCAGCTGGGTCTCAAGTTTGCAACAAGTAGTTGCTCTTTCTACTACTAAGGCTGAGTACATTGCCCTCACTAAAGGAACAAAAGAAATGGTTTGGTTGTAGCATTTGTTAACTGAGTTGGGATCCAAACAGCATGTCTTCACACTCTTTTGTGATAGTAATAGAGCTATCCATTTGGCCAAGAATGCAACATTTCATAACAAAACCAAACACATTGAGCTGAGATATTACTTCATCCCTAGCATGATTGAAGAAGGCAAGTTGCAAGTTCAAAAGATTGACACTAAGATCAATCTGGTTGATGCATTGACCAAGGTTGTATCTTGAGAGAAGTTTGAATTTTGCCGAGCTTCTCTCGGCATTGTCAAGATGTGACATTGAGACCAGAGTAGGGGAGTGAGCAGCAATTAGTGGACTTCAAGTGGGAGATTGTTGGATTGTGAAGTCCAATAGACACTCTATTCTCCCACCAAAACATGTCTCTTGATCTTCCTTATCCATTGTGGATATTGCTCTATTAAAGAGAGATGTATTGCTGCTATCAAGCATTGTATTCACACTTCATCTAGAGATAATAAAATTGTTCCCCTACTCCTGTGGATGTAGCCAGGTCATGGCGAACCACATTTCTATTGTCTCGTGTGTGTGTTATTTATTTCGTGTTATATTTCACTTTGCTTTCGCTGTTCCATTATTTTAACACACATCCCCCAAATTCCTACAGGATGGAAGGACACTAGAGAAAGTGAAGTGGTTTGGCACAATGCCTCTTCTCTGCATTAATCCATACAATTCAAGTACCTCTACTACTAGGCCCTCCCTTGAATAAGCTGCAATGATTATAGTTCATGAGATCACATTTTTTCTCAGCATTTCAACCAAATTTTGTGGACCTCTAACAGCTTAGCACACTTTGCATACTTGGTCATAATTCTATTGCAAAGATATTATGCTGTGGAATTTGAATGTAGTTTGGATCATGTGAGTGAATTAATTTTCTCTATAAAAGGGTTTTTGTGGCATAGGTAGCCCTGAATGAATATTTTAGGAGGGGAGTATTCAACAGTGTAAGAAATATTTGTGTTCCTTTAACTGGCCCAGCTTACACAACATTTTAATGTTGACCCTCTGTACAGTTGTTTGTTTTGGCATTGGTGTTATCATTGTGTTGTTTTGATAGCAGTTGCTAGATAATTGTTGCTATATTGGATTGAATATTTGTAGGGTTTGTTTTTTTCTGCTTTAAAGAAGGCATGATATTACTCTTTGTCTATTTTCCTTTGATGATTATAGAGGACTGTGTGAGTCCTCTTCAAGGCCATTAGAAGTTAAAAGATTATAAGGTGGAAATTTGAATATTCAATATTTTTTAGCACGTCCTCTGGGGATTAAATTGCCACAAATAACAAGGAACATACTATGCAATATTTAAAATGAAAGTGCTATTGGTAGTATGTGAGAGAAAATTTCTCAGTAAAATTTTATTTGCCCACTACATGCCAAGGATAAGGGATGAAACAAGCAAAGGAAAGGCTTTTGAGGTTCTTGATACATTGTGCCAAGTCATTATTGAGTGGCATTTCTGCATATGAGATTGTTCTGTGCACTTGACTCTGCTTAGACTAAAATGTACACAACAATGAGAATGCCCAGTGTATCTTCAGTAGAGTCATATAGGATTGATATGGGAAAAAAAAGAAAGAAAAGAAAAGATTGTTGGAATTATTATTCTGGAGCCCACATTAACTCCACCAACTCCATCAAAGATCCTCGTAGATCTCCCTCTTGCTGCACCTGACCAATTTGTAAATGCACCCTGCTGGCCCTGACCAAATAGTTAATGCCTTTGCTAGCCCGTCAGTTTCTATTCAATGCTGGTCAGTTGTTATTGAATATAGTAGGTGAGTTTGAATTTGAGCGGCAAATTTTTGGAAGCTAAGGAAAAGAAAAAAAAAGGATGGAATGTGAAGAACAGTCAGATAGTTTTTGTGAATAGAATATTGTGAGCAGTAGTAGAACTGTAGTGTAGAGAAGGAATGTTTGTTACAACAGTAATAGGAAGAATACAATAGTCAGAGAGTGTAGAGGGTCGAGCTCCAGGTAGCTCTAGACACACACAACATACCGTTAGAGGAAAGAGCAGAGCAGCTCCAAACAGAGAGGGATAACAGTGATGTCCAACAAGCTCCAGAGAGAGCAGTAGTTGTTGGATAGAGGGAATAGAGCCGTAGCTCTGAGTTGTATTTGTTTTATGTAAAATAGTTTTTATTGATAAATATAAATCTCTATTTGTGCAAGTTTTTGTTGTGTCCCTCTCTCTCTCTATTTGTTTTATTATTCCTCCATTTGAGTGGTATCTCCACCATACCACTTCTAATATGGTATTAGAGCATTAGGTTTGGCTGGGGTAGAGTTTTAGCTTTCTGGGTATTGAGGAAAACTCCTAAGTTTTTTTTGGGTATTAACAGTCTCCCTTTGTTTTAAAAGAATGGCTAGAGGAGAAAACAAGAGTTGGCAGCAGCCACCCATATTTGATGGGAAAAACTATGATGTCTGGGCAAAGAAGATAAAGACCATCTTGGTTGTAAATAATTTTTGGGAACTTGTGGTCAGTGGGTTCACAGATGTGACTGACCCAAATGCTATTGTAGCCTTGACAAGCACCTAGAAGAACCAGCTAAAGGAGATAAGAAGAAATGATACAAAAGCCCTCAGTTTGATTGAGGCAGCCTTGACAAAGGCTATTTTCCCTAGAATAGTAGCAACTAACTATGCAAAAGATGCATGGGAAACATTGCAAAATAGTTATAAGGGAACTGACAAGGTGAAGTCAATAAAGCTCCATCTACATAGGAGAGATTTTGAGACCCTGTAGATGAAGGACAGTGAGTCCATTTCATATTTTCACACAAGGGTTTCCACCTTGGTTAATCAATTGAGGATAAATGGAGAAACCATAGATGAGCAAAGGATTATAGAGAAAATCTTTAGAAGTTTGCCCCCTAGATTTGACCCAATAGTTATTACCATAGAAGAGACCAAAGATCTCTCAAAAATGGCACTTGATGAGCTCTCGTCTTACCCATGAACAGTGGCTAAATAGATCTGCTCCTTCCCTAGAGCAAGCATTCAAAGAACAAGGAAATGTGAGAGGCAGGGGAAGAGGAAGAAATGGCAGAGGAAGAGGTCAAAGGGGCAGAGGTAGAAGCAACTCCAGAAGAGGAGGCTCTAATAGTCAAGAGGAGGCTAGCACCTCCCAAACAAACTTCCAAAAAAATAAGAACATCAACTCCAACTAGAGGTATGATAAGTCAAATGTGCAGTGTTACTACTGTCACAAGTTTGGTCATTTTGCAAATGAGTGAGGGAAGAAATAGCGTGACCAAGGGAGTCAGAATGCCAATGTGGCAAATGAGAACAAGGCTGAAAATGAAAATCAGTCTAAAGTGTTTATAGTATGCAACCTTGCTGAGCAGAGTAGCCCCAAAGTATGGTATTTGGACAGCAGATGTAACAACCACATGAATGGTAATGCAAATCTGTTTGCCTCCATTGACAAGAGTGTCAGGTCTGAGATCATGATGGGGAACAATCAAAAAGTTCCTGTCATAGGAAGAGGCATCATCACAGTCCTATCTAAGCAAGGTGAGAGAATGCAGATCTAGGATGTCTATTATGCCCCTAGCATAAAACATACCTATTGAGCATTGGACAGATGGTCCAAAATGGTTATAGAATCTTGATGGAGAAAGGGGAGTGCATCATCTATAATAGGGATGGTAGCACAAAGGCCATTGTAGCAGTGCAGATGACGAAAAACAAGATGTTTCCCCTTAGGTTGCAGTCCCCAGCACTCTTTGGAGCTACACCTGTCAAGTTCCAGATGGCTCTAGATGGCTCTGGAGTCAACCAGATGGCAACTACAGTAGTGGCTCAGAAGTCATCCTTCAAGATGGTCATCCAAGACCCATCCAAGCTTTGGCATTTAAGGTATGGGCACTTAAGATTTTTTGGTTTAATTCTTTTATCCAAAAAAGACATGGTTAGAGGGCTTCTAACAATTGTTGAGCTTGATAGGAAATGTGAAGCTTGCATTTTAGGAAAGCAACACAGGCAGCCCTTTCAATCAGGGCATTCTAGGAGGACAAGAGCACCATTAGAGTTGGTGCATGTAGATTTATGTAGCCCCATGAAGACCCCTACACTAGGTGGGAATGTATATTTCATGACCTTCATTGATGACTACAACAGAAAGACTTGGGTTTATTTCTTGAAGAATAAATTTGAAGCATTTGAGAAGTTCAAAAAGTTTGAGGCCTTGGTTGAGAAGCAAAGCAGCCATTATATCAAGGTCCTCAAAATAGACAGAGGGGGAGAGTATGTCTCCAAGGAATTTATGAATTTCTACAAGTATGAAGACATTCAAAAATAGTTCACAACAAGGTATACTCCACAACAAAATGGAGTTGCTAAGAGGAAGAACAAAACCATCACAGAGATGGCAGCAAGCATGTTGAAGGCAAAGGGACTGTCAAATAATTATTGGGGTAAGGTAGTCACAACAGTAGTATACCTACTAAATAGAAGTCCCACGAAGGCTGTATGGGATGGAATTCCACAAGAGGCTTGGACAAATGACAAATGGAGTGTGGAGCACCTACGTATTTTTGGGTGCATGGCATATGCATTTGTGCCTAAGGAGAAAAGACAAAAGCTTGACGACAAAGTAGAAAAGTGCATCTTCATTGGGTACAGTTAAGAATCAAAAGGCTACAAGCTGTACAACCCTATCACAAAGAATGTCATAATCGGTAGGGATATTGAATTCATTGAAAATGAATTGTGGGATGGCACAGTTGACACCACCACAGGTATCTCAACAACGATACCCATAGATGATGAAGAAGGTGGAAATGAAGAAGGAACTGCCAATAGTGAAGCAGATTTAGCACTAGAGCACTCTGGATCTATCTCTGGAGCTCTCCAGAGCCACTCCTAGAATAGTTCAGATTTATCTAGTTCAAGACTGCAGCAGCACAGTCAGCTCCGGAGCACTCTAGAGTCAAGCAGTAGTAACTCTAGAAGTAGTTCAGATCCTACTCTCACTTCTCTAATGCTGATAAAAATAAGGAGCATGAGGAAGATTTATGAAGACACCAGGTATGATGATTTAGATGAAAATCTAGATTTTGTTGTGTTCTCTCATGGTGATCCAATAGTTTTTGAAGAGGTTGTGAAGGAAGAAAAATGGTGCAAGGCCATGGATGAAGAGTTGGATGCAATAGAAAGGAATGAGACATGGGAGTTAACAACCTTACCCAAGAGTAAACAGGTGATTGGAGTCAAGTGGGTCTATAAGACCAAAAGTACTGCTAAGGGAAAGATAGAGGCATAAAGCAAGGCTGGTTATTAAGGGATACAAACAGCAGCTTGGAAGAGACTATGATGAGACCTATGCACTAGTTGTAAGGTTGGAGAACATGTGAGCAATCATAGCAATTGCAGCCCAGCACAAGTGGAAGGTATATCAAATGGATGTGAAGTCAGCCTTCCTGAATGGAGTGTTGAAAGAGGTGTATGTGGAGCAGCCACCTGGCTATGAAGTCCTAGGGCATGATGACAAGGTATACAGGCTTCAGAAAGCTTTCTATGGGCTTAAGAAAACACCTTAGGCATGGTACAACAGGATAGATTCCTATCTGTTGAGTAATGGCTTCAGCAAAAGCGATAATGAGCCCACACTCTACATCAAAGTAAACAATGGTGAGATTTTAATTGTTGTTTTGTATGTAGATGATCTAATTTTTATTGGTAATAGTGATCTCTTCATTGTTGATTTCAAAGAGGTGATGAAGAAAGAGTTTGAGATGACTGACCTAGTTTTGCGAAGATATTTTCTTGGCATTAAGGTTCAACAAACAGAACTTGGGATATTTATTCCGCAAACTAACTATGCCAAACAGATTTTGAAAAGATTTAAGATGTAGAACAACAAGCCTACTCCAACACCAACAGCTACAGGTCTAAAACTGAGTAAGGAGGACAACAGTAATGAAGTGAACCCAACCCTCTACAAGAGTATGGTTGGAAGTCTGATGTATTTGATTGCTATAAGGCCTGATTTAATGTACGCGGTAAGCCTAATATCTAGGTTCATGGAGAAACCTAAGGACACACACTGGCAAACAGGAAAGAGGATCCTAAGGTATGTCAATGGCACACAAGGCTATGGCATATTGTACACTGCATCTATTGATTTTGAACTGGTTGGTTACACAGACAGTGATTGGGTAGGAAGTGTAGATGATAGGAAGAGCACATCAGGATATGTGTTCCACATGGGTTCATGACCCATTTCATGGGCATCAAAGAAGCAACCCATAATTTCTCTCTCCATAGGAGAGGTTGAGTACATAGCAGTAAATGTAGCAGCATGTCAGGCTATTTGGTTGAGGAAAATCCTAGCAAATTTGAATGAACAACAAGAAGATGGCACAACCATATTTTGTGATAATGTTTCCTCCATAGCCTTGATGAAGAATCCAGTCTTCCATGGATGAAGCAAACACATAGAGATCCACTATCATTTCATAAGGGAGTTAGTGGAGAATGGAGAGATTGAACTATAGTTTTGTAGGTCCGAGCCGTAGCTCGTTGATATACTTACTAAGGCATTGTCAAAGGAGAGCTTTGAACATCTGAGAGGCAACTTGGGCATTGTAGACAGCTCTAGATTTCAGCTCTGGAAAGAAAGCTCTAGACAACTTCAGACGGCTACAGACAGCTCTAGAGACACAAAATGAAAGTGGTATGTGGCTCTAGATTAAGGGGGAGTGTTGGAATTATTATTCTAGAGCTCGCATTAACTCCACCAACCCCATCAGAGATCCCTGTAGATCTCCCTCCTACCGCACCTAACCAATTTGTAAATGCACCCTGCTGGCCTTGACCAAATAGTTAATGCCTTTGCTGGCCCATCAGTTTCTATTCAATGATGGTCAATTGTTATTGAATACAGTAGGTGAGTTTGAATTTAAGCGGTAGATTTTTGGAAGCCAAGGAAAAGATAGAAAAAGGATGGAATGTGAAGAATAGTCAGATAGTTTTTTGTGAAGAGAATATTGTGAGCAGTAGCAGCACTATGGTACAGAGAAGAAGGAATGTTTTTTGCAATAGCAATAGGAAGAATATAGCAGTGAGAGAGTGCAAAGGGTCGAGCTCCAGGCAGCTCCAGAAATGCACATCAGATAGTTAGAGGAAAGAGCAGAGTAGGTCCAAACAAAGAGGGACAACAGTGATGTCCAACAAGATCCAAAGAGAGCAGTAGTTGTAGGATAGAGGGAACAAAGCCGTAGCTCTAAGTTGTATTTATTTTATGTAAAATAGTTTTTATTGATAAATATAAATCTTTGTTTGTGCAAGTTTTTGTTGTGTCCCTCTTTCTCCCTGTTTGTTTTATTCTTCCTCCATTTGGGTGGTATCTCCGCCATACCACTTCTAACAAAGATCTTAAGGACAAAAACATTAAAGCTCAATATTTTAGAGTTCCAATGCCTTAAAAACTAAAGTTAAGTGAAGAATGATAATTGAAAATCAATTTCTACAATGCATGCACAATGACATAATCCACAACCAAATTTAATAAATGGTAGTGACCATGAGAATCAACCTTCACTATATCTCCTCAGCAGGCAGCCTTCCCCTTACCTGCAATGTGCCTAGGTTTGAACACAACCCATATTCATGTTTTCCAATGACTTACCACTTGGTCTACACCCTAGGGGCATTTTGCTATGTTTGTTACACAACATATAAGTTTCCTATTTACCATATTTGTCCTATTTACCATATTTGTAATTCTATTACAATGCAGGCTCTTAGGGTTAGTAACTACTAATCAATGGAATTGCTTCTTTAAAAGGCAATTTTACAATTTGTAGTCAGATCTCTAACCAAATCCAAATCGTTGGTTTGCTAGGGTAGAGATACAATAGTTTATAGGAAGATTGTGTGGGGAGATTATTTTAGTTCTTCATCATCAACCTGGCTAAGTTTGTATATATTATTTCAATAAACAATAATCTTTTCTGTTACTTAAATAATAACAATGGTGATGATAATGGATTTTCCTTTTTTTATACGCCATATCATATGATATTACTTGCTATCATGTAGTTCCTCCTTTTGAATGCCTACCAGCCTTTAGTTTCACAAAGGATCCATCTTTATCTAAGGTGATATCTTCTAATGATCAAAGTTTAAAATGATTACCCTCTTAGAAGTAAGCTGAGTTCAAATTAAAAGGTAAAAATACAAAATGTAAAACTTGGTAGACCACCATTTAGAAGGGCTCTTCCAAGGAAAAAAAGAGTGGGCATTTTTAACATTGATTAAATTAACTTGTTTCTGAAAGGAAATAATGTAGCAGAATACAACAATTTCCTACTTAATTCTATGAGCAAAACAATACAACTAATTCAAATCTAAAAACAATTTTAGTAGAGTAGCAATACTTAGAAAGGAATAAAGAAGAGAAGAAGAATTGAACACAAGAGATACCCTAGGAAAACCCATGGAGGGGAAAAACACAGCAAGAAGAGAGCCTCAATGTATTAATAGCAGTAGAAAGATTACAATACACTTCCAAAGATGAACTCTTCTTACAAGATCTTCAATATTCAATTCAAGAGACAATCCAAGGGCACTAACTTTGTAATGCAATCTTCAGAATACCTGAAGAATCTAACAGTTGTCTCCACTTGCAAAGATAACTTTTTGAATGAGACTTGTTTATATAGGCAAGTAGCTCACTTATGGAAACCACTAGTGGTATCCAAAACCATTGGTTAATCAACATGATACCTCATCAAGTGGTTCCAAAGTGGCCCATGAGGTGGCACATACTTCCAAAAGCTCTCCTAGAAGTATTCCAAGATGTGCCCAAACAAGTTTGCACACTATGACAACGATATCAAAAATAGATGATTCTATCTTAACAATTTTGTCTTCTCCTCAACCAATTTCTCACATCTCAACCAAATTTGTCCTTATGTGTTTTCTTGTGGTTTTAACTTTCAGCACACCTAATTAATTTTTCATACAATATTATTATGCAAGGTGTACACCTTCCCAACAATCTCCCACTTGTATATATTGCATAGGTTGCCAATACTACAATAACCACAAGATTACAAGCTTGGGGTAGAAAAACCCATATCTTTCTTGCACTAAGAAAACTTATTTGTGCTCACAGGCATCATAAAAGAATCTGCAACATTCTCTGAAGTGTCCACCTTCTTAATCAAAAGCCTCTTGTCCTTCACCATATCTCAAACAAAATAATATTGCACATCAATGTGCTTTGGCCATGCATGAAATGTAGAGTTCTTGGCCAACCTGATTGCACTTTGATTTTCATAGTCAATCCATATTGCATCATGTTTCAAGCCAACATATTAACATAATATTTGAAGCTACACTACCTCCTTGCAAGCGTGAGTAACTACCATGTACTCAAATTTAGTAGTTGAAAGAGCAACAACTAGTTGCCTCTTGCTCATCCAACTAGATACATCACCAAATAGGTTAAATACTATGTTATCGGAAACGACACATTTTGCCCTTGGTACGAGACTGAATGGGAGAAGGTGTACCTAGAAAGTACTTGGGGTGACAAGGACATACCTCTTGGCCATCCCTGGACATGTTTGGGTGCTCCCAATTGTGCCCAAAGCCATCCTTCCTCAAAAATCTTCAAATCTACAATGAATCTTCTGATATTATTTCACAAGCATTCCTATCTTGAGTCATTCAAGATTTTTTTCTCCATGCACTTTTCAGACAATAATTATATGGAGAATAGAAAAATAATAATTTGCTTTGAGGCCAACAACTAATTGAAATCTATGCAGATTTTGAATGACATTTGTGGAGCAAACCTCTTGTTAGTTTTCTGCATAGTTAGAAAACAAAAATCTTTCAAATCTATGGTGAAATTTTGTTGGTTTGAAAAGACTAACATTAGAATTAGCTCGATAATATGAAGGCTATTGTTTGATTAGATTTCAAAACATGGCATTTTGTTGTGAAGATTCTCCATATTGAATATGAGCTACAAATGTGGTCATCTTCTTAGAGTTTAGTTATTTATGGGTTTTGGGAAATTGTTTTGTCATTTCGAAGATAATCAACTCGCCTAATGAGTAGCAACAAAAATTCACCAACAAATGGAGAAATCATTATGAGGTTAACAATACTCCTCTGTATTTGAGAGGGGTAACTCCCTTATATGATGGGGCTTTTAGTTTTTTGGGGTATGCTTTTAACTAGAAAGTAAAAAAGGCACCCAAAAAGGAAAAATAGATGGAAACCCTAGATGAAAGATAAAACAAAATCACCTAGACTTCCCAAGAACAAACTTTGAAATATAGGTTAGTTGAAACAAGCAGTGACACAAAGTTCAACAGTTTGTACCCACAAGAATAATTGATAAGATTTACAATCACCCTTTTCCACAATGCAAGAAAAATGAGAAATTGGTTACACATTGAACATAAGAAGAATATGTAACCAAGAAAGAATATGATAGCTCAAAGTCTAATAATATTCTTTCAATTCATATAACCCAGATGCAGCCATACCTTCAAAGAATCATCAAAGAACAATTACAAATTAACATAAGAGTGTTGCAAATGTTTCCATTGATGTCAAGAAGGGATTAGTTGTCTAAGTTTATTGTCATTGATGTCAAGAAGGAATTCATTGTCCAAGCTTAATGAAAATCATATTACCATTGATGTATGAAGGAGATTGTTGGAAATATTGTCATTGATGTCAAAGGAAATTAATGTCACAATGACTTAATGGATGAAATGCTTGGCCATGGATTTTGCAATTTGTATAATAGATATACAAGACAAAGGTTGATCTCTATCCTGAGGTAAATGTTACATCCCCAACCTGTGATTAGCTTAATCTTACTCTTACATGGTAATCAAGAGGATTAGTTAAGAGTTTGATGATTTGATATTTTAGAAATATCTAATTTTATATTTGATCATGAGATTAATGACTGATGTTAATGAGTTTTGAAAATTAATTGATTTATATTATGGGATATGATAATGATGCACTGATCATAGTTTTGTGATCCTAAGTGTGAATAGGAAAATGTAACGTCCTCTGGAGAAGGAGATTATCATCCTAGAGGAAGGGATAGATATTGGGAAATGAGGGTCGACAGCCATCTGAGTGTCAGACAATTTGTGCTTTTGAACCATGTAAGTTGGTGTGAGTTACGCTTTGTCTTGACCAGTTGCTTTTCTTTTATAACTACTTGTCGACCTAGTCATTTTGACAATGTTGCATTGGCTCATCTTATAGACATTCTTTGAATGTCAAATTGAGTCGAGAGTTAGCCTTAATTTTGTCAAAGCATTATCTTACCACTCTCAATGTTTTCGAACTAGGTTTATAAGTCCATTTTTGGTCTGTTAAGTTCGAGCCCTTAGCAAAGAAGGAAGAGTGGTGCTCGATCCCTAAATCGCGTGATGACTCTTTCTCCATGGAAGAAGTGACTAGTTGATGCAAGTGATAACACTATAGTATAATTATATTAATTTGATATTTAATATCATACCAAGTTATTGTGTTTATTATTATTATTCTTTTTAAAATAGTTAATATGGTAAATTGTGGGAGCGTCAAGCTCACTGTAGTTTAGTAAAAATTGTGGTTATGCAAGCCATTTTCATGGTAGTTGGCAGAGTGGGAGGAACCACTTTAACCACCTTGGATAAGGTGGTAGTTTCCCATGGAAATAGGCATGCTAAAGTGGTGAATGAATAACCATTTTAGTCTTCTTGAAAGATGAGGAGGGATTTTTGGTTTTTATCTTTGGGGAGGGAGCTCGAGAGCTCAGCGCTAGAAGTTGGTTAAATAACAACTCTATAGTGAAGGATTGATTTCAGGTAGACTATAGAATGTTCCTTTTGATATTTGTTTCTATGGTGTTCTTACCTAAAACGCTTACTGAATGATAGAGGCTCAGAGCCATGTGGCTGAGCTTGTAATCTTTTATGCATTTTCTTGGTTATAAAGGCCCAAGGGCTTATGGCTGAGCCACACTGTGCTTTATATATGTTGTGTTTATACTCAAGGCCATATGGCTGAGCTATGTGATAATGTATGCTTGATGTGTATATGCTCAAGGCCATGTAGCCGAGCTATGTGGTAATGCATTATTTTTTGTGTATGCTCAAGGCCATGCGGCTGAGTCATATAAAAGTGTATTCTTTTTTGTGCATGCTTAAGGCCATGTGGCTGAGCCAAGTAATAAATCATTCTTTACTGTGCATGCTCAAGGCCATGTGACTGAGCTATATTGTATTGTTATATATATTACCTATGTTGAAATTTTGCTCAAGGCCCTATGGCCGAGTAGAAATGCATTGAAATCTTTTACTAAGCCCAGCTTGAGGCCATGGAGGCTGAGATTCAATCTTTATACCCTGACCATGTCAAATATTCATGGCCATGAAGGCCGAACTATATTGTATTGTATACTGTACTGTGTTTGTGACTCTAGGCTACAAAGGCCAAGCCTTGCATTTTGGGAACCCATATTGTAACCCTGGCTCGAGCCCATCATGGCTGAGCCCATGCATAAACTCCAACATCTAAATAAGTTGTTATTCAACATGGCATGGATAAAAATAGGGTTAAGAATCATAAAATGAGTTGAGATTGAGATGCTCAAGGCACAAGAAGTGTCGAGCAATAATGTATATTACTCATTAATGGTTACGGTCTACATATACTTACACAACCATTATGACTATACTAATGGACAATACAACCTTAACCCAAAATAGTGCTTAAGGCATCCATCCCAAATGATGGCTTAACTTATATGAAAGTCCTATGTGGTTTAATAAGGGTATTTAGAATACCATGACCATACTTGTTACCTTCAACTAAGAAAGTGGTATGATTATTTCAGACCATAGATTATATTATGTGGGAGCTTGCATGCTAGCTGAGGCACTAGAAATGAATTGTTCTAATAATGATAACCACCCTTTATTTTATTAAATGAGATTTAGAGACACTACCTAAGCTCATAAGGGTAATAAGAGTCATCATTCATGGAAGAATCACAGTAATTAACTAAGGCAAGGAATGCCTAGTATAGTATGAATATGTTTCTATCTTATATGATAATTTATTTAGATGTTGTGAACCACGATAGACCTAGAATGGTAAATATGGTTCGAGTTGTGTAATGACTAAGAGTGGAAGGAGGTTAAGAAATCACAAGTTCAATCTTATGTAAGTAGCCCAGTTGGTCGTAATCAACCTTTGATGGGAGTCGATAGTCTAGGTATGGACAATGAATCAAATTTATCCCATGCATATTAGACCTAGGGTGGTGAATATGGTTTGACTAATGATATGATTAAAAAGAGAAATAAGGTGATGTGGAGTCACAGATTCCCTATAACAAAGCTTGACTATTAATGATAGTTATTATAATAACTATGATGCTTCTTATGTAATTAAAAGATATGTTGACTCCTTGTTGAAGAAGAAGAAACTAGATAAGAGGTAAGTTGTATTGCCTTGTAGGCAGCACTAAGTGCTTGCCGAGTTTATTGGAGGAATTGTTTGTCCTAGATAATTATATACTTATGAGAATGAATATTATGGTTAGTATGAAACTCTTGTTTCTCAACATAATTGGAAGACATCTCTTTACAAAAGGCCATACTTCACAAATTAGGTATAAGATATTAAAACCCATGAGAATGCTTGTGATAGAGTCTTTCTAGTAAGACTACCTTATTAGGCTCTTATGATATAAGTCAAGTAAATGTCATGAATTTGAATGTAAACCTTGTGAAAGGTCAACATGAAACTATGAACCTAGGAAGGTTAGAAGTTGGAAAACTTGTTTGACTATTGTTATTATTGGAAAATGGAACATGGTGATGAGGAGTCACAGGTTCCTTGTTGCGAAAGCAACCTATTATATTTGATGAACTCCTAAGATAGGAGTTGATTGTCCTAGTACTAGATTATGAATCAAACTGAATTCACATTTTACTAGACCTAGAGTGAAAGGTCAAACTAAGCCTACTACATAGGATGAGACAACTTTTAAGTTGATAAGGATGGTGGACATAGGACTATGTTCATTGTAAAATGTATATGTAAGTAAATTTTTGGCCAAAGTAATGCATCCGTCTCTACATGCATTGTCATTCCACAGTGCTCTAGATGGCCTAGTGTCTCTAGTAGTGTCATACATAGTTAGAGTGGATCTATAGGTGTGTGACCGTGAGACATTAGGAAGGACACAACACTAGATACTCAAATGGCTAACCCAAGGGTTCCTAATATCTAACCTTTATGTGAAGGGTAGGGCCACTTCCAGTTTGGAAGTTGAGTGGGGGATCGCAAGTCCTTGGTTAGTGGAAAAGCACCAGGATGATGCTCTCCTTCCCAATCATGAGACAAGTATAGGCTTATGAAGATAGATGTAAAAAGTTCTAGATATAGTGCTTTCCATTTTATGACTTGATGATCAATTGTAATGTAAAATTTGTTATATGATGCCTTGAGTGTAACTTATGCATACATAGTGAAAGTTATTCACTTGGATATGTAAATGATTATTGAAATTGTAATCTTTGTTATGTTATGTTTAGAATAACATGCTTAGTTTATGAAATGATAATGAATCATTATGGTTAAGTTTTGATTTACATAATCATATTGTTAACTAATCTCTTGATTAAGATGAATGTTTATGTTAAATTTTGAGGATTATGGAATGAGATGTTACATATGGTATCAGAGCTACCAGGTTCAATACATGGACCTATGAGCTCACTACACAAAGATTTCCTTTAACTAACATTAATGGTTGCAAATGCTTTGATGTTCTTATGCTAGAATGGTAAGAATAAGAACAACACACAGAAAGAAGGTGACAGAAAATTGGCATTACCGTAATGTCTTGAGGGAACAAGCGTCGATAAGGAAAAGACTTGAATAGACTAGTTGCTTGGTTAGAGCATGGTTAAGTGATTAGGAGACCTATGTTGGTGCTGTTAAACGCATCAAGCAGGAGTTGAGAAAATCAATTAGGATTGCTACTCCTAATTCTAATGATGCATCACCAGAACCCCCTGCACCTAAAAGCACTAGCTGTGGAAAACAATCCTAAGGGTTATGAGGTAATAGGGAGGTTGTGGATGAGTACCTGTGTGTACATCCACCTCCTAAAACTGAAATGATAAATCTCAAAGTTGAGAAATGAACTTGGGAAGCTATCCCAATTTGGAAATGACTTGCAGTAGCAAGGTGTATACAAAATTCTATAATTTTGGTGGATTATATGTAATCCAATGGAAGCTGCAATGCAATGATAAATTCTGACAATCTTTCCTTTCTTGTTAAAGATTATATGAATGAGAATAGATTTGTATTTTGAATGAATTAAATGACATGGACAAATTAATCCATGATTAATCTGCAAACTTCAGGAAGAAGGCGATTGCAGCAAAGGTTTATATTAGAACCAGGATGGGAGACAACCAGGAAGAAGGATATCCTTCAGCGCACTCCGAATCTAAGTTTGTCTAGATCCTAGTCTTGTTGAAAGAGACAAGAATGAGGGTAGGAACTCGCGAACAGGAGGTCAGGGGTCGACAAGGACTCATGCAAGATGCCTATGATGGGGCGGTGATGATGAGGAACGTCATAATGACACCAGCCAAAGTGAGCATGGAGAAAATAACTCTGAGGTTAGATAAGAAATGGATAGGAGGAGCCATATGGCTTTGGAATTGTCACGAGACATGAAAAAGGTTATGTAGCACATTGCACAGTTGAGTATATTGTCTTTTCATTGATGTCAAAATATCAGGAAATCAGGATGTTGCATTACACAGTTTTCAGAAGATGCAGTTGACAGATGTGTTGATCACATTATATTTCAGAAGGATTCTTCATAGGAAAGTTTAAGTTATGCTTTCAGTGAAAGTGGCTAAGGTTGGCATTATGAGTGGTCTTCATGCAATTATGACACACTTTTGAATGTGACTTGTTGTAATCACAGTGGTTTGGTACCTTCTCAGTTTTCAAGTTGTAAAACTCTTACAAGTGGTCCTTCATGGTAATGACATCAGTGACACATCAGTGTTGATTCTATGTGAGTTTGTTCTGACTTAGTCATTTCAGAAGATGACACTCATTGCATCAATATTGAATCAGGAGAAGGGCTTATGTCATTTAATAAAAGTTAACTTGCATCATATTAACTTGATGACAGTGGCAGATCAGTTGAAGTTTGGTTTACAAGGTTGAGGTTTAAATATGTGTTGAGGTGTTTACATATGTTGAGGTTTAGAAAAATGTAAGTGGTAAATATGTCTTTCCTTAACACTTAACAAGTCATAAACTTTGTTTATTGCCCGTCATGCACTTTATGTTATAAACTCAAACTGACCGGTCGAGAAGGTCATCGGGCCTTAAGTTGCAATGTAAGGGTATGAAAGTCGTCGGTTTTACCGGCCCCATTGCCTAGGGTGCCCGGTAACCAGTCAATGCATTGTATGGTCCGCGGGAAACACAAAATCAACGATTATCTTTGAATCCTCAGTTGGCGGGCACCGAAGATCGAAAGGTTGGTTTTTAAATAGAAAGTATCTCCAAACGGTTAGTTTGTCCCTTTAAAATTGACATTCACTGTTGTTAAAAAGGCAATAAAACATGTTTGTCTTAGCCTTTCTAACCGAAATTCAAGGGGTGCTGAAGTTGTTTTTTTGTGTAAAGGAAAGAGTAAGTTTTTAGAAGGTTTCTAATTGATAAGAAGATGAAAAGGCAGAATTCTACGAAGAGGTTTCATTTTTTTTTGTTTTATGTTTTTTGATTTTGATAAGAGAGAAGATGAGAAGTTTGAGAAGAAATGTAATGTTGAAGTTGAACCGGTTTTTGAAGATTTTGGTTTTTGATTGAAATTCTTTTTGCATATAGAGATTTTTTTTGAATGGCAGATATAAAAAGAGTTGCAGATGAGAGATAATATATGAGAATTTTTGAAGAAGTTCTTTTGGAGAATGGAATTGTTATGTAATTTTTGCAGGAATGGAGAATCATTTTTCAGGGATTTATGTTGAGAATTTGAAAGAATGTTAATTCAAAATGAATGGAATTCTTCAATGATCATGATGGAGTAATGTTTGTTCAGAGAAAGTGAAGGTGTCAGAGAAAGTGAAGGTGATTAAAGACTATAATTTTTCAGAGAAGATAAATTGTTCAGTTTGCAGAGAGAGAAAGCTCAAAATGGTGAATTAGTTTGAAATTGTTTTGCAGAGGTATGAAATATATTGAAGATCAAAATTGATTGACTGTAGGTGTTGAAGACAGTTAAAGGTTGATTGCAAAGAATTTATTTTGTTTGTCTTAAAAGGGAGAAATAAGGTTTTGGTTTTTATTGAAACAGGGAAATCCCCTGAGTTATAATTTTTCATTGAATGTTGATGATGTCAGTGAGACATGCAGAGAGATAAAATTTGCCAGTGAGGCAGAATTGTAATGTCAGTGAGACAATTGTAATCTGAATTTTGTGTTAAGCCAGTGAGGCAGTTGAGTAGTTTTTATACCCCAGGAGGGTTTTCCACTCGGGAAATTTCTTGTGTCAAATCTGTGTGTTGATACTCTGCATATTTACTTTGTTCCTTCTGAAGAATTCTAAATTGTGAAATTAGATTAATCAAAAGTAGTAAAAAGTGTTAAAATTGTTAACAACACTGATTCACCCCCCCTCTCAGTGTTGTGTGTATTCCTACAATTGGTATCAGAGCCTGGTACCCTGTCAAAGCTTAATCAGCTTGGGTAGATCATATTTCTGGAATACTTATCATGGCAAGTCAAGAAGGTTACTCAAATTATAAGGCACCTATGTTTGATGGCTCTAACTATGCTTTTTGGAAATTCTGGATGGAGTCATATTTGTCATCTCTGGGCTATGATGTGTATGATGCTATTGTTACTGGATATACTGCTACAAATCCTCCTAGCACAGCTGATGAGAAAAGAGCATATGAAAATAATGCTAAGGCTAAAAATGCATTATGTTGTGGTCTTACCAATGACATACTTGTAAAAATCATGGAGTGTAAAACAGCCAAGGAAATATGGGACAAATTGTCTAATATCTATCAAGGAGATGATAAAATCAAAGAAGCAAAACTGCAATCCTACAGAGCAAAATTTGAAAGTCTCAGAATGAGTGATGATGAGAAAGTGGCAGAATATCTTCTAAGAGTCCAAGAAATTGTAAATGCTATCAGAGGACTTGGTGATACACTGGAAGAGAAGACAGTTGTTACAAAAATCTTAAGGACCTTAAATCCAAAATATGAATCCAAAGTGTCTGCTGTTGAAGAAAGAGATTTAAGCAAAGTTACCTTTGATGAACTTCATGGCACTTTCATAGCTTATGAGATGAGGATTAGCAATGACATACCTTCAAGCAAAGAAGCTGCTTTCAAATCAGTCAGAAAAGAAAAGGAGATTTCTGATTCAGATGAATTGGATGATGAACAAGAAATATCTCTTGCAAGCAAGTTAAAGAAGGGATCTGTTGGTAAGTACAAAGGTAAGCTTCCATTCAAATGTTTTGAGTGTGGAAAGATTGGACACTATGCAGCTCAGTGTCCTTACAAAGATCCAGACAGTGATGAAGATGAAAACAAGAAGCAATTCAAAAAGAAACAGTTTGTTTCTAGAAGGAAAAATAATTTCAGAAAGAAAAGAAGTCTGTTCATAAAAAATGTTGATATGACTGAAAGTGATTCAGATGATTTTCTTGATGAAAATGCACAGACTTTGTTTATGGCTATTCTAAATGAAAATGAAAAATGTGAAGAACAATCAAACAGTTGTGAAGCTGTTATTGACTTTGAAGGAGAATTGATATGTGCATTAAGTCAAGTCAAGAAACTTAAGAAGGAAATCATTACTCAAAGAAGTCAGTTTCAAAAAGAAAATGATATCATGAATAACAAGTTAACTTGTTATGAGAAACAGATTACTGATCTAATTCTTTCTCTTGAAGAAAGTAAGAAAATTATTGATGATAAAGACAAAGAATTGAATAACAAGGACAAGGAATGTCATACACTTGAAGCTGAAATTGTTGGTCTAAGAAGAAGACTTGATATGTGCAGAAGCAGTGATAAATTAGATGATCTTCTTGATAGACAAAAAGGGTTCAAAGATAAATCAGGTCTTGGATTTGAAGAGGGACAATGTTCTCAAAAGGCTAGTATAAAAGGCAAATCAATCATAAGGACAACAAACTACAACAGAAGTGATACTTTCAGGTATAATGCTCACTTTACTGGATATTGTTTTTGTTGCAACAGGTTTGGACAGAAAGCCAGTGAATGCAGATTTGGAATCAGAAGAGAAATGCATCCATTCATGTTCTTAAGAAGTTTGAAGTGTCACAATTGTAAAAATTTTGGGCATATTGCAAAATTCTGTAGACCTTCATTGCAAATGCGGCAAACAACAAGAAATACTGTCTTAGGTTTGTCTTCTTTGGATTCTGAAAAGAAATTGCTTGTTTGGAAACCTAAGGTAATTAATAAGAGTTTAGATGTTATGATTGCACAAGCTGCTTTTCATGCCAAAAAGAAGGAACAGTGGGTGATTGACAGTGGTTGCTCCAACCACATGACAGGGGACTAAGATAAGTTTGTTAAGTTTGAAGACATTAATGAAGGCTCTGTTATGTTTGGAAATAATGATTGTATTATGATCAGAGGCAAAGGTACAATTCTTCTTGATGATGAAACACCACTAAATGATGTGTATTTTGTAGAAGGACTAAAGCACAACCTATTAAGTGTCAGTCAAATATGTGACAATGGTTTTAATGTGGTTTTTGATGCACATGGATGTGAGATTAAAAAGAAATCAGGTAAAGTTATTGCAGCAGGTCTAAGGACTAGTGGTAACATCTACAATCTTCATAACTCAGAAACTAAAAGTGTTGATAGTCATATCTGTTTCATGGGTCAAATTGAGGAAAGCTGGTTATGGCACAGAAGACTTGGTCATGTGAATTTTGACAATCTTGTGAGAATTAGCAAGAATCACAATGTCAGAAATATGCCTCATATTTCAAAACCAAGTAATACTATATGCAAAGAGTGTCAGCTAGGTAAGCAAACCAAAGTTAGTTTCAAGCCTAAGGAGTATTTTACTTCAAAACCTCTGCAGCTGGTACATTCAGATTTGTGTGGTCCTACAAGGACTAAAGCTCTGGGAGGAGAAAAGTATTTTATGCTTTTCATTGATGACTTTTCAAGAATGACATGGGTAACATTCTTAAGGCATAAATCAGAGGCATTTGATAGATTCAAAATCTTCAAGAAGATGGTTGAAAAGGAATCTGATTTCAAGCTAAAATGTCTAAGGTCAGACAATGGAGGAGAGTACACTTCAAAGGACTTTGAGGAGTATTGTGAAAAACATGGGATAAGAAGGCAATTCTCCACTCCTAGAACTCCACAGCAAAATGGAGTAGCTGAAAGGAAAAATAGGACTGTAAAAGAAATGGCAAGAACTTTACTACATGATGCAAATCTGCCTAATGTCTATTGGAGAGAAGTTGTTCATACAGCTGTATATACTCTGAACAGAGTTCAATTAAGGGTAAAGTCAAATTATACTCCTTATGAACCGTGGTATGGTAAGTCAGCTAATGTTGGGTATTTCAAAATTTTTGGAAGTAAGTGTTACATCAAGAAAGATAATGATAGCTTATGTGGTTTTGAGTCTAGATGTGATGAAGGCATTTTTCTTGGTTATTCTACACATAGCAAGGCATATAAATGTTTTAACAATAGGCTTAAAAGAATAATTGAAAGTACTAATGTTAAGGTGGATGAGGATTTGTAGCCCTGTATGCAGTTGATTCATGACATTGAAGTTGATCATCATTCACAAAAGGAAGAAGAAATTTAGGAAGAGAAAGAAGATCCTGAAAAATCTGTTGATGTTAAGACAAAGACTCTTTCATCCTCATGAGTTGATCATTGGGGATAAGGACAGTGGTGTGTTAACAAGAAGAGGAAAGCAAGCTGCTGCACATAATCAAGCACATGTGTGTTTGATATCTGAAATGGAACCAAAGAATTATGTTGAGGCCAGCAAAGATGAAGCATGGGTTAATGCCATGGAAGAGGAGTTAAGCCAAATAGAAAAGAACAAAACATGGGAACTTGTTCCAAGACCAGAAGGTAAGAATGTCATTGGATCAAAATGGGTGTTTAGGAATAAGCTTGATGATAAAGGTAAAGTTGTTAGAAACAAAGCCAGACTGGTTTGCAAAGGGTATTCACAAATTGAAGGTATTGACTTTGAAGAAACATTTGCTCCTGTTGCTAGATTAGAAGCTATAAGGATGTTTTTAGCTTTTTCAGTTTATAAAAATTTCAAAGTTTACCAAATGGATGTAAAATCAGCATTTCTAAATGGAGATCTTGAAGAAGAAGTCTACATGGAACAACCAGAAGGTTTTGTGAATAAAGATAATTCAGATCATGTTTACAGGTTGAAAAAGGCTTTATATGGTTTAAAGCAAGCTCCAAGGGCTTGGTATTATAGACTGGATAAGTTTTTGCAGGAACAGGGGTTCACAAAAGGAGGTGTGGATAGTAATTTGTAGTATTTAATCAAAGGTGAGGATATTCTGGTTGTTGAAATTTATGTAGATGATATCATTTTTGGTAGTAACAATGATGATATGAGTCATTCATTTCCTAACATCATGAAATCAGAATTTGAAATGTCTATGTTGGGAGAATTGTCTTTCTTTCTTGGTCTTCAGGTATCTCAGCTTGAAAAGGGAATATTCATCTCACAAAATAAATATGCCAAAGAGATGTTAAAGAGGTTTCAAATGGATGATTGCAAACCTTTGGGTACTCCTATGGAGACAGGGCATAAGCTAAGTAAAAATGATGAATCACCTGAAGTAGAACAATCTCTGTATAGATCTATGATTGGGAGTCTTTTATATCTCACTGCTTCTAGGCCTGATATTATGCAGGCTGTTTGTTTGGTTGCTAGATTTCAAGCTTGTCCTAAACAATCACATTTGAATGCTGTTAAGAGAATCTTTAGATATATTAAGGGTACACTTGATTTTGGTTTATGGTATCCTAGACACAATGATTTTACACTTCTTGCCTATATAGATGCAGATTGGGCAGGGTGTCCTGATGACAGAAAAAGCACAAGTGGGGCAGCTTTCTTTCTAGGTGGTAGATTGGTTGCATGGCATAGTAAGAAACAAGATTGTGTTTCTCTATCTACAGCTGAAGCTGAGTACATTGCTGCTTCATCATGTTGTACACAGGTACTTTGGATGGTACAATCACTTCTTGATATTAAGGTTGAGGTTAAAAAGCCTGTGTCTATTCTTTGTGATAACACAAGTTCAATCAATATGTAAAAGAATCCTATAATGCAATCAAGAACTAAGCACATTGCTATCAGATATCATTTTCTAAGGGAAAAGGTGATTGGAAATTAAGTTGCTTTGGAATATGTGCATACTAGCGATCAATTAGCTGATATCTTCACAAAGCCTTTGCCAAAGGAGACATTTGAAACTTTGAGACAGAGATTAGGAGTTCTGTCTCTTGTCTCTCTTCAGTAAGTTATAGAGATATTAGATTCAGGGGGAGTTGTCTTCTAGATTATTTTTGATGTCCTGAATCTCATTTGTACATAGTATGTATATAGTTTTTGTACACAGTTTTTTTGGTTGGCAGTGTTACAGTATTATGCATTTGATCAGTGTAAAGTTAAATGTTGGTTTTGGAAAAAATTTTAGAGGATTGCATTTACAAGAACAGGAATCTATTAGTTGTGGTATTTTTTTTGCCTTTGACAATTTTATGTCAAAAAGGGGGAGAAATGTGTTATGGTTTTTCCATCAATGTCAAAGACAAAGGGGGAGTTTTGTAGCACATTTCATAGTTGAGTATATTGTCTTTTCATTGATGTCAAAATATCAGGAAATCAGGATGTTGCATTACACAGTTTTCAGAAGATGCAATTGACAGATGTGTTGATCACATTATATTTCAGAAGGATTCTTCATAGGAAAGTTTAAGTTATGCTTTCAGTGAAAGTGGCTAAGGTTGGCATTATGAGTGGTCTTCATGCAATTATGACACACTTTTGAATGTGACTTGTTGTAATCACAGTGGTTTGGTACCTTCTCAGTTTTCAAGTTGTAAAACTCTTACAAGTGGTCCTTCATGGTAATGACATCAGTGACACATCAGTGTTGATTCTATGTGAGTTTGTTCTGACTTAGTCATTTCAGAAGATGACACTCATTGCATCAATATTGAATCAGGAGAAGGGCTTATGTCATTTAATAAAAGTTAACTTGCATCATATTAACTTGATGACAGTGGCAGATCAGTTGAAGTTTGGTTTACAAGGTTGAGGTTTAAATATGTGTTGAGGTGTTTACATATGTTGAGGTTTAGAAAAATGTAAGTGGTAAATATGTCTTTCCTTAACACTTAACAAGTCATAAACTTTGTTTATTGCCCGTCATGCACTTTATGTTATAAACTCAAACTGACCAGTCGAGAAGGTCATCGGGCCTTAAGTTGCAATGTAAGGGTATGAAAGTCGTCAGTTTTACCGGCCCCATTGCCTAGGGTGCCCGGTAACCAGTCAATGCATTGTATGGTCCGCGGGAAACACAAAATCAACGACTATCTTTGAATCCTCAGTTGGCGGGCACCGAAGATCGAAAGGTTGGTTTTTAAATAGAAAGTATCTCCAAACAGTTAGTTTGTCCCTTTAAAATTGACGTTCACTGTTGTTAAAAAGGCAATAAAACATGTTTGTCTTAGCCTTTCTAACCGAAATTCAAGGGGTACTGAAGTTGTTTTTTTGTGTAAAGGAAAGAGTAAGTTTTTAGAAGGTTTCTAATTGATAAGAAGATGAAAAGGCAGAATTCTACGAAGAGGTTTCATTTTTTTTTGTTTTATGTTTTTTGATTTTGATAAGAGAGAAGATGAGAAGTTTGAGAAGAAATGTAATGTTGAAGTTGAACCGGTTTTTGAAGATTTTGGTTTTTGATTGAAATTCTTTTTGCATATAGAGATTTTTTTTGAATGGCAGATATAAAAAGAGTTGCAGATGAGAGATAATATATGAGAATTTTTGAAGAAGTTCTTTTGGAGAATGGAATTGTTATGTAATTTTTGCAGGAATGGAGAATCATTTTTCAGGGATTTATGTTGAGAATTTGAAAGAATGTTAATTCAAAATGAATGGAATTCTTCAATGATCATGATGGAGTAATGTTTGTTCAGAGAAAGTGAAGGTGATTAAAGACTATAATTTTTCAGAGAAGATAAATTGTTCAGTTTGCAGAGAGAGAAAGCTCAAAATGGTGAATTAGTTTGAAATTGTTTTGCAGAGGTATGAAATATATTGAAGATCAAAATTGATTGACTGTAGGTGTTGAAGACAGTTAAAGGTTGATTGCAAAGAATTTATTTTGTTTGTCTTAAAAGGGAGAAATAAGGTTTTGGTTTTTATTGAAACAGGGAAATCCCCTAAGTTATAATTTTTCATTGAATGTTGATGATGTCAGTGAGACATGCAGAGAGATAAAATTTGCCAGTGAGGTAGAATTGTAATGTCAGTGAGACAATTGTAATCTAAATTTTGTGTTAAGCCAGTGAGGCAGTTGAGTGGTTTTTATACCCCAGGAGGGTTTTCCACTCGGGAAATTTCTTGTGTCAAATCTGTGTGTTGATACTCTGCATATTTACTTTGTTCCTTCTGAAGAATTCTAAATTGTGAAATTAGATTAATCAAAAGTAGTAAAAAGTGTTAAAATTGTTAACAACACTGATTCACCCCCCCTCTCAGTGTTGTGTGTATTCCTACAGGTTATACCTACTCTGTAACTAGGGATGACAACAAGTAGGATGGGATGCTTGTTTGTCATCATAGATGGTTGTGAATGTGTACATTATTACCCTAGTCCTTAGCTAGTGTTGACAAAAAGTAGTATGGGATGCTTGATTATCATCACAGTTTGTTGTGAAATGGAAAAAATGATGGGAGCTTATGTGAACCAGTGAACCAGGGAATTTATGTATTATCACACTTGAGCCCTTGCTAGTGATGACCGCAAATAGTATGGGATGCTTGTTGGTCATCATAGATGGCCGCAAATTAGGAAAAATGATGGAACCCATAGTTTACCATTAGGTAAACCAACATTTCTTTTCTGAGATAGGAAGAGGGAGTCCATAGAACAAGAGAGATCAGATATGGAGAGGTACCCTTGTCTTAGAGATTTTGAGGACGTATTTCTAGATGAGTTACTAGGATTACCTCCTAAAGGAGATTTATATTTTTCTATAGATACGATTCCAGGGTCGGAACCCATATCTAAAGCTCCCTATAGAATGACCACTATAGAGTTACTCAATCTAAAGGCTCAATTACAAGAATTGTTAATAAAGGGTTGATTAGACCCAGTGAGTCACCCTGGGAAGCATCAGTTGTTTTTTTGTGAAAAACTTTTCAAACATTGCATATCCTATAACTTCCTTGCAGAGAAAGGGAAAGAGGTATGAGTGGTCAGAAAAGTACCAGGAGACCTTTGACCTACTGAAGAAAAAAAAATTGACTTCAGTACCAATTTTGAAAGTACCTGACCCAGAAGGTTAGTTTATAGTCATTACCGATGCCTCAGCAGAATGCTTAGGTGGTGTACTAGTCCAGGATGGATAGGTCATTGCGTACGAATCGCATAAGCTAAAAACTATGAGCAAAATTATGCCTCGCATGATTTAGAACTTGTAGCAGTCATTCACACACTTTAACTGAGGAGACACTATCTACTCAAGAAACCTTTTGAGTTAAAAATAGATCATCATGGACTCAAATACCTATTCACTTAGCCACATCTTTATGCTCAACAAAGAAGATGGTTGGAATTCATCTCAAATTATGATTTTGAGATCAAATATATACAAGGAAAAGAAAATTAGGTGGCAGATGCTTGAGTAGGAGAAGACACATCTCCTCCATGATCTCCATACATTCTGAATTTACGAATCAGGTTTTACAAAAAAAAATCTAAGGGAGATGAGTTTTACAACAAGGTAAAACAAGCCCTTGAAGAAAACCCCCAGAATTTGAGATATGAAGGATTCAACTTTGAACCAGATGGGTTATTAAGGTTCAAAGGAAGGATGTATGTACCTAACTTAGCAGAGTTAAGTAATATGGTATGGAAAGAGGTTCATTTTGCACCATATTTTGTACTCTTATAAGCTACATGTATATAATGCTAGAGGGTGAAGGCAGAACACCATCATCTAGTAGGACTCTTATACCCTCATGAAATTCCTGAGTGGAAATGGAAAATTATAAGCATGGACTTTGTACAAGGGCTTCCTATGTCAAGAAACAAGCACAATGCTATCTTAGTTTTGGTGGATAGACTCACAAAGACTACCCATTTTATACTAGGAAACTTGATGGATGGAGTACCCATCATATCTCAAAAATTTGTTTAAGAGATTTTTAGACTGCATGGCATTCCTGAGAAGATTATCTCGAATAGGGATGTACGGATGACATCAAGGTTTTGACAAACCTTGTTCTCTTTTCTTGAAACCTAGTTGAATATAAGCTCTGCTTATCATCTTGAAACAGATGGACAAACTGAGATGGTGAACCAAATACTAGAGGACTTATTAAGGATGTACTGCATGGATCAGAATTACAAATGGGAGGATTATCTTCCTCTGGTGGAATTCTCCTACAATAATTCCTATCACTCAGCTATTAAGATGGCTCCATTTGAGGCATTGTATGGATGAAAGTGTCGAACCCCTATAAGCTGGGATAAGCTAGATGATAGGGTTAGCCTTGGTTTAGAAATGCTCTCAGAAATGGAAGAACAAGTGCATTTGATTAGGAAAAGGTTAGCAGAAGCTAATGATCAGCAAAAGAGTTATGAGGATGCTAAGTGCATCAAAAGGCATTTCACAGTGGGAAAGAAAGTTCTCTTAAGAGTAAATTTCCTCATCTTTTCTAAAAAACTTATTTATTATGCTTTTGAAACATATTTCTTTTTATGATGATTAACTTTTGAGACATTAAATCATCGGGGAAAATGATTCTTATGGGGGAAGATATGTTACATCCCCAACTTGTGATTTTCTTAATCTTACTCTTACATGGTAATCAGGATGATTAGTTAATGGTTTGACGATTTGATATTGTGGAAATATCTAATTTTATCTTTGATCATGAGGTTAATGACTGATGTTAATTAGTTTTGAACATTAATTGATTTATATTATGGGATACGATAATGATGCATTGATCATGGTTTTGTGATCCTGAGTGTGAACAGGAAAATGTAACATCCTCCGGAGAAGGAAGGAGAGTATCATCTTGGAGGAAGGGTTAGATGTTGGGAAATGAGGGTCGAGAGCCATCTGAGCATCAGGTAATTCATCTTTTCGAACCATGTAAGTTGGCATGAGTTACGCTTTGTCTTGACCAGTTGCTTTTCCTTTGTAATGACTTGTCAACCTAGTCATTTCGACAATGTTGCATCGACTCATCTTATCGATGTTCTTTGAATGTCAAATTGAATTGAGAGTTAGCCTTTTTTTGTCAGAGCATTATCTTACTACTCTCAGTGTTTTTGAACTGGGTTTATAAGTCCATTTTTGGTCTGTTAAGTTTGGGCCCTTAGCAAAGAAGGAAGAGCAATGCTCGATCCCTAAATCGCGTGATGCCTCTTTCTCCATGGAAGAAGTGACTAGTTGATGCAAGTGATAAAACTATAGTATAATTATATTAATTTGATATTTAATAACATACCAAGTTATTGTGTTTATTATTATTAGTATTCTTTTTAAAATAGTTAATATGGTAAATTGTGGGAGCGTCAAGCTCACCATAGTTTAGTAAAAATTGTCGTTATACAAGCCATTTTCGTGGTAGTTGGTGGAGTGGGAGGAACCACTTGCACCACCTTAGATAAGGTGGTAGTTTCCCATGGAAATAGGCATGCTAGAGTGGTGAATGAATAACCATTTTAGTCTTCTTGAAAGAGGAGGAGGGATTTTTGGTTTTTATCTTTGGGGAGGGAGCTCGAGAGTTCAATGCTAGAAGTTGGTTGAATAACAACTCTACAGTGAAGGATTGATTTCAGGTAGATTATAGAATGTTCCTTTTGATATCTATTTCTATGGCATTCTTACCTAAGATGCTTATTGAATGACAGAAGCTTAGAGCCATGCGGTTGAGCTTGCAATCTTTTATGCTTTTTCTCTGTTATAAAGGCTCGAGGCCTTATTGCCAAGCCACACTATGCTTTATATATGTTGTGTTTATACTCAAGGCCATACGACTGAGCTATGTGATAATGTATGCTTGATGTGTATATGCTCAAGGCCATGCGGCCGAGCCATATAAAAGTGTATTATTTTCTGTGCATGCTCAAGGCCATGTGACCGAGCCAAGTAATAAAGCATTCTTTACTGTGCATGCTCAAGGTGATGTGACCGAGCTATATTGTATTGTTATATATGTTACATATGTTGAAATTTTGCTCAAGGCCCTATGGCCAAGTAGGAAGGCATTCAAATCTTTATACCCTGCACCATACTGAATACTCATGGCCACGAAGACAAAACTATATTGTATTGCATATTGTGTTGTGTTTGCGACTCTAGGCCACAAAGACCAAGCCTTGCATTTTGGGAACCCATATTGTAACCATGGCTCGATGCCATCATGGTTGAGCCCATGCATAAACTCCAACATCTAAATATTTTGTTATTCGACATGGCATGGATAAAAAATAGGGTTAAGACTCATAAAATGAGTTGAGCTTGAGATGTTGAAGGCACAAGAAGTGCTGAGCAATAATGTATATTACTTATTAATGGTTACGGTCTACATGTACTTACACAGCCATTATGACTATGCTCATAGCTGATACGACCTTAACCCAAAATATTGCTTAAAGCATCCATCCCAAATGATGGCTCAACTTATATAAAAGACGTATGTGGTTTAATAAGGGTATTTAGAATACCATGACCATACTTGTTACCTTCAGCTAAGAAGGTGGTATGATTATTTCAGACCATAGATTATATTATGTGGGAGCTTGCATGCTAGCTGAGGCACTAGAAATGAATTGTTCTAAGAATGATAACCACACTTTATTTTATTAAATGAGATTTATAGATACTACCTAAGCTCATAAGGGTAATAAGAGTCATCATTCATGGTAGAATCACAGTAATTAACTAAGGCAAGGAATGCCTAGTATAGTATGAATATGATTCTATCTTATATGATAATTTATTTAGATGTTGTGAACCACGATAGACCTAGAACAATAAATATGGTTCGATTTGTGTAATGACTAAGAGTGGAAGGAGGTGGTAAGAAGTCACAAGTTCAATGTTATGTAAGTAACCCAGTTGGTTGTAATCAACCTATCATGCCCACATTTCCCATGCGGTCACAACACGCATCACACGTGTCATGTCCACATGCACCATGTGGTCATGACACGAAATACCAAAAATTTTCCCACACTTCCCTAGAAATCCCCTCGCACGCATAGGCATGCTCGGCGGCATATGTTTAAGGCAAAAACAATACAGTTGTCGGTTGGGTACCAAGTACATGTGTGCACACCCTATGCAAGAAGGCCAACAAGGGGGTCTTCATGATGTGATTAACATCGCTACTAGGTTCCAACTTTTAAGGTTTCTAAACCCTAGATTCTGGAAAGATCTCGATAACATAACGCCTCATGGGCGTTGGTGTGATAAACGCTAATCTTGAACACGTGGTTTCCTAACTTAGGTTAATCTCACGAATTACATTTGAACATCAGTTGTTTTAGGTGATAGATCATTTTTCAACAAAGCACGATCATCTGTTTTCTTTCTTCCATTTTCTAGAATTTCATATTAGTTTCTCCTCCTTCAGACTTAGCATTTTCAACCAAGCCCGTTCATTTGCCCTCTCTTCCTTTTCTTGGAATTTAATTTTGATTGTATTTCTATCTCTTTCTCCTTCCCGTTGTGCAAGATCTTCTTATGTTATCCTATTTTTTTTCTTCACGTTCTTTATCAAATAGCAATAACATTACATCCTTTACATTTTTCCTAATTTCTTGGTAAACCAGATCACTTACATAGGGTTGGTTAATTTCACTTGACTCAGTCTCCCTAGGGTTTTGCTCTAGGTTTTAGTTCAATGTTTGAAATAATTTTAATAATCAACTTGTTCCTAAACAGGTTTAACGATAGGTTAAACTTACTTAGTTCTCTTAGCCCTGTTCGGAAATGCTGCGCATTTTCTCCTCTTTGTTTTCCAAGGTTAGCTATTCTTTCTCTTTCTCTCTCTCTCTATTTTTTTTTTAAATTAAATGTTTATTTTCTAAATCTACAGTTGATTTTTTTTAAAAAATAAAGGGCCACTCATGGAATGCCTGTGATGGCTTGTTTGCGTTTATTTTCAGTGTTCTTTGTAAATGAAAATATCATATTTTCCTCTTCATTTTCCTGTCATTTATTTTGGGATAATTGTTAAAACTTCTGAGAAACTCTTCCTTAAAATTAAAATATATTTACCTATGCTCTTTTTAAATTAATTGTGTAAACAATGTATTTCTAAATTACAAATCTGAGTTTAAACATCCATTCAATTCGTATTATACATTATGCATAAATAAATCCCACTTTCCTCGATTAAAATTTCTATTTCAAGTCAAATGTTTTAAACTACATATAGTAAGCATTTAATTACTTGTGGTAATTTAAAAAAAAAAAACAATACTGTAATCCCAAATTTCATTTCTTTCATGGTAGCAAAATTATGACTTGGCTTATAACAAAATTTAAAATTAATATTTCCACTATGCTTAGACAGAAATAATACTTTTACAAATTTAATTAAACATCAACTAACTCTCAACTTTGCAAGTAGGAGAAGAAGGAACTAGACAATTTTAATATCCTTTTAAAAACAAATTTTCTTTTCCTCTTCTCATTTCTAAATGGTAAAACTTAATGAACAAGAAAATAACAATTATCAACCCAAGAATAGAGGATTTCCTCACAACTCCAAAAATAACAATTTATACAACAATAGGGAGATAATTTTCTCCTTTTGGAAAATCGACAAGGAAGGAGCTATTAAAAGATTAGGCTCTCCTTATGACTTAAGGAAAATAAAATATTTTCTAAGATCCAATAATCTTCTCCAAGATTCACAATAAGCTCCCAGAAAACCTGCATATCACACAAGGGAAGAAACACCACACAAGCTGCTCTCCTCCCTACCGTAGACCCGCAAGAGGGTCACCCCCGAGCTAGGGAGATCATCCACACACCTAGGGTATTCCAAAATTCCACTTCACAACAAGGTAGAAACAACACACCAAAACACACATACATCCATGGATATTACACAACACAAAAACTCAACCACAGTGATTTTAACAAGGGGTAGGAGAGTGGAGACACTCAACTCTAGAGTGTCACCCTTCAATTAAATTTCAACACATTTTCCTTCTCATGGCCTCAAGCCAACTTGCCAACAAAGATTCTAAAGAGTTCATATTTTTACTCTCAAGCCAAATAACACAATTTCTCAAAGTCACACAAATGCCCTCAAGGCTTTCAACATCCCAAAAGAAACAAGGCATGCACTCGAAGAGGATCACTCCTCCCCTACCCCACACTTAATGAGCATTTCTCCCAAGTGGAAGAAGCTCTGTCAACACCCAAATAAATTTCCACACAATTACAAAATTTACAACACAACAAATCAAATTTTATTTCACAAATCCATCATGCAAGAAATAGAACATACAAAGAAAAGGCATTGCATACCAACCTTAACAAGCCCTTTAATGGAAGTAGTTGATGAAGAGATCCACTCTAGTTTCCTCTCCAATTTCCTTTCTCCAAAAAAAAACTAACTGACTCTCCCTTTAAAAAAAAAAATTTCCACCAATTCCTTTATCCTCAAGTGGGATTAAAAAAATAACCCCACTCCTTTTTCCACTATCCCAAGTGGGATTAAAAAATAACCCCACTCTTTTTTTACTATCCCATGTGGGATTAAAAAAATAACCCCACTCATGAGCTCCTTCCCCAAAGTCTTCCCTCCTTTTTGTCACTATCCCAAGTGGGATTAAAAAATAACCCCACTCCTTTTTCCACTATCCCAAGTGGGATTAAAAAAATAACCCCACTCATGAGCTTCTTCCCCATAGTCTTCCCTCCTTTTTGTCACTATCCCAAGTGGGATTAAAAAAATAACCCCACTTATGAAGGACCACACCACTTCATGGGGACTCTCACCAAAAGTGAAGGAACAAGAAGACAAGCCCCTCCATTATTGGTGGACCATGGAGTCATTTCAAGCCTTGGGATTTTAAAAAGGGATAGGCTTGAGTGTTGGTACCACTCATCTTATCCCTCCCTTACCTCCAAATTCATCACTTAACTTAACTGTGAAGTTAAGGTGACCATACGGAGGTTACCCAAGGGTTACCCTAGTCAAAAGTGACCCTAGACCCATGTGATATAATCCAGGGTCAATTTAAACTTAGTTAGGACACCCAGGGTCAAGTTAAGACATAAGAAAAGGGCCTCAAATTTTAAAATTCAAAAATAAGATAAAATTCAAAAATAATTTTTACAACACATCATAATTCAAATTTACAAGAGGGTAGACCTAACCCATTCAACCTCATGCAAGACAACATTACAACATTAAATCAAACACAAAGTTGATCTAGGTTCCTCGTGGAACTAGATCGGCTTCACAAGGGATTACAACATAAGGTGCGGAATGATCTCTAGTATCTGTGGTTTTGTTAGAAATACCTGCACACTCAATCTCAAAGTTAATTCCACATATACATATCATAGCTGAAGCAAATTTAATACATGCATTTCTAAAGCATACCATAGTTCTTATAAACATAAAGAAATCACATGACCATTTTCTTTCTAACATCACCCAATTAGTTTTTTCTATAAAATAAACATCTATCTAACATCACCCAATTTATTTTCTCTTAAAGCAAACATCTAACTAACATCACCCAATTAGTTTTCCTTTAACATAATAAGGTTTAATAGTTTGAAAATCTAGGATCAATAGTCCCACAAATGTAAAAGTATCAATAACAGTAAGGTAATTAGTCTCATGTATAGAAATGAAAAAGTGTAGGCCTCACACAACCTATGATGGGAGTCGATAGTCCAGGTATGGACAATGAATCAAAATTGATCCCATGCATATTAGACCTAGGGTGGTGAATATGGTTTTATTTATGATATGATTAAAAAGAAAATAAGGTGACGTGGAGTCACAGATTCCCTATAACAAATCTTGATTGTTAATGATAGTTATTGTGATAACTATGATGCTTCTTATGTAATTGAAATATATGATGACTCCTTGTTGAAGGAGAAACTGGATAAGAGTTAATTTGTATTGCCTTGTAGATGATACTAAGTGCCTTCCGAGTTTATTGGAGGAACTATTTGTCCTAGATAATTATATACTTATGAGAATGCATATTATGGTTAGTATGAAACTCTTGTTTTTCAACAGAATTGGAAGCCATCTCTTTACGAATGGCCATATTTCACAAATAAGGTATAAGATATTAAAACCCATGAGGATGTTTGTGATAGAGTCTTTCTATTAATACTATCTTATTAGACTGTTATGATATAAGTCTTAAATTTCATGAATTTGAATGTAAACCTTGTGAAAGGTCAACATGAAACTGTGAACCTAGGAAGGTCAGAAGTTGGAAAACTTGTTTGACTATTGTTATTTTTGGAAAATGGAATAGGATTACGAGGAGTCATAGGTTCCATGTTGTGAAAGCAACCTATTATATTTGATGAACTCCTAAGATAGGAGTCGATTGTCCTAGTACTGGATTATGAATCGAACTGAATTCACATTTTACTAGACCTAGAGTGAAATGTTAAACTAAGCCTATTGTAGGATGAGACAGCTTCTAAGTTGAGTAAGGGTGATCGACATATGACTACATTCATTGTGAAATGTATATGTATGTAAATCTTTGGCCAAAGTAATGCATCTGTCTCTGCATGCATTGTCAGCCCACAGTGCTCCAGATGGCCTAGTGTTTCCAGTAGTGTCATACATAGTTAGAGTGGATTTATAGTTGTGTGACCATGAGACATTAGGAAGGAGACAACACCAGATACTCAAATGGCTAACCCAAGGGTTCCTAATATCTAACCTTTCTGTGAAGGGTAGGGCCACTTCTAGTTCAAAAGTTGAGTAGGGGACCGCAAGTCCGTGGTTGGTGGAAAAGCACCAGGATGATGCTCTCCTTCCCAAGCATGAGACAAGCCAAGGCTTATGAAGATGTATCTCAAAAGTTCTAGATATAGTGCTTTCCATTTTATGACTTGGGTATGTGCAGGATCATGATGGGCCAAACTATACCTCTAAGTGGCAATGAAAATACAAAAAATCAGACTTTATCAAGTTCATGTGAAAATTTGAATGGACTATCTACACAATTTGAAAAAGATGTAACAACGAAATTTGTAGAGAATTGAATCTAGTTTATAGGCTACTATTTTTTTTAAAACTAAATTTACTTAGTGAAAATTGAATATTTCAATGAACATCTATTAAATTTTTTAGAAAAAAATAAAAAATGCGTGTCTGTCCAGCCAACCTAACTATGAGTATATATATATATTTGAAACTTTCAAAATAAGTAGAGGACTCATGTTTGGATGTGACGCATGTTTATTTGAATTTTTTTTCCAATAAAATAATTAGTTATGATTTTTTTATTGTGATTTTTTTAAAAAACTAAAAAGTAATTTTCTAGCCAACCTAACTTGATAAAAAAAATCAAAATTCAAATTTTTATTTTTTAACCTATAGCTAGAAAAGCATAGAGTGTGACACATGTTTTGGATCTCAAAAAGATGAAATGCTTTGAAAGTTATGGATGTTTTTCAATCAGTGTGTCCATAAGGATTTCAGAGACATGGTATATAGAAAATTATTAATAATTATTTAATAAAATGATAACCAAACAAATCTTATATTTTTAGAAAGATAACAATTTTTTCTATAAACCCTTTTCATTTTATCAATTTTGCATTAAAAAAAAGTCATCAGCACGAAGGGTGAAGTTCGAGGAAGAGATTGAAACATGAAAACACGTTAGAATCCATAAAAAGTCAACAACCAAAATGGATATTCGTCTTGCTTTGTACCAAAGCAAGATGGATATCTATTTTTCTTCAGTAAAAGAAAAACAAATATCCATTTTAGCAGCTCAAAATAGATATCTGTTTCCTTGATCTATGAAAATTTTTGTACCATTGGTTTTGGATGAAGAGAAGCAACATATTTGAAACATCGAGGCAATAATACAAGAAGTTAAAGTTAGTTGGTCATTTATAGGTGTATCTATTGTTTCATATCACATTACATAGAATTCTAACTAACAATCTAGTTTCCTCATTTGGGGGAACATTTTTTTATCTGTTTCTAATGGAAATATTTAGTTAAAAATTGGTGGCTCCTTGTGAAAAGTATGGGCTCTTATCAAGCACGCATAACCAATAAGGTTGATATCCATTTTTCTTACATGTTTGTTGATCACATCTTATGAAATGGATGTTGCTTGGTGATAGTTCTAGGTTTAGTGAACAATATTCTCAAGCTTATTGCAATTTTTACACTTGTGACCAAATTTGGTACCAAACCCTTTCACCTTTTCAAATGATCCTGATAGTATCATCTCACTCCATGCAAATCAAACCAACATTAGAACCATGTGAATGAGATTAAGGATAGCCTTGAAATATGAATTTTTGTACTGTTGACTATCCTTTTAGCATGACAATCGTTTAGGATCATTGTACCCAGGTGCAACAATCCTTCAATCTTCTTTTATTAATATTTCTTTCCTCTTCATACACAAGATTCTCGTGCCTTGTAGTCATGACAATCCATAAATCACCTAACTATCCTTAGTGAGACTATATCTTATTTTCACAGTGATAGTCATCGTCCATTCACAACTCTCCTCTTTAACATAGATACCCTTTGCACATGTTTTGACTTCATGATTTTCCTTTTGTATGTTGTATTATGGTATGAAAATACTATAGACTCTTCTTCATCCTTTTGTATAATGAAATTGAAGGTCAACACTTACGGTTACTCTTCTTTATTACTTGGTGATAATGAATCCCTAAACTCATTTTTGATTGTCTTGAAGCCAAATTTACCACTGTTGAGATAGTCAAAGTTGATTCTTGATCATGAATATTGTGAATTACTTCAAATATCCATGGACAATTTCAATTGTGTTTCTTAAGACAACCATGCCTTGACTATCCCTTGATGTTGGTCATGATTGTGCTTGGATGGCACAATAGATCATAGTTAGATTTTTGCCACTAAAGTTTTCCTTTGACAAAGTCATATTTGTAGTCCACCTTTTGATGATGTTAAAACAATATAAATACTTATTCTTAACATAAGCAATACATTTCTCACAAATACCAATGCATTCTACTCATAAGGTTCATGGCACCATGCCTAAAGGTATGATAGTTAGCAGTGTACTATTATGGCAGCCTATGGTTGGTTTGACAATCTATAATAGTGATAGCATTCATACCTAATAGTCCTTATCGTTATTGTCATAATATATTTTACATTTGAGGCCTTCTCTACAACATACAAAGTTTACCTTTCTCACCCATACCTTCAGTATATAAAGGACATTGATAGGGAATTTTTAATTTCCACTCAGTCAGTACAATCTAGGAGAGGATAGATTGTCTAAAGTTGTAATCTATTTCCATTTACACTTGCCATAACTACAAATGCTTACTGTTTATTCTCAACCCTAGTATATGAATAAAATGTGACCTATTGTTCTAATAGGCCTATAGGGACAAAGAGGTGATAAAGCCTTTAATTTTAAACATGACATGGTTTTGATAACTTCCCATATTGCTAAGGTCCTGGATGACAATCCTTTGATGCACCTAATTGTAATAGGTGTTATGATAGTCCTTGGTATCTTTTCATTTTTTTCTTGAATGGCCTACAAATAAGACATAACACCTATTAGATCCTTCATAAATAAGAATTCTCATACATTACATTTAAACTTAAACTCCCTAAACATCCATCAATCCATCCATTAATATCAAAATGCCATGAATATCCTATGATCAACCATTCTAATTCCTAGGATAGTCATATATTGCAATTTTACTTCTCTATGCTAAAATAGCCCAAGGAATATCTACCCATGAACTTGTATTTTAACAATCTAATGTCTTTACGAATAACATTGAGCCTTCTTTTGGGACAACATTTTTGCCTTTAGAAGCTCCTCATTTCATGATAGCCTAAAATAGAATAAGTGGATAGTCATAACATTTTAGCATAATGGGAAAACCCTAAAGTGTGATAAAGTCTATACATTATCTATTCCCATCCATATCACGAAGCAACTATTCAAATGCTAGGCCAACATGATTTAAACAATCATAAGGGCCAACAATCCACTCCAAATGCATGGGAAAAGGACAAATCTTGGATCCCATATTAATCATGTTCACATGGCTGCTAGCATCTTCAAGTGAGTCAATACAAAAATTGAAATCCTCAAACTCATACACTTCAAAAAAATATACCTAATTATAAATTTGATATGCATGAATAAGGAAGTCCTCATGCAATACAAACTAAAATGTGTCATATTTAGACATGTCATCAAGTTGAACTACATCATGTTGAGACTCGTGTTTACTTAAGCATTACAAGTCACTTGCCTCTTTGCATGCTTCAAAGTTCCAAACAAAGGACTCAACTTTAGGTGTAGCAGAGTCCTCATCAATGACTGATTTACATGGCCTTCAACAAACTAAAATTATATATCATCTTTATGCTTATATGGAGGCTATATCATCTTTACAATTGTATGTCCAAGCTCTTTAGGAGTCTTCACAAATGTGTCCAAAGTAAGATTACTCAAATCAAATAATGGCTTATATCTAGAGCTTTATTAAGTTGATACCTAGGTGGATTAGTGTGTAAACATTCAAATTAGATGGTAATTCACAAGTTTATAGAATAATAAAATGAATCCCTAGTCTAGAATCCAAATGTACATAATAAAACGGATATCTGTTTTGTAGTAGCGATATAGACATTGTAGAGTGTCCGTTGGCATAGAATTGGGATTTAAGAAACGGATATCTGTTATGTAAATGCAGAGAAAAGACAAAAGGAATATTGTTGGGCCAACATCCGCAACCAGAGACCCTCTGTTGTCAAAATACTCATGATTTCTGGCTATGACAGTGAAAGGAATATTTTTATGCACTTTTGGAGACACAATTTTCTTGTTACAATCATAAGGGTGATATTTTTGTTCCCCTAATGGGAAGCAATAGTCGTCGTAAAGCAAAAAGGAGGAGGAAAGTTACATTGGAGGAAATTGAAACAATTAGGGAAAAAGATAGGGAAAGGAAGAGGATTGGAAGAGTGGGTTTGGCGGATGCTCATCAAGGTGAATCTTCTTCTTTACCATCTAATGACATGCAAATTGAAGATGTTAATTTTGATTATAATGAAATGTTAGATAAGAATGAAATTCACCATGATATTGCAAATGAAAATATTGAAAAATTTTATGAAACACCTATTCATAATAGCAATACCATGGACAAAGAAGAAGAAGAAAAATGAACACGTGTACTTGAAGAAAGTGGATATGAACATCTTGATGTTGAAATTGCACTCCATAATCCATTTGTTGATAAAATTGATAAGGTTGATAACATGGATGAAATAAGAACAATCAATGTATCTCCAAATTTCATAAGAAGAGAGGACATTTGTCAAGAAGAGAATAACCGTGATGAAATTGGAAAACACCCAAGAACCCCAAAATGGTTACTTGAAATTGATGAGAACATAATGGAAAAACTTGAAGGCAAGAGGTCATCATGAACAGTTCGGTTGTGGGCTACAAAACTCTTCAATGAATACTTTGAGAAGAAAACATTAACCAAACAATGCCAACTTTTTGTGCAATTAATAAAGATGTACAAAATGAGACCTTTACTAAAGAAATTAAAGATTTGGTTAAACAAAGTGTCTGATCGGAATAAAATTATTGTTAGAATCCTTTTCAATGCAATCAATTCTATTAGAAAGACTAGCAAGGAGAAAGATAAAAGAGCTGCCTATAGAGTAATAACAATCTCAATAGTAAGCAAACAATTAAGAAATGCTCAATTATTGAGGCAAACTTGTCAATATTGTATAGTCAAGGCTAGATAGTCCTCTTGCCAATGATACTTGGGCTTTCAGTGGTAGGCTTCCATGAGTTGACAAGAAGCTAATTGATAGCACAAAGGAAGAAATTGAATGATTTTGGGACACTAACTCTAGGGTATCACCGAATGCAAAAGATGTTGTAAAGTTAAGAATTGGTGATAAAGACCACACACCACATCCTAAACATTACTTGGAATGTAGCCAAACAACACTATACAAACAATATTGTGAAACTCACCCAGGTATGACAATCTCACAAAGAGCATTTGAATCTCTTAAGCCATTTTATTGTGTTCCTCTTAAAGTTCGGAATACATGTTGCAAATACCATGTAGAGTTTTCTATGTACCATGAATTATTATGCAATATTCATTCTACTTTGCACACTAACAAAATGTTACAAGAGTTTGGTGCAATTCAACTACCAAAGTCATCTAGGGACTTATTGGATTTATTTCTATGTATTAGAGATGATGGTTGCATGTTCTACAAGAATGATTGTTTAAATGAAAACTGTTTACAATGTGGTGGGTTATCAAAGTTTGTATCATGTTTTCATGAGGGCAACGAGCATGATTTTGGAAAGAGAATGGTTGAGAAAAAGAGATATGAGACAATGAAATACAATTTGAAAAATGGAGGTGAAGTTTCTAGATGTGAGTTGATTGTAAGAGAGGTAAGTATTGCTGATTTTATTGATGCTTTTAAGAAAAATCTTTTCTACAAGTATGTCAAACATAGCCACAAGTCTCGATGGTTAGATCAACAGTTCAGGATGTGTAAAGACTCTTTCCTGATTGGAACTATTGTCTCTATAGTTGATTTTGTAGAAAACTATACATTGCAACCCTAAAATGAAGTTCAATCCCAGTAGTACAATTCTATTCAGATTGCTATTCTTGTTCACATCACATACAGACATGCCCCCGAGAGTACAGAAGAGAACAGGAAGATTGTCAGAGAATACCATTTTTACATGAGTGATGATCGATCTCATTCAGCAGAGTTTGTGCAATATTGTTTTCAACAATTTTATGGGTTCTTACAAGAAAAAGATATTAGAATGGATCAACATCTCCTTTGGTCAGATAATTGCACTAGACAATTCAAGAATGCTTGTAATTTCTATTGGTTGAGAAAAATGCATGTAGAGAAGGGTATACCTCATATTTGGAATTTTTTTGAAGCGGGGCACAGAAAAGGTGAACATGATGGAGCAGGTGCATGTGTGAAGAGAGCTCTTTTTAAAGAACAACTAAATATTAGAGGTGGTGCTATATTCAGTAATGCAGATTCCATTGTTAAGTGGTGTAACTATGCATTGTCACGAGGACTAGCTCTTGATTCTGAAGTGCACAGGTTCTTTTGGTTGGTTGATGATGGGATAGTGATAGAGAAATTGGAATGTCAGAGAATCATCAAAGATGCATTCATTTCAAATCTCAGATGCAAGTACATGGACTATTTGTACATGACAATTAGCTTGTTTTTGTCAGAGTTGTATTAAATGTGAGTGGGTAGATGCATGGATTCCACAATATTTAATCCCTTTATATGAAGGTCAATCATCTTCCATCAATGACATGGAGAGCTCATTTGACTATGAACATCTTTCAAACCTTGTATAGCCAGGTCATATTTATGCAGTTGTTGCACCACATGGAAATGAAGAGAGGTCAGACTATTGGTTGGCATGATGTGTACAAGGGAAACAATAGCTAACACAACCTATGATAGATGATGATGGGTTCACATATCCTATAGGATCAGTTGTTATTGCTGGGACTTGGTTACGAACATATATGATTAAAAAGAATGGCATCCCGGCCTTTGAAGACTTTGAGAAGCATAAAACGATATTGATATATTCTCACCTAGTTGTAGCAACAAATGTCAAGTTACTAAAGCATCGTGGAAAACCAAAATCAAAAGAACTATGGACAATTAGTAATGCTGATCATGAAGCAATAATGGATACTTTAAAGGTAAGAGATGACCCCTTAGGTACGCTTGACTAGCATTTAAACTTCCAGATGGATAGGTATGACATTTTTTATCTTAACTTGTTCTAGTTTTTTCTATTTTTAGAAGTGTTTTATTAAAAATCTTGTTTCTTTAACTATAATGCATGCTTTTGACTATACAGAACTACAAATAAAGTTATTTTACATGGTATCATAGATTATTTTGCATGGCATCATATATTATTTTGTATGACATCGTAGGTTATTTTGACTATACTTGAAGTATGATTTTTAGTTCTCATTTGTATTTCTTAATATTGCACATTTGTACCTTTTTCTACATAAGGCATTCCATGAGATGACATGTATTTGATGTCTTTTGCCGAACAGTTCATGTGCCTTGTCTATGCTTTCACATATTACATACATGTGTCACATGGCAATTGCAACTACAACATCTGACAAAATTCTCATTTCTTTGAGGTATTCCACCAAACAGTTTATGTGCCTTGCCTTTGCTTCCTTACTGTGTATTCTTATAAAAGTCCTATAACAGTCATATTTAATCTTCATACTAATCTTGATAGTAATCTTACCATCATTGTATTCCATGAGATGACAGTCCTATAATAGTCCTATACATGTCTACTAGGATAGTTTTAACTACAACAGTCCTACAACAGTCCTAAAATAGTCCTAGAACAGTCCTATAATAAGCATAGCATTTAATGTACATATTTAAGATATTCATGTTTACTTAAATTTGCTTATTCATGCTTCTCACAGGACATCACCTCCCCTACCCATCTAGCTCTTCAGGAGAAGAGAGACAACAAATGATCAAGAGGGATCACCAATTGGTGGTAAGTGATTGATTACTTATGTCATGTTATATATTTTGAATATTAAATTCTATATTAATGTGCACGTTGCTTGATTGTATTAATATGTGGAAATTCAAAAATCTCTATCGAGGAGGTCTAATTGATGAGCAATAGAGGATGAGTCATTGACTGGTTCACCATCTTTATGGCCTAGCAAGAGCCATAGATTATTTGATAGCAATCCATAGGAGATTTGATTTTGGGACATTTTATTACATATGCCTATTTGGCTTTGTAAACATACTTTTGTATGTTATCGATGTATATCATTGTATATACCCATATGGTTTTATTTGTACATGCCTATATGGCTTGATATATACATTATATATTATTTTCATGACATTATGAATATATCTATATATAAGATCCTAATTTGGTAGAAGTAGGGAGAATGCTTGCAAAGGTTATGGAATTTGGTTTTACACGTTCGAATTGTATTTGCTTCAAAGTTTCTAAAGCCTTTTCAAAAAATCCATTTTGTGCATATCTTGCATTCATTGCATTCCATGAGATAGCATCTCTTTGAGGTGTGATGCCAAACTGTTCACATGCCTTGCCTATGCTTCCACACTTTGCATACATGTCTACAAGGGCAGTTGTAAATACATCCTGTTTTGAAGATCCCATTTTTACATAGGCAAGGAGAATGGTGGATAAGGTTGTGGAATTTGGATTTACACCTGCCAATTACATTTTCTTAACATTTCTTTTCAATCCTTATCAAAAATTTCATTTTGTGCACATATTGCAATCATTGCATTCCTTCATTTACAACACATGATTAAATAAGAAGATGCATATTTACAACACTTCAGAATATGTAGTAGTGTTGCTCATGTCACCAATACTATGTTTACATCTTCATATACATGGCTTACAACATGTGACAATATGAATGATAGAGAATGTTTGCATCAACATGATGGCACAACATGAACAAATTGCATGTTTGCATCAATTTCATTAGGTAAATGATTGAGAATGTGTCAACTTGAACAATATTTTTTGTTCTGCTCGTCAAGACCTTCATGAAATGATACATTGGTTTCTTGATATTCAATCATGCATTGGAGATGTTCAAAGTGTTAAAGATGTTTGAAGTGATGAAGAAACTTGTTATTTTGATGTATTTCAACTCCAAACTTGCGCCTAGAAATGAAGGCGCTAATCCTTGATCAAACTAACCTAAAAGTGTGCCTTGGTACTTAGGGTGCTAGATTATGATTGATCAACCTAAAATGTGCGCCTAAGGCTAGATATTGAATTAGAAGGATAAAATGCATCATCAAAGGAGATTATAGTTACTGAAGGCATCAAATGATGACTTGGGCACACATCTATCTCTCTACACCATCAAATGTGCACCTAGATTAGTGAGGCACCACTTCATATCTCTATGACTTTGGATATGTGCCTTGATAATGAATTTATCTTGCAAGTTGAGGTTATTGCTACAAGTTGAAAGAATGTCCAAAGAATACAAGGCGCCAATTATTGAACAAACAACCTAGAATGAGTGCCTTACTATTTGAGGTGCTAGTTCATGCTTCTAGAACACCAAAAGTGCACCTAGATGTTGAGGCGCTAGCTCTTGCTCAACATCCTTGAAAGTGCACTTTGACAAGGAGGTTAAAATGTATTATCAAAGGATTAAGTTGAATCAAGGAATCATCATTAAAGACAAGTACAACATGATTGTGAATGAGGTGCACTTTTCATCATCTCCAACCTCACAATTGCACCTTCCCTTGGAAGCTCATATTGTGCCTAAAGGAATGGTACTGAGATATCATCCATGTCAATGATTGAGAATGTGTCAACTAGAACAATATTTTTTGTTCTGCTCATCGTGGGGTCGAACGGACTATGCCAATGTGTTGGGGTGGGCGGGTAAATGCTAGTGGAGGTCTCATTTTTTGTGCCAAGCATCCCAGTCATTCCGGGCAAGAGGCTACCGGTAAAGTCCCTTAAGATCCCTAAGACCAAAAACTGCCAAACTTTGATGGAGCAGTTCTCAGAATTTGTGATAGAGGGTAATGTTTTGTTTAGACCTATAGGTGCACGTGGGGTCCATCCATAATAACCTCTCTCATTTTTTGTCAACTCCATTCCGTTTGACCGTGCTGAAATCAAACGCATTGTTGCAAAATGCTTCAATTTGATGCAGTGGAAAGGTGCTAGGTGTGACATTTTTCATTCCATAGCTAGTGGGGTCGAACAGACTGTGCCAACGCATTGGAGTGGACAAGTAAATGCTAGTGGAGGTCTCATTTTGTGCGTCAAGCATCCCAGTCATTTCAGGCAAGAGGCTACCAGCAAAGTCCCTTAAGATCCCTGAGACCAAAAATGTGCCAAACTTTGACGGAGCAGTTCTCAGAATTTGTGATAGTTGGGAATGTTGTGTTTGGACCTATAGGTACACGTGGGGTCCGTTGACAATAACCTCTCTCATTTTTGGTCAACTCCATTCCATTGGACTGGGCCGAAATCAAACACATTGTTGCAAAATGCTTTAATTTGATGCAGTGGAAAGGTGCTAGGTGTGACATTTTTCATTCCATAGCTTGTGGAGCTGAATGGATTGTGGCAACGCATCAGGGTGGGTGGGTAAATTCTAGTGGAGGTCTCATTTTGTGCACCAAGCATCCTAGTCATTTCAGGCAAGAGGCTACCGGCAAAGTCCCTTAAGATCCCATAGACCAAAAATGTGCCAAACTTTGACAGAGTAGTTCTCAAAATTTGTGACAGCTAGGAATGTTGTGTTTGGACCTATAAGTGCATGTGGGGTCCATCCACAATAACCTCTCTCATTTTTGGTCAATTGCATTCTGTTTGACCGTGCCAAAATTATTGTAAAATGCTTCAATTTGCTGCAGTGGAAAGGTGCTAGGTGTGACATTTTGCATTCCATAGCTCATGGGGTCAAACGGACTATGCCAATGCATCGAGGTGGGCAGGTAAATGCCAATGAAGGTCTCATTTTGTGCACCAAGCGTCCTAGTCATTTCGGGCAAGAGGCTACCGACAAAGTCCCTTATGATCCCTGAGACCAAAAATGTGCCAAACTTTGACAGAGCAGTTCTCAGAATTCATGATAGCTGGGAATGTTGTGTTTGGACCTACAGGTGCATGTGGGGTCCATCGACAATAACCTCTCTCATTTTTGGTCAACTCCATTCCATTTGACCGTGCTGAAATCAAATGCATTGTTACAAAATGCTTCAATTTGATGTAGTGGAAAGGTGCTAGGTGTGACATTTTTCATTCCATAGATTGTGGGGCCGAACGGACTATGCCAACATATCAGAGTGGGTGTGTAAATGCTAGGGGAGGTCTCATTTCGTGTGCCAAGCGTCCCAGTCATTCCGAGCTGTAAGCTACCGACAAAGTTAAAAGTTGCTAGGATTAAAATTTTGTATTCCACAAGTCCTGGGGCCGAACGGATTACGCCAACACATTTGGGGTGGACTGGTAAATGGTAGGAGAGGTCTCATTTTGTGTGCAAAGCATCGCAGTCGTTCCAAGCTATAAGCTACCCACAAAGTCACTTTGCCGGTAGCTTACAGCTCAGAAGGGCTGGGAGCCTTGGCACATAAACAAGACCTCCCCTAGCATTTACTCGCCAACCTTGATGTGTTTGTACAATTTGTTTAGCCCCAGGACCTGTAGAATGCAAAATTTCAATCCTAGCAACTTTTGACTTTGTTGGTAGCTTACAGCTCGGATTGACTGGGATGCTTGGTGCACAAAACAAGACCTCCAATGGCATTTACCCATCCACCTCGATATGTTGGCACAGTCCATTCGACCCCACAAGCTATGGAATGAAAAATGTCACACCTAGCACCTTTCCATTGCATCAAATTGAAGCATTTTGTAACAATGTGTTTGATTTCGGCACGGTCAAACAGAATGGAGTTGACCAAAAATGATAGACGTTATTGTTGATAGACCCCACGTGCACCTATAGGTCCAAACACAACATTCCCAGCTGTCACAAATTCTGAGAACTGCTCCGTCAAAGTTTGGTGCATTTTGGTCTCAGGGATCTTAAGGGACTTTGCGGGTAGCCTTTTGCCCAAAATGACTAGGACACTTGGCGCACAAAATGAGACCACCACTGGCATTTACCTGCCCACCCCAATGTGTTGGTATAGTCCATTCAACCCACAAGCTATGGAATGAAAAATGTCACACCTAGCACCTTTCCATAACATCAAATTGAAGCATTTTGTAACAATGTGTTTGATTTCAGCATGGTCAAATGGAATGGAGTTGACCAAAAATGAGAGAGGTTATTGTTGATGGACCCCATGTGCACCTGTAGGTCTAAACACAACATTCCCAGCTATCACAAATTCTGAGAACTGCTCCATCAAAGTTTAGCAATTTTTTGGTCTAAGGGATCTTAAAGGACTTTACCGGTAGCCTCTTGCCCAGAATGACTGGGATGCTTGGCACACAAAATGAGACCTCCACTAGTATTTACCTGGCCACCCTAATGTGTTGACGTAGTCCATTCGACCCCACAAGCTATGGAATGAAAAATGTCACACCTAGCACCTTTCTACTGCATCAAATTGAAGCATTTTGCAACAATCCGTTTGATTTCGGCATGGTCAAAGGGAATGGAGTTGACAAAAAATGAGAGAGGTTATTGTTGATGGACCCCATGTACACCTTTAGGTCCAAAAACAACATTCCCATCTATCACAAATTCTGAGAACTGCTCCATCTAAGTTTGGTGCATTTTTGGTCTTAGGGATCTTAAGGGATTTTGTCGGTAGCCTCTTGCCTGAAATGACTGGGACGCTTGGTGCACAAAACGAGACCTCCACTAGCATTTACCTGCCCACCCCAATGCATTGGCGCAGTCCGTTCGGCCCCACGATGAGCAGAACAAAAAATATAGCACTTGGCAAGGTTTTTGCTCTTAGGATCTTAAGTGACTTTGCTCTTATGGAACAATGTATCAACAAAGACCCTAGTTTTCATAAGGGGAGACATGTGATTTTAAGAGGTTTTGGGGAATGCAACTTTATCCTTCCACTCCTTATCCAATGACAAGTTTATTCTCAGAGTTTGATGGATTTTATGAGCATATACACGATGTTGTTTTAGGATAGTCATAAAGGGCAGTTTTGGACAGCCATGTGTATCTTTTTAACAATCATAAAGGACAAGTTGTACATGAACTGTGACAGTCCCAAAAATCATATAAATCATCCATTTTGGTGTTTGACAACCTTATAAATCCTTTAGATCATTTATACAAACCCTAATCCAACTTATAAACCCTCTTTGCATAGTAATTTCATGAATGACTATCTTGTATGATTATTTTGTGCATTTTAACAACCCAATGAGGATTGTATGGTGTTGTGATCTTCATGATTTTAAATTGATGCAAAGATAGGATCCAACTCAACATGATAGAGGCATCATTACAAATGGATTGAATTGCAATAGTCAGAGAGCCAACCTCCTATCAATGAGAGTTCAATGATAGCAAATAGAGAGCTACTTGACTATAAATAGGATTTACATACATACATATATATATGATCTCGTAGGCATCTAGGTTTCATACACAAATTGCAATAGTTGTAGAGCCAACCTCCTATCAACGAGAGTTGAATAATAGTAAATAGAGAGCTTCTAGGCCATAAATGGGATTTGCATACACACACACACACACCCAACTGAAATAGTATCCTTATTGGCCTTATTGGCACCTCTCCCCAAGATGTAATTTTTTTATGTTGATAATGTGCCCCCAGTGTCCTTATTGGCCTTATTGGCACCTAAAACACAAGAAAGTAGATTCCATTAGGTTTTAATTACAATTGCTCTCAGGCCTTAACACATCCATCCAAGAAGTTATTAACAATTGGTATCCTCCCTTCTCCCATCCCTGGCTTGTTGAGTTATGGAATCAAACTCTGTCGTGCTTGAGCTGGACTTTGTGGAAAGAGCGCAACCATCAGATTTTTAGGGATACTGCTAGAGAGGCCTACCAAGTCTCTCATACTTTCATTAAGACTCTCTTGGAGAGTGTCACTACGGCCCATATCCGTACTACGGAGAAACCTCTGACCCAGGAGGAAGAACAAATTGCGATAAATAGGAGGATTCTCAATCATATTCCTACTTATAACAATACAAAACTTTTGCAGAGACTTAACACTAAATGGAAGCCTTCGATTTCTAACTGGATGAAGCTCAATTTTGATGGGGCCTCTAAGCTTGATGGTACTGCTAGTGGGGGAGGGATCATCCGAGATGATAAAGGGTGGATGTTTGCTGTCTATTCTGGAGGTCTGGGCTGTCATAGCAATAACTATGCTAAGGCTATAGCTCTTCTTTGGGGGCTTAAATTGGCCATATCCGTTGGTATTAGGAATTTGGATATTCAGGGAGATTCTAAAATGGTCATTGATGCCATAACTAATGTGTTGAATGTTGGTATTCAGTTGAAAGACATTATTAGAGATATTCAGTTTCTCTTGTAGAGATGTTTACTAATGTGCATATCTCACATATTTACCGTGAGGGCAATGGAGTTGCAGACGCTTGTGTTAAACTCAGACAATGATATTCAAATTGGAGGGTTTGGTGCCAATTTGATCACCTTCCATTGAATCTTAAGAATCTCATTCTTAAAGACGTGGTCGGGTCTTGATGAGTCTGATGTGTTCGAAAGACAGCTCATACTATCAGTTCCTTGGGAAGGGGCTGACATGTCTTTTGAAGTATGAGTCCTCTCATACTTTCTCTACTGTCAAATCCGCTCCATTTTCTCCTAAGGCGAGCGGATGGCCGGATCATCATGGCCTGTATCGGGTTATTATGGTGAAGCATGGGATTGGTGTTTGTAAGGCCTCCCATTATTATGAGATTGTGTGCGATGTTATTACCTACATTATTTTCCTTGTTAATGTTAGTAATTCTCCTGTTAAGACGACTGAGGAGTCTAGGGGTCTCTGTGGCATGCGTTGTAATTCCGCTATGGGAGGAGACAGAATTAGAACTGAACCCGTCTCGTGCTGTGAATTTATGGACAATTTGGTTGCTTGGCATTACTGCAAGGAGGGTGGGATTAGCCCTTATTTGGAGAGGCTTAAAGGGTACAATGAAGCTATTTTTGAGCAATTTGCGCAGTCTTGGCCGAACCGATGGGTTTTGGTGGTTGGAATCAGATTTGAGGTTACTAAACGTGTAATCGCTATGGCCACTGGTATGGCTACCCAGGGCTTGAAGCTGCAACGCAAAACTAAAATTGCAGACCTCTACAGTCAGCAGCTCTTCCTCGGTGTTGGCAAAGAATTGGTCCCTTACCAGGGGGGTTTTGACAAAGCCAAGTTGCCGGAGCCATGGGATGCTATATGTTTTATCCTCATGAAATATTTCACCTTGGAGGGGTGCTGCACCAAGTTTTATAACTACCATCTCCCCCTGTTAAATCATTTCCATCGCAATGCTAAAATTAGTTTTCCATTTTATTTGATTTCTTCCCTGGAGCATTCCATCCTTAGGGTTCGGGTGAAACTGGCTAAAAACCCTGCAATGAAGCCTATCCCTCTTCACCAGGGCCTTATTCTCTGTTTGTATAATCATCATCTTGCCCTCGAGCCCTCTAAATCCATTCCAGCTACTAGTGGGGAAGGCGAGCCCTCCTCTAACCCTAAGGATATTCCTGATGTTGATGAACCCGGGCCCTCCCCTGTTCTTATCAAAACTAATGAAGTTCCCTTTTGCACTCATGTGGAAATTCCTATTGATTCCCCAGGCCCGACTGCCTCTAAGAAGGATAAAAAGCAAAAGGTTACTGGTGAAACGAGCACTGGGAAGGCAGTGGTTGGGACCCCTAAAACTCTTGGTAGGACCTCAGTGGGACAGCGAAGGGATTCCTCTGTGAAGGCTTGTAAGGAGGGGTTTTCCTCTGGAGTTCGGCGGTCAGGGCATATTGCTGGCAAGCCGGCTCCCTCAGCTAAGCTCATTAACTATTCTGAGAGTAGTTTAGATGAATCCACCTGGGGGGAGGACGACAGGGATGTGGAGATTCAAGACATTTCAGGTAATGATGAAGACAAGCAGGAGACACATGATACAGGGGAGGATATTACTGACTCTGCTGGAAATGCTGACAAAGCGGGTGACATGTTTGTGGAAGAAGTTGAGGATGCTATGGAGACTGATGATGGTCTGGGGGCTGATCTTGTAGGTCTACGCGTTCTCATTGCGAAGTTGGAACGGTATTTCTCCATTGTGCTCAGGACCTCTATTCTCCTCAACCTCTCTGTGCTGAAGAATCTGGGGGTTACTGTCAATACTGATAGTGACGGTCTGGCTAAAAATGTGGATGATATTATTAATTCTATGGTCTAGAAAGGAGAGCTGTTGTCTCCTTAGTCTTTGTTATTTTACTGCTGATACTCTGTTACCATATTTTTTTTTGGCTTTAGTTTTAGCAGCTAGTTTTGTTAGTTTTGCTGGCATTCTGTATTGGTTGTATATGTTGTTCCAGGTTTAAGGCCCTGTTGTTGCTTTATGCCTTCGGGCCTCTCTAGTTTTTGTAAGGGTTGGGCCCCTTGTTTAGCCGCCTTATATTATCAAAAACACATCCATACAGGGCTGTACTAAACAAAGAAATAGTAGGAAAATAGTAAAATCTACAAAAACAAAGTTTCTTGACATTAATTTCATTCAAACTTTTCTTCAATTCATCTTCAAAATATTTTCAATACATCTTCAATTCCTTTTCCATGAAGGTTTATGCATATTTATACATGATTTGAGGGAAACCAATAGTCTCCAACTAACTTTTGAGTACTTGACTGTTCATCTTCCATACTTTTGCATTTTTTTTACATTTTTCATATGACAACTTTGACATATTTACAAAATTTGACAAGATGAAGACTAAATACATGATGAAATGGTCTATCATGACCTTATTAGATTTCAAGCTACTGTGGTTGATTAGGGCATATAAGGAATTTTGTCATATTGATTCTATTGATCTAAAACCATTCTCAATGCTAAACATATCATCAATGGACTAAAGAACTATCATCATAATGTATGGCATCATGGGAAGTATCATGACATGCACATAAGGAATTTAAATTATATTGTATATCAAGGTGTATATATATTAAAATCTAGTCCATAATGGTAGACATATACAAAAATTTGGCAAATATTCAAAACATTTTTTACAAAATGTGGCATATGCCATGTCTCAAAATATATATACAATCTACATGCCAAATAGCTACATCAAATACTACAAGTCCACTTGACCCTCAATCTGTGATGGATCCTAAAAAAGTGTCCTCTTTGTACAAAATGTCTAGTAATTGATGGAGGTGAAGTTTCCTGCATTAACAAGTCAAAACACAAATTTGATTAATCTCTTCAATGGTAAATAAAAATAAGTTAAAGTTAGTAAATAGATTCTTTTCTACTACAATTAAGAACTTTCATTTATTAACATACATCTAAATCACTACAATCAACTATAAGACCGCTAGATAAACTATCAATTATTTAGAAAAAATCAATTCAATTACCTCGACTCTATGTTGTTGTTTAGACAATCATTCTGCAAATGATTTTCTCTTAAGATGATCAAGTGTCCTAGTGAAGCATGATGGCAAAGGTGGCACATCACTCACATTCTCAAGAGACTACATAGAAGCAAAGTAACATTGAAATAAATTAATATATAATTATTAAACAAAATACGAAATGCATACATTTAAAAAGGTTAGATGTGCTACACACAAACAATCAATTAAAGTACAATTCAATCTAATTACCTCCACCTTTTGTTGGCATTGAGAAAGTCGTTCTGCAAATGATAGTCCCTTGGGTCGATCAGGAGTTCAAGAAAATACTATTGGCAAAGATGCCACATCATTCATATTTTTGATTGACTATAAAATAAAATTAACATCAAGATATAAATTAATATATAAATACTCACAAAGAAATAAATGCATTAAAAAAAAGTTAATGTGTAGAACAAATTATACTGGCAAGTCCAAGCCAAATTAGATGGCAAACAAAGTTCCATGATGAACTTCTATCAACTCTTCCTCTGTCATCAACTGTTATCCCACTTAGATACATTAGTACTAATAAATTTGTTTATATATTCAAATGGAATAGACCATAAAATTTAAATTTAAATTTTACCTGCATAAAAGATTGCTCATGCATTTCTCCTTCTCTATGGTTCACTAATCCGGTAGCTTCTACTCTTGTCCCTGATCCCTCAGCTTGAGTACTAGACCCCATTGCCTCATCTCGTGAATGGAGATTGTACTCTGATGTGTTCAACGGTGGCTCACTACTCTCCCTAATAGGACCTAAGCATAAATGATTGCAAGAAATGCAATGATGGGGCACACATACATGTGTGGACGACAACAATCTAATAGAACCAGGTGATCCAATATCATTGCCTCCATCATGTGCTTGTGCAAATTGAGATGTCTATATAATCAAATGCTCGGTCAAAGAGTGTATGGCACTAAGGCCCTGTTGTGTTGCATTTGCAACAATGTTTGGGTGCTACATTGGGGGTGGAGAAGGGATAGTAGGAAGTGGAATATAAGGACCTTGTACTTATCTCACTGCCCTAGGTCTATCTTGAGGCATTCCCTTACCCACTCCTTGAAACTCTCTAAAATCAAGATAATTAACATGTTGACCCATGACGAACTTTGCATAGAGTTTATGAAGGAAATACAAAGGTACATCTAAATTGTTGTTGGGTTGTTTATCAAAAACCATCCACCAATGATTCCAAAAGTTCTGATTAATGCCCTCATGAATACACCATTTGATTGAAAACTTGGGCTTACGGACATCAACATGCAATCCAGTTTTAGGATTGACAAAGTATTGGGCTAACATAGTTTTTGTAATCTCTAATTCTTTGACTTCATCATATGACAAACTGTTAGCATATTCGGCCTTCTTGGCTTCTCGCCATTGCCTAAATGATTCATGTTGGGTTGACAAGGTTTGAACATGATTAATGATTCCCTCTAAATTTGATGTCATTGTAGACAATCAAGGGTGGCAGCGATACATTTCTATGATCCTACTTATTTGATCAATATTTCTTTGAATATTCTCTTCTATTGTTGGAGGGTGAGGGTTTGGTGGTGGAGGGTTTGGGTTTTTATTTTGTGCATCCATTTTACCTAATTAAAATATAAAACATACCCACTTAGCATAAAAAACCAAAAAAATTGCTTGAATATACAAAACAAACAAAAAAAATGTGAAAGTTCTTACCTTTTTGGATCGGATATCTGTTCTTCACTTCTAATATCTATTCTTTAGAGATGACACTACGTTTTGCAAGCCGTGGGTTTGCAAAAACGTGACCCTTTTTCACTTTTTATGTTTTTTCAAAATGGATATCCATTATCAAAACGGATATCTGTTTTCTTTTTCTCAATTGTTTTCATTGTTTTTTTGTTTAGTATTTTAGCATTTTAGCATTTTAGTATTTAGGCATTTTAGCTACAAAATACAATCCAAATTTTAGAAAGACTGTATCATATGAAAGGAGAGATTTTGGACAAACTATCAAAATTTATATAGGATTATGATGATATATATATTTGATTTTTATATGATTTACTTATACTAAGGTATCTCATAGTATTTCAAAGGCACTTTTGAATAGATAATTGTCATAAAAAAATTGTAAAAGCAAGTAGTTTTGGTGTAAATTCTAACAAATCATTTCATGTTTAACTTACATATTAGATGATATTTGTGTCAACAATTGAGATCAAACTTGTGACACTCGGGATCGACCTCTCATTTTTCTATACCTATTCAAATTCCAAGACAATCATTAGATTGATGTCATTTATTTTCTAAAGGTGACAAATCAATTTAGCACATCCTCAACATTATTGGATTGATGTCGATAGGGAGAGCAAGATAGAGAGAGGGAGATATCTATAGAGAGGTAGATACATGAGAGAGGTAGATACGGGTTAGGGGTTAGGGATTAGGGCCATTATTTAGGGTTTATGGATTTAGAGAGAGAGACTACTTTTGACATGCAACCGTAAACCCTAAATAATTCCCCTAAGCCCTAAATAATTCCCCCAAATCTTAAACCCTAACCCCTAAACCATAAACCCTAAATAATTCCCCTAAGCCCTAAACCCTAAAACTGAGAAAAGGAGTCCTAGTTTTCTTGTTTCTATTTCCTTCATCGATAAGGGAGAGGGAAAGATAGAGGGGAGAGATAGGATATATAGGAATGATAGGGGGAGAGAGGTAAGAGATAGAGAGATTGGGAGAGATGGCTAGGTACAGAGAGATAGAGAGGAGATAGATAGGAAGAGATAGAGGAGACGAAGGGGAGAGATAGGGAGATTGAGAGTTAGAGAGATGTCCAGAGAGATAGGGAGATAGAGGAATGATAGGGGAGAGAGAGGCAAGAGATAGGGAGAGATAGATATAGGTAGAGAGAGAGAGGAGATAGATTGGGAGAGATAGAGGAGACAAAGGGAGAGATAGGGAGATAGAGAGTGAGTGAGATGTCTAGAGAGATACGGATAGAGATTGAGACTTGTGGACGGATGATAGAGAGAGGAAGATAAGGGAGAGATAGGGAGATAGAGGTGGAGGGATATTAATTTTAATGACCTCCAAATTTTCCATAAATTCTTCTCCACTAAACCCTAGACCATCACCCAAATCCTTACTTTCCTAATAAAATCCCTTCCCCAAACATCATTTGATCATGTGACTCCTTCCATCACTAGACAGGTGCCCAGGTACTTTCCATTATTCATCTAATACTATAATCCTAATGTCATAGCTCACATTCCCACACCTACATTCATAGACTCCATTCCCCCTATTGACACCATCGTTGATAATCATTATATAAGGACACTCCCTTGAATAATAATTAAACCATGGATTATCCCATATCCCCATCTTACACTTTCCTCACCTTTGAACCCTTAGAAGATGACATTTAGCTATCCCCACCATTACCAATCATACTTTCTAGCAATCCCACATAAGACACCTTACCCATCACTTCACCTAGGTCATCACCAATTAAATCACCTCATTACTCCATTCAACCATACCCATAACACCCCTTTCTCCCTCCATAACCTATATTAACGCATGATTAAACCCTAACCCCTAACCCCTAACCCCTATTCCTAACCCCTAAACCCTAAACTTGAGAAACCATAAACCCCTAAATCCTAAACATTAAACCCAAGAAACCCTAAACCTCTATCTCTCTCTCTCCCTATCTCACTATCTCCCCATCACTATCATTCCTCTACCTCTCAATCTCTCTCCCTATGCTTTGGCCATGTTCCTCACTCTATATCTCCCTATTGGTCCTCTCTCTCTAAACACTAAACCCTAAACCTCTAAACCTTAACCCCTAAACCACAAACCCTAAACCCTAAATAATGCCCCTAAACCTTAACCCCTAACCCATAACCCCTAAATGTGAGCAACCCTAAACCCTATCTCCTATCTCTCCCTTATTTCCCTATCTCTATCATCCCTCTACCTCTCAATCCTTCTCCCTATTTCTCTAGACATCTCGCTCACTCTCTATCTCCCTATCTCTCCCCTTTGTCACCTCTATCTCTCCCTATCTATCTCCTCTCTCTTTCTATCTAGCTATCTCTAAAATTGAGAAACCCTAAACCCAGGTACACCCAAAATTCAATCAACTCTAAACCTGCATCTCCCCATCTCTCCCCTATCTCCCTATCTCTATCATCCCTCTACCTCTCTTGATCTCTCTCCCTATGTCCTTGGCCATGTGCCTCACTCTCTATCTCCTTATCTCTCTCCTCGGTCTCCTCTCTCTATCTCCCTATCATTCCTCTCTCTCTATAAACCCTAAATCCAAAACCCTAAACCTCTAAACCTAACCCCTAACCCCTAAACAATTTAAATCCTAAACCCTAAATAATGCCCCTAAACCCTAACCCCTAACCCCTAAACCTGAGAAACCCTAAACCCCTAAACCCTAAACCCCAAACCCCTAAACTCAAGTAACCCTAAACCACTATCTCCCTATCTCTCCCCTATCTCCCTACCACCTTTGCCCCTCTACCTCTCAATCTCTCTCCCTATGTCTCTGGCCATGTCCCTCACTCTTTATCTCCCTATCTCTCCCCTCAGACTCCTCTATATCTCCCTATCTCTCCCCTCAGACTCCTCTATATCTCCCTATCATTCCTCTCTCTCTATAAACCCTAAATCCAAAACCCTAAACCTCTAAACCTAACCCCTAACCCCTAAATAATAAATCCTAAACCCTAAATTATAATGCCCCTAAACCCTAACCCCTAACCCTGAAACCTGAGAAACCCTAAACTCCTAACCCCTAAACCCTAAACCCAAGTAACCATAAACCATTATCTCCCTATCTCTCCCCTATCTCCCTATCACCTTTGTCCCTCTACCTCTCAATATCTCTTTCCATGTCCCTCACTCTTTATCTCCCTATCTCTCCCCTCGGACTCCTCTATATCTCATTATTGGTCCTTTAGCTCTCTCTAAACCCTAAACCCTAAACCTCTAAACCTTAACCCCTAACCCTAAAACCATAAACCCTAAACCCTAAATAATGCCCCTACACCCAAGCAACCCTAAACCTCTATCTCTCTATCTCTATCATCCCTCTACCTCTCAATATATATCTCTCTCTCTCTCTATGTCTCTAGACATGTCTCTCACTCTCTATCTCCTTATCTCTCCCCTCTATCTCATCTATCTCTCCCAAACTCTATCAATCCCCTTTCTCTATCTCTCTTTAAACTGTAAACCCTAAACCCCTAAACCCTAAACCTCTAAACCCTAAATAATTCCCCTAACCAACCTCTAAACCACTTCTCTATAAAGGTGCAACTAATACCACTTTTTCACTATTTTCCACATTTAATTATATTCTTTTCCATTTTCCAAGTCCTACATGAGTCCAAGTTGTATTGTTTGTCAAGTTTTTAGTCTAATTGTTAGTCCCAGCTCTCATGGTTATTAAAATGTTAGTATAGTTAGATTTACCCTTAGGTAACATTAATTTACACATTGTTGCACAAACAACCACACTGAAACATAACCTTACCTAATTAAGGTTAACCTTTAAGGTTCTTTCATAAATGGCGAGCTTAACAGATCCCACTAGTTCAATGTTCTTATAGTCCATGCTTACCCTTGCAAGAGAGTTCATGCCATGTTAACTTTGAATTATGTCCTAACATATCACATGAAGGACATCATCATCACTAGGAATAACAATGTCATGAAGGATTAACGAAGGTGTAGCTTCACCACATAAAGTATCATTCATAATTTTATCACTAGAGGGTAAGGGTATATCATGTGTATCCTTCTCATACCATGTATCATGAATCAAATCATATGAAGGATTGGGTAAAGCAATTTAGGGAATGAAATCCAAAACAGATATCCGTTTTGGTTTGGTATCCAAACCAAAACAGATATCCATTTCAAAACATATGAAAGTCAAACTTTGCCAAGTCGCAAATTTGGCTAAGTAAAAACGTGATTTTTTTCCTATTGCCACTGTTTGGCCCGCGATGATCCTGCACATACCCACTTGATGATCAATTGTAATGTAAAATTTGTTATATGATGCCTTGAGCATAACTTGTACATACATAGTGAAAGTTATTCACTTGGATATGTAAATGATTATTAAAATTGTAAGCTTTGTTATGTTCTATTTAGAATAACATGCTTAGTTGATGAAATGATAATGAATCATTATGGTTAAGTTCTGATTTACATAATCATATTCTTAACAAATCTCTTGATTAATATGAATGTTTATGTTAAATTTTGAGGATTATGGAATGAGATGTTATAGTAAATATACAAACAAGTAGTTGTGTACATATGTGCACTGAAAAAGCAAGTAGTGAAACATTTGTAAAAGTGAAGCCCATGGCTATATATGCAAATGTGTAAGCACAGTTAGAACTTTTATTGCATACATCTAAAGTGAAGAAAGAACTAAACATTATAATATTGAAATGATGATTGGATTGGAGATAAACATTGATACATACATCAGATATGAATATGCTAGCTAACCTCCTTCCTATAATTGTTTTGAAGATTTAAAGATAAATATTAATGAAGAGGCCAATCTCCATCAAGGCCGACTCTCCTCTTTATGAGTGATGAAGACAATCATGAATTAAGTGCCAAATGAAGTTTAAATTAAATATTTAAATATTTTGTTTTAAGTGGGCCAACTTCCTACATTGGTGCCAAAGAAGAGTTTAAAGTTTAAACAAACAAAACATTTAATTAAAATGTTGGCCGACCCCTTGCAAAGATTCATATATACATGATAATGCATGGCAATAAATGAAGGATAAGAAATGATGATAATGAAGTTGTATCACAATTTTATTATGCAATGATTGTCATTGAAAGGCAAGTGATTATATTAAGGCAATGATTTGAGTTACATGAGCAACGATTTCATTAAGGATATCATTTGATAGAAAGCATTATATATGAGTAGCGACTCCATTTAAGAAGATAATCTCATGTGTTAAGACAACGATTATGTTAGACAAGGCAGCACTCCCATATAAAAACAAAATATATTATCTAAAAGTTGTAATGAAGAGGTATGTGGTTATTTAGAGTTGTCTCTTTTGTCAATAGATGCATCCATTGATGGAATCACTCCTATTCAAAAAGATATAAGTGATATTTGTGGAATGTGTGAATGAAGAGTCTATGGTAGATTTGTAAGAAGAGTTTATGACAGAATTGTAAGAAGAATATTTGTAGATATAATAAGGGAATACATGCAAATCTGAGAAGGAGATAGATTGTGTAAGTTTTTTAAGAACACATCATTTACAAGAAGAGTTTGTGAAGGCAAATCAGATATCCATCATCCATTGAAGAAGCAACATTCAAGATGGAACTTTGTTGTGGAAGTTGGTTCTTCCTAAAGGAGAGATTGGTGTCTCTCTCTAATTTGGTGCTTAGAAGTGGGGGTTGGTGCCTCCAGTAGGTTGATACCTACAAATTGTGGGGATTGGTGTCTCCAATGGGTTGGTGCTCACAAAATGTACAAGCCAAGATTGGACTCTCTAGTGGGTTGGTGCCTACAAATTCTACAAGAGGGGATTGGTGTCGCCTGTAGGTTGGTGCCTACAAAGATTGTATACACACACACACACATATATATATATATATACATATATATACACACACACACATATATATACATATATACACACACACATATATATATACATACATACATATATATATGTATATATGTATATATATATCTATATATGTATATCTATATATGTATATATATAAATATATATATACATATATAGATATACATATATAGATATATATATACATATATACATATATACATATACATATACATATACATATACATATACATATACATATACATATACATATATACATATATATATATATATATATACATATACATATATATATATATATTTCCCAGGTTTTCTCCCGTAAGGGTTTCCATGTAAATCTTTTATTCCCTTTGTGTTGCATATTTGGTAGATCTTGTGTGATTGATATTGTTATTGTTGTTAAGTTGTGAAAAAGTAAAAGATTGTATTATATTGATTCACCCCCTCCCCCCTTAGTTTAATTGTGTGCTCATCAAAGAAAAACATGCAATTAGAGGGAAAAATAGACACAATGTTAAAAAAAATTCCTTCAATTCTTCAATGAAATGAGAACCCAAAGTCTCTCAAAAATCCCTATACAATGGTTGTATTGAAAAAGTAACCTATTACTGGGTATATGCACAAAGATGAGGGACCAAAAAGTCACCACATGACTTTTTGGTCCCATACAAGTCATAATGCGAGTGTGTTACGGCTCGGTATTATTGATCCTAAAACATGAGTGTGTTATAATGCGCTCATGTTTTAGGCTCGGAAACCTGAGCCATAATACTAGTGCATTATAATGTGAGCAAATTATAACATGCTCACATTTTGCAAAAGAAAAACTCTCTCTCTCTCCCCCTCTCCCTCTCCTCTCTACACACTCTCTCTCTCTCACATCTCCACCTCCCTCTCCCTCCCCTCTTTACCTATTACACACTCTCTCTCTCTCTCACCTATCTGCCTTCTAGTTTTCCTTTTCATTTCCAATTTCCCTTTAGATACCACAAATTTTTCACACTTAATGGTTGTTTAAATGAGCAACACAACCTATAACCTACACTAAACTTGAGTTTTTTCTGTTTGAAGGTGATGATATATGAGGCATACAATAAAGGATTTGCATATGAGTCACAAGATAGTACATCAATCATTTGTTGTACACAATAAAATAGAATATTGATAAGGTAAAATTTGATCTTATTGATATAAAAGGTGATTACATAGCTATACAAGTCTGAACATGAGGTACAATCTGCTGCTCCAACAATGAAAGAACTCAAGAAAGATACAATACAATGCCTAGAGAGAAAAGAACTATGTAAAATAGGCTCCAAAAGCTTGCCTTTATGCTATTTAATAGCTTACAAAAGAATAGGAACATGTGTTGAGGAAGTCTTCATTCCATCTTGTTGAGTCAAACCTCCTTTGGTCGTCCAAAACCTTTTCCCCTACTTTTTAGCCCCCAAAATTGCTCTAAAAGGTTGTTTGAGTGGTGAAAAAGTCATCCCTTGACCTCCTCTACCATCAAGGATTCACAAACAACTCCTAAATGCTGATAAATGCTCAAAACGGGGTCAAAACTATCCCCTATATCTTCTCAACTAGTTGCATAGCTCACTCAACTTCCCTAGATGCTCTCAACTCGTTGGACAACTCATGAAAGAGGTTATGTTTGCTCATTCAACTCCCAACATCTAGAGACCTCTTCAAACTTGCTAATAGGACATGTGGAAGAAGGTTTGGAATGGTCAAAAGTTTCCAAGAGGGCATAGAATATTCTTTCAAGAATGAAACTTGACACTTATCTCATTGTTTAAGGTCCTTTCTTCACTGTTTCAATAGATACAAATATTCTTTATCCTTTTGAAACTGTACTTCTATATGATATGATTATTTTTTCTCCAAGATTTAGATCTTAATTTGCTCATAAGGTCTATCATCCCTCTTTATTGTTCTTTGTCCTCCTTGTTGTCCTGTAACTCACCTTTAAAATGTGTACATCAATGAGGAAAACAACTTGGTGAAGGCTTCTCATTGCTCTGTCAATGGATGCTTGATCATTGTTATGTTTCATAGTATTCTATGATGATCACGTTCTTCTTACTATGATTAAATTTAAACTATCTTGAAGGCTTCAATAACTATTCTTATGCATTCAATACTACCCTCTGTATCACTCTCATAATATTTTTATATCACTAACCTTCAAGACTGTACTTATGGAGACTGCTCTACAAATTGTACCTTCATGCTATAAAGACATCTTGACAAGCTTATTTAAACAATTTGATATGATTTAGGACAGGAACAAAGCCCTTCTCACAGTTCATCCATTTATTTTACTATTTTTTAGCAACAACATTGAACTTGTGGACATGATTTTTAATAGTCACAAACCTCTCTTTCTACAGACCTACAACTTCTATCTACTCTCTGTGGCATTGCTTATCTCTGTGGTATTATTGTCATCAGCACTATAGAAGCCATGAATTGAGGTCTATCATTTTAATGCTTTGTTTTTACCTATCAAACTGCACTATGCTACACACTGTATTTTACCTTCAAGTTGTCCTATAATCATCACAAAGCAACCATGTAATCATCAATGATGCTTTTACTAGTCAACATGCTATTACAGTGATAAAAGTAAAATATGAACTAGAAAAGAATAATAAGATAATATTTCTAGATAATTTTAACTATTCATATGAAGTAAGCCCCACACTCCCCAACAATGCCCTCTCCCATAACTCAATTTGTTTAAGTATTTCTTTCCTAATTTCAACATTTTCAAGAGTTTCTAATAGGAGCCTTAGTATTCTTGATTGTGATTCTATAAGACTCCTCAAGGAAACTTGTTCAAGTGTTGGTGGGAGAATTCTGACTGAACCTAGACTTGATGGATTATTTATTTGTGATGTACTCCTAACAGGGGCATGCATGTCCATTTCAATAGGGATACTAGGAGCATCCATGTTTGACGTAGAGGGCATGCTATGAGGTATTGTACTTGATGCCACTCTTGTGATAGGTGTTTCCGGTCTAGATGTAGAGGGCATGACACATCTTCTTGAAACATCCTGCAAGGCACAAATATAAATATTAAAGTGGTATAATAGGGGAAATAACATAGTCAAACCCACAAAAACATATGATTGAATCTTACCTTTTGCATAACATTGGGTGTATCAGATGGCATAATCAGATCTTGCATGCCAACAAGATGCATTCTCGATGGACTTGCTCTAGAAATACCCTGTGGCAAAAACACAAATATGAACAAAATATAAAAGATGAAATAAGTTAATTAAATGCACAAGAATCTAGATCAAATCTTACTGCTAGCATAATACTAGATGTACTAAAGGGTATGATAGGGGTTGGAATGACTTTAAAGATGGCCTGCATTCCACAAATATAAATTAACATAATATAATATGGAACATAAGATAATTCAACCTATAAAAGACAATTTTCAAACTTACCTCATGCACCATCATAGTAATGTTTTTCCCTTGCCCTTTCCTTAGCATTTCAATTAGACCATTTAAAATCAATGGATTCCCCATAGTAGAATCAGGAGCACCCATAGGCACATTCTTAAAGAAACACATAATGACATAAAATGATAAAATATTAATTAGAGAACACATGCAATTAATATTTGTAACATAAGTCAAATTCACTAGCACATGAACAATAACATACATAATTTTGATTATGTTTCAATACATAAGAAAAATATAAACTATGCTCAACTTCCAAAGTTTTTTAGCTTTATGGTATTGTGTTTCTCTTGTCTAGGTGTCAATTGTATAAAGTGTGTAGGTGTTGATTGCATAAAGCTTCCAAACACAAAAGTGTCTTTCAAGTAAATTGTTAAAGAAGTAAAAAAATAAAATGAAACAACAACTTATCCAATTGAAAAACAATTGCAAGCTATATTCATTGACGTTACAAACATCCACTAATAGAACACTCAAAACATTCAAATTACTTAATTTCCATTACATTTTGTGTACATTTAAAAACACAATACTTAACTTGTAAAGAGTTAATTATATTGTACTGAATCCTCACAACCATCTTAAAGTGAAAATGATGATCAAACAAGGTCATTCTCACATGAAATGTCCTCATTTGATGGGATAAATGCTCATTAATGGGCCCTAAATCCACAAATAAATAAATACCATAGTTTTCATGGTCTTCTTCACCTTCAGCTACAGGCAAATGAAAATCAATAATTTCATCATCTTCATGGGCTTGATGCCCATGTGGTTTCTCATATCCTTCAGACACTTTAGTAAACTTGTCATGATCTTCATCTTGGTCATACACATCATTGACAATAAAGTTTTCATCATCTCCATCTTGGTCATCTATGTCTTCAAGGGGGACTTCTATATCTTCAAGTAAATCATGGTCCTCTACATCTTGAACAAATGTTACTCTTTGTCCTCTTGGATCATAATCAATCTCGAATGACCAACCATGTTGTTCTAAATTTGGAATGAGAAATATCTAGTCAGATTGATGTGGAAACACATAAGGTTTAGAAGTGGCTTCAAACCTAGATGTATTGATCATATGGAATCCATGCTTGTGCAACAATATAGTTTTGTCTTCACCCACTTTTATAAGCTTGTAACATTGAACATGAAAAATAACTTTCTTGAAAGATATCAACAAGTCATGGCTCCTTTAATTTCCTATTTTGGCACCTTTTGTAAGTGCAATATATCATTTCATTGAAGTATTCATCTTTCCCTGGAGAAGGTCTTGCTGCCCCTTCATCTGAATATTTAGATGATGATGATGTGCTATTTCCCTGAATGCAACATGCACTATGAACAATAAGAGTACAAATTTTAACTTGAGTATTACTTCTTTTTGAAGAGAACATGACTCTGAGGTGCATGCTATGTTACAGCTTAAGAAATTCAAAACTTTGAAAATGTGGCTTTAAGGTGAGATACACAAAAGTGGAAAAGTTTTAGTCATTTTATATAGAATCTATGGGGTTTTAAGTGCATTTTCTTGTTCTTGGATCACCCTTTTTTGGACATTTGCAATGTGCATGTGTAGCCCCAGCATTGGAGGTTGAAGAAATTTTGTTCTTATAGTAGTACCATGTGACACCTACACCAAAGATGCAAATGTAGGTTATCAAAGGTTGTATTGAGGCAAATGTAGGGTCAAGACCAACAAGAATAACCTAAGTTGGATGCTAGTGTGTCCTCTTGGTAGCTTGAGAGAATATGTTACAACAATTTGTATCATTGTTTAACACAATCCTATAGCAAAAAAAGGATACTATGTATTGAGGTTTGTTTCATCATACGACCATGGCCAAGTTAGAGCATCTTTGCAACAAGTTTCTCTTTGAAATCTCTCACTCAACCCTTATGTCATGAGTTGCTTGACTCCATATCCCATTGGCAAAGACCATCATTTACTTAAACCAAAGAAAGTGAAAGGAAGCTAGGTGTGCGGAAAACGCTTCCTACACTAATCTAATGAGGGGAGGAGAGTGCAAATTATTTTTAATCCTTACAATTACAGAATGTTAACAACAACAATGGAGATATTGCAGCAATACACATACACATAGAAAGTGAGACAGAAGAGAGAGACATAAGATATACGTGGGGAAAACCCTCATCAGGTGAGAAACCCCACACTCCAAAACCTGCACAATGTATTAGCAAAACTGAAATGGTTTACAATACACTTACAATGCAAGCTCTTGGGAGTCTTCGACACTCGTATCTGGAGACAAACCAACAACATAATAGTACATGTAAAACCTATAGTACATCTCCTCTCAAAAGCACCTATTTATATAACAAATACAAGGCAAATATGGCTCCACATGGGGATGGGCATCCAACATGGCCTCATGGCCAAAAACCCATGCCTATGGACACTTGTCCAACTCTGTAGGATGCTCCTAACACTTATCATGTCACCCCATCCCAAGGAGGTCACATGTTTCCAAAATGGGCTATGACAGATGCTCTTACGACTCTTACAACTGTCATAGAATCTATAATAGCTCTCATAACCTATAGTTGTAAGAGAATCTGTCATACATAGGCTATAAATAGCATATTCTCTTACAACATGTTATAGTCCACCTTGGGGCGCCCAAAGATGCCTTTTTCAAAGATGCTCTTAGACACATGTCTTCACCTATCATAGAATCTCCTATTTCTAACTCTTACATGTCATAACTTCATCATAGGAATCTGTCATGACCGTTGTGGTCAATATTCCCTTACACAACATCCAAGATGCCGACACATGGCAAAATATTCTTACCACTAAGTGGGATGCCTGTCTCCTCATGTGAGGACAAAAATACATGTGGTCATATGCCATGTAGGATGACACATCACTATGTCGACTCCCACAATATGACAACATAGGATTTGCATCCAATTAATACAATAGGCAATTAATAAATAAATACAATGTAAAAAATGCAAGGAATTAACAAGGTTGAGACACCTTAATTCCCAACATAAAGTAATCTATTTTTAAAAATTTTCACTATTATCATAATACACTCCAAAGATTAATTAATTGTCCTCATTACATTAGTACCCCTAGTGTAGTAGTATGGTAATATTTTTGCAAGGTGTTTGCTAATTTGGAGGGTTTTATTGATGTCACAAAGGAGTTTCATAATTCGTGTAGATTACTCTAAGACATATGTTTTTTCATCACTAACTAGTCTAGTCTTTCGATCATAAAAATGATATGAAATATTACTCTATGTGCTACCTATTAAATCCTAGGTTAGTGTTTCATTTCATTAAAATGATACTGCAAGTACCAAAAATAACAACATAAATACCTAGTTTGCCATTTTGTATAGACACCAAGAAAATAGCTTAATATAAAGCTACAAAGAAAAGTGTGTGGATCCTAGTTAGGATCATTACATAAATAGCGGTTTAAATATATGAAAATATGTATCCCAAAAAAAACCATTAAATTATTCTAAAATATAGCTTGACCAATTAAAAAAATGAAGATTTGATTAAAACTTACATAGAAATTGATTATGAATTGCTAATGTAGAATAACCTAAAATACATGGATTTAAATTAATTATAGCATGAGCAACAAACCAAACCTACACCTAAACCATACTCAAATATACAAAATATGATAAGAATTTTACAACATAATTCAATCAATGAACAAATACAGAGATTTCTAATTCACTGAAGAATTTGTGTTATCTGCAAACCATCAACTATTATAATATTTGAAAAGTGAAGGTCACTTGAATCAAAGGCATGAGATTGGTACAATTTTTGTAATTCTATTTTTTTATTAACATATCAGGAGTGGTGATTCGAAAAAAATTGTAAATGCATTAACTAGGGGACCATATTTCATGATAAAAATGAGAATTGAAGTAGAAGGATATGATGAGTTTAAGAATTTGTATGAAGTTAATCCTCATATTGCACAAGAATTGAAAGGAGGGATAATTTGACAGGTTCAAATGTATCTAATTCTATATTTCTAGAAGCCTAGTTTCTTGTTTAAACCCCCCATGAAGATTTTCAAAGGTTGTAACTGTTCAAGTCCATGCACATCTAGGCTCTCAAAAAAACCACATTCATATACCCTATCCCTGCATCAGTAATATCATAACAGTCCACATAAATAATAGCTTTGGGTACTTAGATATGTAGGTTTCTATTCTCATGGTTTGCACTACTAGTAATGGGATGAACCAATAATTACCATATACAATTTATTTAGAATTAGCCCAACTGACTCTGATCAAAAGATAATCAGTCTTTTACTTGCTTGCTTAAACAGAATCTTGGTTTTTCCCAATGTTATTAATGTTGGAAAATAGACTTGTTGAAAAGATATTTTAAATTACATTCAACAATTCATCATCAAAATGAATAAACTAGAAAATAAGAGAGAAAGTGACTGAAGAGCCTTATGCCAGCTATCATTTGGAAATAGTTTTAGAAATTCTAATTGAATAGAAAAAGTTGTACTTACTATTTGTTGAAGTGATGAAGAGAAAACAACTGCTATAGCTTCTATAAATCCTTTGGTATTTAGTTTAACATCTGTGACTGTACAGATGCCTACTCCCATGACTATGAGAAATACTATTGTCTTGACTTTTCTAGAGTGTTGTTTACTATGGAGAAACCATTCCATTACATAGACAACTGGGATCATACTTAATTTTGAAATTTGTAGAATTTAAAGCAAAGGGGATTATTAAATTTTTAAAAGATAAATTGAAAAGTGACTCATCCTCATCAATGTATAAGTGAGATCATTAATAATTTGTGTAATAAACTTGATAGAATCCCATAGAGTTCAACATGAGGCTCAAATTAATTCCTACAATTGAGATATTTCCATCTATGGAAAACCAAGAGTTCCCAGAAGGGAACATGTTTATTTGAAGATGAGTATCCTAGTGTCTATGAGATGAACCCCACTAGAGTAGTCACAAGGAAGTGAAAACCAGTTAATGTAGTGGCTGCATTGCCCAAGGATGTGAAATGGATGTTAGTATGGCATACTATTTAATAAATTGTTGTGGACAAAATGTACATTAGAGGCAAAGAAAATTAAACAATCATCACTGAAGCTCTCAAAAAATCTACAAAATTGCATAATCACTGCCGAAGCTCTTAGATAATTATAGCAACTTTAGAAAATCACTAGAAAACTTGTGTGAGAGAGTGATTAACTAAGTAGATCTAGGTAGTCTCAATCCACTCAATAGAAAGATGTTATAATCTGCTAAGTAGAAAAAACTCCTAGAGTTCTAAACAAATCTTTAAGCAATAATGTAGATGACCTTTGACTTAATGGTTCCAATTATATTCACACATTCCAAAAAAAATTTAAAAAATGGGGTTTTGATTGCATTCGAAGAAATTGAAATTCAAATAATTTTAGTGCCTCAAAATTAATAAAGTATAATAAAGCTTAAGACAAATCTAATACAATACATGAAGAGAGCATTTATTGTATTTCTACACCAAAGCTAAGGAACTAAACATAATCTTAAAATTTAAAATCAAATTAATTGTCCAAAACTCTCTAGTCAACCTATAAGTCTTATTATTGTTCATTTGTACACCTTTTAGAATTTGAGATCTTATGATTAATGCCTGTTGCAAAATAAGTTACACCTGTGATAAAGATAGACTAGTCAACAAGAGAATGAATAGTTTAGTGAGAGCATCCCAATAACAAATGGGAGGCCCTAAATTTAACTTTTAACTTGTTTATATGGAAATTTTAACATGTGATTAGAGCCCAGAAAAGAAAAGCTAGGCCAAGCTTAGATTTCTAGACATCTATAGTGTGACTCAAAGAGAGTTATTGAAAAGTGAGTTGACATGTAATCCAAATATAGACTTGTAATCAATAGTGTAAATAAGTCACACCTAGACTACGATAGGTTGTCCAAAGAGGGGATAGTAGCTCTGTTGGTACAATATTCTAGTAACGAATGGAAAATACTAGATTTGTATCCTAATTAGTCGTATTTTGACATGTAGTATCAAAGTCAGGCTAGGAACCCCAATTGCCTACAATGTGGTTTAAGAGTGGGTGCTGTAAGTAAACCACATGTGAATTGACAATGGAATGGCCAAAGGGGGATATGTAGTTCAGTTGATAAAGCACTTCAGTAGAAAATGGAAGGTCCTAAGTTCAAGTCCTAACTAATCCATATGAGCTATGTTTTGTCAATTGCCTTGACAAAACCATTTTGTGGGTTTTGTGGAAATATTATCTAGTAGATTGTCCTGGTAGATATTCAAGTTAAATGAAAAACAAAAAACTTAATACAAAGAAGAGACACATAAAGAAAACATGAAGAAGGCATTAAAAGAAAACACACTAAATCCCTAAAGGGGGGATTTTTAGCTACCAAAAAATGAGAACAAGTGTCATGCCATTCCCATGCATAAGGACAATCCTTGTGAGACTGTGAGGGGCTAGAAAATTCAAATTTGAGCATCCCAGTTGCAAGAACTAGTAACACATTCAATCAGTCCTCAAGACATACCCCTTCCCTTAAGGGAATATCTTGGTAGGTAGCTAAAGGACCAAAAATGTTACTACAATAGTAAAGATTGAGCATCAAACAAAAATGTTACTACAATAGTCAAGATTGAGCATTAAACATTGCTTATAAAATTTCCAGGCCTTTATTTAATCTCTATCAAGCAATTCCCATTTATCGATTGATGATAAGTGTCTAGCCCTTGCTAATATGGGTAGGTATAAAGTCCAAGTAAATAATTTTTAGATATAGGATAGGCAAAATCTTAGAGCTATGAATGGTTTACCAACTTAGTTATTACTTACAATGTAGTAACTACTTGTGATGACAATAAATTGTATATCTAGTTCAACATGAAACCATCAGAACTGCTTTATGGGCCTTTAATAATAACTACATATTCCACAATAAATCTAGTGAAGAATAATTTACCAAAGGTGAAAAAAAAAAAAGAAAAAAAGGCAACTATACACCCTTGGTGTCAAGATAGGACACAACATGGGAGTAACATGAATAATATTGAATACCTTATTGCAAAATAGATTGTAAATACTAAAACACAAACATTAACTTAAAATCAACTGATTGTAACTTAATGATTAGGAAAATATGATTGCATATTTATTACTACTAGATATGACTTACTCTAGCTATTTATGCAATAGAGGGACAAATATATATAAAATGCATGGTAGTTTAGACTTGTAAAAGGCCAAGGAAACATAAGAGACAAGTTGAAACATAAACTTAAAATAAAACCAATATGTTTCTAATTTTCCAAGACTTAAACAAACTTGAAACATATCATATATCTTTCTGAATCTTCAGTAACATGTGGGTGGACTAAGTTATTTTCATATTGGAGTATAGTATAATGTACAATATGTCTAGTACTTATAACTTGTATATGGTTTTAAAGTGAAGACTCATAGCTTGCAATTATTAAGAGCCTTTGCAGATCTCTGTTTTCTTGCTCCAATTGCACAATGCGCTAGTTTGCACGGGCATCATCTTCACGTCCTTTCACTAAGATTAGATTATCATCCTGCATGTTGTTTTCAATGAATGTGAGATAAGATAAATTAACATTGAATCAGACTGACAAGAATGAAAAGACATGTAATTAGAACAAAGGAGAAAAGAAGCAAGAACATGATAAATTGATAAGATCCAAAATGAGAATATCAGTGGGCATGCAAGAGGGAAACCTTGTAGGTCTTCCCTCCAAGCATGATACAAATAGAAAGACAATACTTGCATATGCATGGAGTGAACCTTAGGAATTCAACTTATATGAATTTTCACATAAGTGATGCTACATTTTCTTGAATTTTTTTATGTATTTTCATAATAGTGTTGTTTTCCAAGTATATCAAACTATGTGATGATTGTAGTAAATAAATGAAGGCAAAAACAAACAAAAGCAAAGAATGAGGTTTATACCAGTTTTTCAGGTAGGGTCAACAACTTTTACTCTAAAAGAGATTAAATTTTCACATTTAGATATAATATCATGTATCTGGATTCTACTGTACAGTGTTATTAAATTTTACTTTACTTATATATTAGTACCTGTGGTTCACAGACTCAAGCTCTGTGACTCTCCATCTGAGTGCACCTAGTTCTTCATCCATCTTTGTCTTGGTCACCTACAAACATCCATCAAAGAACACAAATCCTTAAAACAAAAGTAAAAATAAGCCCATTTGAAGGCATCACAAAACAAGAGAGAAAGAAATGTGAATTTGGGTGAAAACAGGGGATGGGTGAAAAAGAATATAGTAGAGAATTTGACGTGATCAATCTCGATAAGCGCTCTTTGAATTTTGTTGTTGGCTTGGATGGCCCACTAGTTGGCTTGATTAGCCCTTTCTTATGGAAAAACATAGTACTTATGTCTGTGTAAAACTAGTATGCACATTCAGGCTACTGTTGCAGAACTTGGTAATATTGGTTAACAAAATAAGTCTCCACCTGTCCACAAGGGTCACATGGGCCATACCATTTTAGCTATAAGCATAAATCCTTATTCACAAACAATTTTTTTTCTGTTTTTTTTTTCATTTTAACCTACCTATACATAAGTGATGGGGGTAGAATATGAGGACGCCATCACCCCTGAAGCCATTCAGTGAGGCATCTATTAAACCCTTGAAACAAAACCCTAACCCTAAAAAGAAATTCTATGATAGCAGAGTGTAATGTATGCAGAGTGAGCTTTCGTGCATAAGGAGAAGAACAAGAACACTGATCTCTCTCAACCCTTGACGTACTCAATACAAAATTTACATTTTCCAAAATAGAGTAGAAATGAGAAGTAGGATCTTACCTTAGTGAAATATGATCTGGTGAGTAGGGTAAAAATGGCTAGTACTAGCAGCATCTAAGGGGGTGTTTAATCTATTGATCCTACACAAGCGACAAACTGATGCCAACACCACTAGTCGCGAAGGGAGAAGCAACACCGCACAACCTCAGCTGAAGCAAGGACAACAACACATGTAATAGCAGTAGCAGAGGTGTTGGGAGAAACTGATCCATGGCAACTCATTAACATTACTAAATCCCTAATTGCCAACTATCAAGAAAAACATGACGCCTATCTTCAAAACTCCTCATAAACCATGTCTTCTTCGTGGAAACCTGTCACATGCAAATCAATTTTCATGTGCTCTCTTGCCTAAAAACACTACAATCTCCTCTATTAGTGCTGAATGAGGGAGGGAAAAGGAAAATGCATGTCAGATGAGGCAGGGAAAATGAATGAGGAGAGGGAAATAAAAAAATTATTTTAGAAAAAAGTATTTTTTTATTGTCTTAATTTAAGACAATTAGAAAATTAAAAATATAATTTAAAAATAAAATTTATATTTAAGACAAAATTAATATTTTCTCTTAAATTAATGTCTTAAAGCCCCCCTCTATGTAGTAGTGCCCTAATCTCATAAACCATAAACCCCAAACCCCTAAACCCTAAACACTAAACTGAAGCAACCCTAATCCTCTATCTCCCTATCTTTATCATCCCTTTACCTCTCAATCTCTCCCTATGTCTCTGGCCTTGCCACTCACTCTCTATATTCCTATCTCTACCCTCAGTCTCCTCTATATCTCCCTAGTCCTTTCTCTCTAAACCCTAAACCCTAAACCCTAAACCTCTAAACCTTAACCCCTAAACCCCAAACCCCTAAACCCTAAACCCCAAACCTAAACAACCCTAGACCTCTATCTCCCTATCTCCCTCCCTCTCTCTCTTCTACCCTCTCTCTCTCACCTCTCTACCTCCATCTCCCTCCCCTCTTTACCTGCTACCCTGTCTCCCTATCTCTCCCCTTGATCTCTGCTATATCTCCCTATTGGTCATCTATCTCTCTCTAAACCCTAAACTCTAAACCTCTAAACCTTAACCCCTAAACCCAAAACCATAAACCCTAACCCCTAAACTCAAGAAACCTGAAACCCTAAACCCAAGAAACCCTAAACCTCTATCTCACTATCTCTCCCCTATCTCCCTATCTCTATCATCCCTCTACCTCTCAATCTCTCTCCTTATGTCTATGGACATGTCGCTCACTCTCTATCTCCCTATCTCTCCCCTCTATCTCCTTTATCTCTCCCATTCTCTATCAGTCCCCCTCTCTATCTCTCTCTAAACTCTAAAACTTAAACCCCTAAACCCTAACTCCTAACCCCTAAAGCCTAAACCCTAAACCCTGACCCCTAAACCCTAAACCCTAAACCCTGACCCCTAAACCCTAAACCCTAAACCTCTCTCTCTCCCAATACCCCTATACCCTACATAATTCCCCTAAACCCTAAACCTGAGCAACCCTAAACATCTATCTCCCTATCTCTCCCTTATCTCCCTATCTCTATCATCTCTCTACCTCTCAATCTCTCTCTATCTCCCTATCTCTCCCTCTATCTCCTCTATCTCTCCCTATATATCTCCTCTCTCTACCTATCTATATCTCTCCCTATCTCTTGCCTCTCTCTCCCCTATCATTCCTCTATCTCCTTATCTCTCCCTCTCCCTTATCGATGAAGGAAATGAAAACAAGGAAACTAGGACTCTCTTTCTATATTTATCTCCATATCTCTCTCTCTATCACCCTATCTCTCTCCTCTCTCTCCCCTCCGTCTCCACCCTCTCTCCCTCTTCCTCCCTCTCACTTATCGACAAAACAAATGGAAATAAGAAAACTAGGACATGCAAAGAGGTATGAGTATATAAATTGGGAGGATGAAATGGAAACAAGATAAAACTAAAGTTTATTGGATGGGAATAATGATGAGAGGATAGGTGGAAAATAATAAAATAGGGAAAATTTGGTGGGATCTAAAGGGAAATTGGAAAGGAAAAGGAGAACTAGGAAAGCTAGGAAAAGGAATACTAGGAGGTAGATAGGTCAGAGAGAGAGGGTGGCAGGAAAAGAGGGGAGAGAGAGAGACAGAGAGAGATAGAGAGAGAGAAGTAGAGAGTGAGAGAGAGGGTAGGAGGTAGAGAGGGGAGGGTATTAGAGAGTGAGAGAGAGGGTAGGAGGTAGAGAGGGGAGGGAAGTAGAGAGTGAGAGAGAGGGGAGCAAAGTAGAGAGTGAGAGAGAGGGCAGGAAGTAGAGAGGGCAAGAGGTAGAGAGGGTAGGAGGGAGAGAGGGGAGGGAAATAGAGAGTGAGAGAGAGGGTAGGAGGTAGAGAGGGAGGAAAGTAGAGAGAGATTTAGATGTTTTAGTTCACCATAACGCAAGCACATTATAACGTGCTCGCATTATGTGAATGCACATATTCACATAATGTGAGTGCATCATAACACACTCGCATTATGCTTTGCCTTGGAAATTTACAAGCCTTAGGCTTGGATTTGCCTTGGGCTCCCAATCCAAAGGCTCAGACTAGGTTTAGGACATCTAAAGACCTGTTTTTCTAGATTGTAACAAAATTCACATAATATGGAGTGTGCTCACCATTAGGAGTGCACTTATTTTGATGAAAAATAAAAAAAATACCACCATAATCTTAAGCTCTCTATTATCTATCTAACCATATAATTTTTTTCATGTTTTGAGTATGTTAAGGGTTTCATCTTTAATTTCTTTTGTTAGTGTATCTATTTTTTGTCAAAAACTAGTGTCTGGTATTTTTGACCTTTTTTTAACCGTTCATTGAAATTTCAAATAAGTTACATTTTTAGAAACTAGACTCCATTCTACTCATATTCAAAAATATTTCAATTTTCAATTAGTTTTCAAAAAAATTAGGGGGGAGCACACTCAATTTTCTATTTTTTAGGATGTGTCAACTTTGAAAATTAGTAAAAAATTAATTATTCATGAAAAATTTATCAAAAAAATCAAGGATAAACTACATGGTGTTGGCTAATTTCTCACTAAAGCAATTTTTGAAATACTAAAAAAAAGTTAACATTTCAAGGGGAGCACACCAGACGCTATGTTATGTTTTATTGAGAAAAATAGGACCAATTTGTTAGTTGTCATTGCACCAAAAGATCGACCTTTTAATGCCTGATACAACCACTTGACTTAACAAGCACGGGAGGTGGTTAAGCCCTTGTCGCAAACCACCACAGCACAATGCTGACCAAGAAGACCAAGGGTCACACTTTGCAACAATCCCCCGCCCAACACAAGCATGGGGTTTGAACCCATGACCTCAACTCTGATATCAACTATTAGTTGCTGTTGCACGAAAGATCAACCTTTTAATGCTCGATACAACCACTTGACTTAACAAGCACGGGAGGTGGTTAAGCCCTTGTCGTAAACCACCATAGTGCAACGCTGAACAAGAAGACCAAGGGTCAAACCTTGCAACACAATTTGTGTGCTCCCCCTTTTTGAACCCCTTAATCTCAACCATTTTTGAAAAAAATAGTATTTTAGAAACTAGATTCGAAGCACTATGACTCTTATTTTTGTTGTATCTTCAAATTTTGAGTGTAACTATCTTCAATTTCTCACCCAAAATTAGTATTTCCTAATTTTAGAAAAAAAAAGTGGCATCTTAAGACCCCCTTTTGGTCCCTCATCTTTGTGCACTTACCCATCTCTCAATTCAATACTCTTATTTTGATCACTCATTTTTTCATTCACTTGCATTTTAGATTGCTTCATTCAAAATTTTGATCCTCCTAACATTTTTGGCCAGGAAAGATAAGGGGCTAAGCACCACCTAAAGTTTTTGTAATATGGTCGGACTTCTCTTTTACTAGGGAAGAATTGGGAAGATCTACTTGCAAGCTTCTTTTGAACACTGTAGGTTTGAATACCGACTTTGTTTAGACCTAACATATTGGCTCATTAAGACTAGGATCAGTGTAAAGCTAAGAGCAAGGCTTTGATTAGAATCACTAGGAATGAAAAGGGGAAATGGTAATTGTGGAAGGGAATCTCTAGGTCCTGAAAGGATCATATATACCTTAGGAAACCTTAAACTCCTTACTGAAATGAAAATAATATAAGAGCAAGTCATTCACTGTAATGCAAGATGAACAGAATGATACTCGAATGCAAGAAATAAATTCTTTCTTGACATTTTGATTTTTTATGATTTTTTTGTATTTTTGGAATATTTGATTTTTTTGGTATTTTTATGTTTTATGATTTTTATGATTTTCAGACATAGTATTTCTTGAGGTGAAAGGTATTGACTATTTCACCAAATTCTTCTCTTTGCATTGTGCACAAGAGATAGGCACCATTTTTTATGTCTTCATTTAACCATGTAAGGACCTATCCAGTTGGGTTTGAACTTATGTCCTTCACCAGCTCTCTTATCGATCAAGTTGTTTATCTTGAGTACTAGGTCTCCCACTTGAAAAGGTCTTGGGATGAATTTATTGTTATACTGCTTCTCCATTTTTGCAAGGTAAGAGTCATGTGTTTTGATAGCTCTTAAGCATGTTTCATCCATCATTTATGATTCAGCTAATCTTATTTCTCAATACTCCTTGTTATCCAATTGTCCTTGTAATGACTCACTTACACTAGGCAATTCTACTTCCAATGGTAATACTACCTTTGACCCAAAAGTGACAGCATAAGGGATGGTTCCAATCAAAGTTCTTATGCTTGTTCTATAAGCCCAAAGCGCTGGATACAACTGTAAATGCCAAACTCTTTTAGAGTCCTTCACAATTTTGACCAATATCAATTTCAATGTTTTGTTTGTGGTTTCAGCTTGTCCTTTCCCTTGAGGATAGCAAACTGAGGGAGAGTGATGATTGATGTACAATCTCTCACATAGCTCTCTTACTTGTGGATTTTTGAATGATGACGTGTTGTCTGTCACTATCACTTAGGGAATCCCGAATCGGCATATAATTTGATTTAATATGAACTTGGCAATTCCGGTCCCTAAAATTGTAGTGAGAGGCATGGCCTCTACCCATTTGGTAAAATATTATGTCACGGTGATGATGAACAAATGTTTATCCATTGATGGGGGAGATATTTTCCTCACTAGGTCCAAGCCCCAAGTGACGAAGGGCCAAGGGGTGACTATCGACTGCAAATCTCTTGTCGGTGTGTGATGGACATATGCATAGGCTTGACATTTCGGGCATCTTTTTATGAATTTGATTGCATCTCCTTGTAAACACATCCAGAAATATCCCATCCTATGTATTTTCCTTGTTGTGACATGACCACCAAAGTGTCCTCCATAGATTCCGCTATGGCATTCTTCTAGGATTTTACGTGCCTCTTCTTTGTTGATGCATCAAAGCAACATCCCATCTAGGGTCCTTCGATAAAGCACATCGTCTATTATAACATATCTTGCAATGAGAACACAATCATCTTTTTCCCAAGGGAGTCATGCTTTTGGGGTTAAGTTGTGTTTAAAAGGTAGTTCACAATATCTCTGTACCAATATGAAGTGGCATATTTCTCAAGATTAATCACGTAAATCTCTTCATCAAGGAAGTCTTTATTTATGGGCTTCTCTTGAGGAACTGAATTATTTGCTAGCCAATCTACTATTACCTATCCTTTGATCAACTTTTGATTGACATAAGTTAATTCAAATTCACTTAGTAACGTTACAAATTGGCCAACCCTTCTTGATAGCATTAGCTAAGTTGTAAAGACTATGGCCAGACATTCATTTTTGGCCTAAATGTAATTCTTCTCATATTCCAACAAGGTTCAACTTATGAAATGTATGGCTCTTTCTCTCCCACCTTCATCTTCATGAGCCAACATGCATGCTACAGAGATATCAGTTTCTCTAAAATATAAGACGAAGGGCTTGTCATGTTTTGGTGGCATTACCATGGGTGGAGTCAATAAGAATTTCTTTACTTTTTTGAATGCATTTTGACAATCCGCCATCCAAGTTATGCCAACTTGTTTCTTTAGTAACTGATTCATGGGTAAGTGCAAGAAGATGGGGGGCCAAAAGGGATCTTAAGTGGCTACTTTTTTTCTGAAATCAGGAAATATTGGCCTTAGATGAGAAATTGAGCATAGTTACACTCAAAATTTGGTGATGTGACCAAAACAATGTTCGTAGTGCTTCGAGTCTACTTTCTAAACCACTATTTTTTTTTTGAAAATGGCATAGATTAAGGAGTTCAAAAGAGGGAGCCAAAGAAATTGGTGTTGTTTCTATCAAAAAAACATAACATAGCATGTTTTGTGGCTCCCTCAAAAGGTCAACTTTTTTTTGGTATTTTTAAAATCGCTTCAGTGAGAAATTAGCTAATAGGATGTAGTTTATGCCCATTTTTTCTAATAATTTTTTGATGAATATTTAATTTTTTACTAATTTTTGAAGTGGACACATCCTAAAAAATAGAATTTTGGCTGTGCTACCCCTATAAATTTTGAAAAATAATTGAAAATCATTTTTTTCTTTTTTTAATATTTGTAGAATGGAGTCTAGTTTCTAAATATGTAATTTTTTTGAAATTTCAATGAATAGTTAATTTACAATGAAAAAAGACCAAATAGTGGTTTTTGCACAAAAAAGGACACACAAACAAAAGAAATTAAAGATGAAAGGCTTACCATTTTTAAAATTTGAAACAAATCACATTGTCAAATAGCTAATGGAAAGCCTAACATTATCCAGGTGTTCGATTTGTTTGACCTTGAAACACGTGCAAATCTGAGGGTTAGCACGAATGAAATTATGTGAAATCTTGAAGAATATGGAAAAAAATGTCTGTGACTATTCAAACGGCACTCCAAGAAATTCAAAGCAAATCCCAAGCCCAAGGCTTGGGATTCCCAAAGCAAGACATAACGCGAGCACGTTATAACGCACTCGTGTTATGTTTTGCTTTGTATTTTTCCTTTTCTATAAGTCTGTTGTTTGTCATGTTTGACATAACGCGAGCACGTTATAACATGCTTGCGTTATGTTCCCCTTAATCTTTTTTTTGTTCAAGTCTATTAATCATGTATGTATGTATGTATGTATGTATGTATGTATGTATGTATGTATGTCTCTATGTATGCCTATATGTATGTATCTATGTATGTATCTATGTATGTATCTATGTATGCCTATATTTATGTATGTATAGTGTCGAGGGCAGAGGAGGGTAGAGATGGGAGTGAACTAGATAGGGGAGGAGAGGGGTGGATAAGGATTGAGTGATTAAGGTTTAGGGTTGAGCGTTTAGGGATAGGATTTAGAGTTTAGGGATTAGGGTTTACGGTTGAGGCTTTACGGATAGTGTTTAGGGTTAAGGGTAGAGGGATTAGGTTTAAGGTATAGTGTTGAGGGTAGAGGGATTAGGGATAGGGTTTAGGGTTGAAAGTTTAGGGTTGAGGGATTAGGGTTTAAGGTATAGTTTAGTAGTTCTTGTGGATAGAGCCAGTAAACAATGGGAGATTATTTGCCTGTTTCATAACAATATACCTTCCGTAAGTGCGGGGTGGACAGCAAGAAGCATAGATGTACCCCAATGCAAATCTTTTCTCATAATGATCATCCTTTTGATTTCAACTATTAATTACTCACTGTGGATGTACCATACGCAAAGCTTTTCTCATAGGGTTTAAGGTATAGTGTCGAGGGTTGAGGGTTTATTGATAGTGTTTAGGGTTGAGGGTTGAGGGATTAGGTTTTAGGGTTGATGGATTAGGGTTTAAGGTATAGTGTTGAGGGTTGAGGGTTTAGGGATAGGGTTTAGGGTTGATGGATTAGGGTTAAGGGTTGAGGGATTAGCATTTAATGTCGAGGTTAGGGTTAGAGTGTCGAGGGTAGAGGGATTATGTATAGGGTTTAGGGTTGAAGGTTTAAGGATTGAGGGTTGAGGCTTTAGGGATGAGGGTTTAAGGCTTAAGATATAGTGTCAAGTGTTGAGGGTGTAGGGATAGGGTTTAAGTTTTAAGGGTTAAGGGTTGAGGGATAGGGATTAGGGTTTAAGGTATAGTGTTGAGGGTTGATGGTTTAGGGATAGGGTTTAGGTTTGAGGGATTAGGGTTTAGGGTTGATGAATTAGGGTTAGATGTTGAGAGTTAAGGGTTGAGGGTTGAGGGTTGAGGGTTGAGGTTGACGGATAGGGTTAATGGTCAAGGGATTAGGGTTAAATAAGAGTGTCGAGGGTAGAGGGATTAGGGATAGGGTTTCGGGTTGAAGGTTTAATGATTTAGGGTTGAGGCACTAGGGATGAGGATTAAGGGATTAGGGTTTAAGATATAGTGTCGAGTGTCGAGCGTGTAGGGATAGGTTTTAGGGTTCAAGTTTTAAGGGTTAAGGGTCAAGGGATCAGAGTTAAGGGTTGAGAGATTAGGGTTTGAGGGATCAGAGTTAAGGGTTGAGGGATAGGGTTGAGGGTCGAAGGATTAGGGTTAAGGGATAGGGTTGGAGGCTTTAGGGATAAGGGATTAGGGTTTAAGGTATAGTATCAAGCTCGTTGAGGGTCTAGGAATAGGGATAGTATTTAGGGTTTAGGAATAGGGATAGCATTTAGGGTTTAGGGATGACGGATTAGAGTTGAGGGATGACGGATTAGGGTTGAGGGTTGAGGGATTAGGGTTTAGGGATAAGTTTTAGGGTTGAGGGTTGGGGGATTAGGGTTTAAGGTATAGTGTTGAGGGTTTAGGGATAGGGTTTAGGGTTGAGGGATTAGAGTGAAGGGTTAAGGGATTAGGATTTGACGTTGAGGGTTGAGGGTTTAGGGTTTAGGGTTTAGGGATAGGGTTGAGGGATTAGGGTTTGACATTGAGGGTTGAGGGTTGAGGTTCGAGGGTCAAGGGTTTAGGGATAGGGTTGAGGGTCGAGGGATTAGGGTTACAGTAGAGTGTGGAGGGTATAAGGATTAGGGATAGGGTTGGAGGATTTAGGGATAAGGGATTAGGGTTTAAGGTATAGTATCAAGTTTGTTGAAGGTTTAGGATTAGGGATAGTATTTAGGGTTTAGGGATGAGGGAGTAGAGTTGAGGGATTAGGGTTTAGGGATAAGGCTTAGGGTTGAGAGTTGAGGGATTAGGGTTCAAGGTATAGTGTTGAGGGTTTAGGGATAGGGTTTATGGTTGAGGGATTAGGATTTGACATTGAGGGTTGATGCTTTAGGGTTTAGGGATAGGGTTGAGGGTCGAGGGATCAGATTTAAGGGTTGAGGGATTAGGGTTTGACATTGAGGGTTGAGAGTTGAGGTTCGAGGGTCAAGGGTTTAGGGATAGGGTTGATGGTCAAGGGATTAGGGTTAAAGTAGATTATGGAGGGTATAAGGATTAGTGATAGGGTCTGAGGATTTAAGGATAAGGGATTAGGGTTTAAGGTATAGTGTTGAGGGTTTAGGGGTAGGGTTTAGTGTTGAGGGATTAGGATTTGATGTTGAGGGTTGAGGGTTGAGGGTTTAGTGTTTAGGGTTTAGGGATAGGGTTGAGGGTCGAGGGATCACAGTTAAGGGTTGAGGGAATAGTGGTTAAAGTAGAGTGTGGAGGGTATAAGGATTAGGGATAGGGTTGGAGGGTTTAGGGATAAGGGATTAGGGTTTAAGGTATAGTATCAAGTCGGTTGAGGGTTTAGGAATAGGGATAGCATTTATGGTTTAGGGATGAGGGATTAGAGTTGAGGGATGATGGATTAGGGTTGAGGGTTGAGGGATCAAGGTTTAGAGATAAGGTTTAGGGTTGAGGGATTAGGGTTAAAGGTATAGTGATGAGGGTTTAGGGATACGGTTTAGGGTTGAGGGATTAGAGTGAAGGGTTGAGGGATTAGGATTTGACATTGAGGGTTGAGGGTTTAGGGTTTAGGGATAGGGTTGAGGGTCGAGGGGTCAGAGTTAATGGTTGAGGGATTAGGGTTTGACATTGAGGGTTGAGGGTTGAGGTTCGAGGGTCAAGGGTTTAGGGATAGGGTTGAGGGTCGAGGGATTAGGGTTAAAGTAGAGTGTGGAGGGTATAAGGATAAGGGATGGGGTTGGAGGGTTTAGGGATAAGGGATTAGGGTTTAAGGTATAGTATTGAGTCTATTGAAGGTATAGGAATAGGGATAGCATTTAGGGTTTAGGGATGAGGGATTAGAGTTGAGGGATGATGGATTAGGGTTGAGGGTTGAGGGATTAGGGTTTAGGGGTAAGGTTTAGGGTTGAGGGTTGAGGGATTAGGGTTTAAGGTATAGTGTTGAGGGTTTAGGGATAGGGTTTAGGGTTGAGGGATTAGAGTGAAGGGTTGAGGGATTAGGATTTGACATTGACGGTTGAGGGTTTAGGGATAGGGTTAAGGGTCAAGGGATCAGAGTTAATGGTTGAGGGATTAGGGTTTGACATTGAGGGTTGAGGTTCGAGGGTCAAAGGTTTAGGGATAGGGTTGAGGGTCGAGGGATTAGTGTTAAAGTAGACTGTGGAGGGTATAAGGATTAGGGATAGGGTTGGAGGGTTTAGGGATAAGGGATTAGGGTTTAAGGTATAATATCGAGTCTATTAAAGGTTTAGGAATAGGGATAGCATTTAGGGTTTAGGGATGAGGGATTAGAGTTGAGGGATGACAGATTAGGGTTGAGGGTTGAGGGATTAGGGTTTAAGGTATAGTGTTGAGGGTTTAGGGATAGGGTTTAGGGTTGAGGGATTAGAGTGAAGGGTTGAGGGATTAGGATTTGAAGTTGAGGGTTTAGACTTTAGGGTTTAGGGTTTAGGGATAGGGTTGATGGTCGAGGGATCAGAGTTAAGGGTTGAGGGTTGAGGTTCGAGGTTCAAGGGTTTAGGGATAGGGTTGAGGATCGAGGGATTAGGGTTAAAGTAGAGTGTGGAGGGTATAAGGATTAGGGATAGGGTTGGAGGGTTTAGGGATAAGGGATTAGGGTTTAAGGTATAGTATCGAGTCTGTTGAAGGTTTAGGAATAGGGATAGCATTTAGGGTTTAGGGATGAGGGATTAGAGTTGAGGGATGACGGATTAGGGTTGAGGGTTGAGGGATTAGGGTTTAAGGTATAGTGTTGAGGGTTTAGGCATAGGGTTTAGGATTGAGGGATTAGAGTGAAGGGTTGAGGTATTAGGATTTGACGTTGAGGGTTGAGGCTTTAGGGTTTAGGGTTTAGGGATAGGGTTGAGGGTTGATGGATCATAAATAAGGGTTGAGGGTTGAGGTTCGAGGGTCAATGGTTTAGGGATAGGGTTGAGGGTTGAGGGTTTATGGTTAAAGTAGAGTGTGGAGGGTATAAGGATTAGGGATAGGGTCTGAGGGTTTAGGGATAAGGGATTCGGGTTTAAGGTATAGTATCGAGTTTGTTGAAGGTTTAGGGATGAGGGATTAGAGTTGAGGGATGATGGATTAGGGTTGACGGTTAAGGGATTAGATTTTAGGGATAAGGTTTTGTGTTGAGGGTTGAGGGATTAGGGTTTAAGGTATAGTGTTGAGGGTTTACGGATAGGGTTTAGGGTTGAGGGATTAGCGTGAAGGGTTGAGGGATTAGGATTTGATGTTGAGGGTTGAGGCTTTAGGGTTTAGGGTTTAGGGATAGGGTTGAGGGATTAGGGTTTGACATTGAGGGTTGAGGGTTGAGGTTCGAGGGTCAAGGGTTTAGGGATAGGGTTGAGGGTCGAGGGATTAGGGTTAAAGTAGAGTGTGGAGGGTATAAGGATTAGGGATAGGGTCTGAGGGTTTAGGGATAAGGGATTAGGGTTTAAGGTATCGAGTCTATTGAAGGTTTAGGAATAGGGATAGCATTTAGGGTTTAGGGATGAGGGATTAGAGTTGAGGGATGACGGATTAGGGTTGAGGGTTGAGGGATTAGGGTTTAGGGATAAGGTTTAGGGTTGAGGGTTGAGGGATTAGGGTTTAAGGTATAGTGTTGAGGGTTTCTATCATCAAATGTAGATTTATGGGTTTGATTATTTTGATTGCCTCTCTAGTTCTAGGGTGTGGATGTTTTGGAATCAATTAGGAATTCTTCAAGAGACTTTGTGGCAATGGATTGGCAATTGCTTGACAGAACCCCTACTATTTATGCTTGGATAGGGATTTGTCACAAACTAGAACTTATGCTTCCAAAGAAGATCTGTCTTTCTTCCTCGATGGGTATTTTCTATCAAGAACTTGATTATGAGGGCTTCCCCTTCATTGTTATGCCTATCATATGGTGGAGCATATGGCAAGCTCTTGCAAGAAACAAGAAAAGTTCTCCCTCAAAAAGCTTGTGGTCATTCAAGTCTGAAGGGGAAGGTTTGGAAAGAGAAATGCACAAGATGTGATCAATCTATAGTAGGACAAAACGCGAGCACGTTATAATGCGGTTGCATTTTGTCTTGCTATAGAAATGGTAAAAAGGTGTTGACCCCCATGATCCAGGCCCACATGCTCTATTTTCACACTGATTTTGCGCGTGCTCTGACAAAAAGGAAGTGCTTTGATGCTGTTGGGAAGTTCACATGCACATTTGACACATTGTACCACCTTTGCATGATCTTTCCACCACCTTTTCTATTTTGCTAACTTGAGGAGGAGGAAATAACATAGTTTTCACACCAATTTTGATATATATCTATTCAAGTTTCAATTTCTGTAGTGTTGCAATGTTAATTATGATTCAATTTTAGGAATTTAACATTATAGATTGGTTAATAGTATTGTTGTTAGTAATTATATTTGAGTGTTATTCAATTTAACATTGAAAAGGAAGCAAGTGGTGAAAAACTCAAATTGTTGAGGAGTTTGATGCAAGAAGAAAAAAACACTACATAATTGGCTACTCTCTCCATTCGAATCTTCATTTTTTAGATATGTCAAGTCTTTACATGCATGTTCTTTACATTTTCCTTAATTTGGATTGAATTACTTTATCATACTTTATCATACATGTTTAAAATAGACACATTCCCAATCAAAAAAGTAGCCTACAATCTCACATGATGCCATGTATATTTTCTACACTTGGGATCTTTAATAATTATGTGTAATAAATAGACCTTAACATACCATGATGTCAAACTATACAAGAATAAATCCTTACAACATAATAAAAATACAATCCCACTATTATCTTGTATTCATTTCTTAGGAAGTAATATTGGTCTCTTTATCATGCTACAGACAAATTCTCTGTCATGCCGAGGAAACAATCAAGAATTAAACCAACACAGGAAGAGATAGAAGCTAAGAATGCAAAGAAAGTAGTGGCTATGAGGTAACTTCGTGAAAAGAGGAAATCGGACACGATAAATGAAGACATACCAATTGAAGAGGAATCACAACCATCACAAAGAGATATGGTATTGACGGCACAAATAGAACGAATGTAAAAACTTCGTGCTATGAGAGATTTGAATACCATAGTTGGAGACACGTCCTCTACCGCAAGTCAACATGTAGGGACACCATCTACCACATCTCAAGTTAAGAGTACATCATTACTCACATGTGATGAAGGAGGTACGCCATCGTTCCCACCTCAGCCTCAATGTATGTCATCTATTCCATCTTCAATCAAAAGTATACCATCTAGCCCATCTCATTTAAATATTGATAAAATTCCTAATGTTGAGATGAATTTACCTAGCTTAACCCCACCTAGAATTTTGCATAGAAAACTAAAGTATTTTATTGAAATTGATGAGAATATTTTGCAGCCAATGGAAGGTAATATTCCAAAACGCACTTGTAGAAGATATGCTCATAAGATTTGGAGATTGTTCTTTGAAAAGTTAAATGAGACTACAAGATGTCAACTATTCATTGAAATGATACAAGGTATAAAGTATAGGTCCATCATGAAGATTCTTGGGTTGAGAACATCAGATGCTTCAAGTGAAAAATCTATTGTCAAGAATCTAATGAGTGCATATGAGAGTGTGGGTAACACCTCATGCACAAAAGATAGTAATGCAACACAGCGTGTGATTACATCAACTATAGTAAGTAGTCAAACAAAGAAATCTTGTCTCATTAGAAAGATGAGTCAAGAATTGAGAATTAATAGGAAAACTTTATCAAGAGCTGTTGGAAGATGCCAAAGAATTGAGGACACTAATGCCAATGAATTATGGGCATTCTCGGGGAGACTACCACAAAAAGATAAACCAATTGTTGAAGCATTGAGTCACTAATTCAAGACTTTTGGAAGAATTACACAAGGCTATCTCTGAATCAAAGGGATGTGGTAAGAAGGAGAATCGGTAGTCAGAACCGTGAGCCACATCCAAAACATTTTTTGGATGAGACTCAAACATAGTTTTATGGTAAATTTCTAGAGACGTATCCTCAAATTAAAATTTGTCAAAGATATTTTGAAATGCTAAAACCTTTCTATGTCAAGATAAATCACACATGCACTACTTGTTGTTGTAGATTACATATTGAATTTTCTAACCATTTTGATGCTTATAGGTCTATATGTTTAGATATGCATACTAATAATATTTTGTAGGGTTGTGCCATATGTGCCCCACTAACATCTTCAAGAGACTTCATATCAAGAATTTTATGTGAAAGAGAGGAAGGTCAAATATTCTACAAGAAATTATGCTTGGATGGCACATGTCATCGTTGCGGTGGCTTGCAACATTTGCCAATATGTGAACATATGGAAATAACACATGCGGTTGGAAACGAACTAGTAGAGTTTGGCAAGTATAAAATAGTGGCATACAATACAAAAGATGGTAAAGAAGCAAAGAGGTGTGAATTGGTTATTGAAAAGATTCTAGTGTACCAGTTTATGCCTATATTTCATGACAACATAGTGTATGAGTATACAAGACATGCCCATAGAGCTCGATGGTTGGACTTGCAATTCAAGTTATGTAAGGACACATTTCCGGTTGGTAGCATTGTTTCAGTTGTCAATTTTGCAGAGAACTACAGTCTACAGCCATAGTGTGAGGTGCAATCACAATATTACAACTCCACATAGGTTTCTATATTTGTGCACATCGCATTCATTCATGCAAATGATAGTACAGAGGATGACAAAAAGATCATAAGGGAGTATAATTTATATATTAGTGATGATCGCACTTATTCTACAGAGTTCGTGCAAGGTTGCTTTTAGGTGTTCTACAATGATTTGGCTAGAAGGGTCATATCATTCAGTTAGCATATCATATGGTCAGATAACTGTACGTCACAATTCAAAAACTCATGGAATTTCTATTGGCTGAGTAGGAGGCATAATTTTATAGGTATTTAGCATATGTGGAGCTTTTGTGAGGCCGGGCATGGAAAGGGGGAGCATGATGGTGCAGGAGCATGTATCAAAAGAGCCATAGCACAAGAAGAGTTAAAGTATAAAGACAATGCAAAGTTGACAGATGTAAAATCAATTATCAAGTGGTGTAATACTTCCATGGGTCCAAGTAATGAAGGTAAGTCTTCAGTTCGTAGATTTTTTTGGTTGATAGATGATACTAACATTGCACCATATGAGGACTATTGTAAACTGACAGGATCAAATGAGATGCACTCTTTCAGAAGCTCAATTATAGGTTCATGGAGTATCCATACACGAAAGATGTCATGCTTTTGTTCTTCCCATACAATTCAAGTCTGGGATGAGTGCGAGTCAAAGGAGTGGGTTGATGAATGGCAGTTAAGTTATCTTAGCCCACTTGACACGTATCAACCCCCGACGGCACTAGAACTAACATAGATGGAATCATTAGTCGACTTTGACCATATATCAGATTTAGTTCAACCAGGTAATATAGGGCATGTATATGCATCTAATTTCATCTAGTTCAACCAGGTAATGTCATCTTACTTTGTAGTGTTTTTGTAATGTTGACTAATTTCATCTAATTTGCTACACATATCAATGTAGGGCATGTATATGTAGTTATTGCAGATGAAGATAATGAAGAGGGAACAAATTATTCTTATGTCATTATGTTGAGGTCAAAGAGAAATTGGAGGTCCCTATTACAGATGGAGAAAACATCAAATATCCTACATGCTCAGTGGTTATTACTGGAACATGGCTTAGAAGGTACCCACATAAGAGTGTTAATGTTTGGCTATTTCAGGACTTTGACACACATTAGAAGATTCTTCATAACTCAAACCCTGTCATGGCATCCAATGTTCATTTGCTAAAGTATCGGGGTAGACCTTTCAACAAAATCTTGTGGAAGGTGCGTGAGTCTAACCATCAAGCAATACTTGACACAATAAAGAGTAGAGTAGACCCAAATGGTTCATTGGATTAATTTGTAAGTATTCACATTGATTTTGTAAAGTCATGTTACATTGAGTTGTAAGTATGCACATTAATTTGTAAGGTTTGTCTTTTTTTAATTTCTTGTTGCATTTATACACATATACACATTTTTACATCATCATGTTATGCATTTTGGGTGTCTTACTCCTGATGCGACCAAACTGACTATTCCAACATGTCCGAATGGGTACATTTATGCTAGGTATGGTCCTATTTTTCACCCAAACATGTCGAAACAGTCCGAGCTACATTGTACCGATGATATCCCTGAAGAGTCCAAAGTGCAAAAAGGCAGCAATCTTTGATGAGATGTTACTCAAAAACTGTGTCACTTAGAAACATTTTGTCTAAGGAAACGCGATCATGTAGAGTGCCTCTACAATAACCTCTCTCATTTTTTTATATCTCTGAGGCATTTGCCCGTGCTGAAAAGTTTTCTGTTGCCACAAAAATCGTCAGGAGGTAGTGTAAAGTTGCAAAGGGGTGTAACTTTTGTCCTACTCCTGATGTGACCAAACTGGCTGTTCCAACATGTCTAAATGGGTACATTTATGCTAGGTATGGTCCTATTTTTCACCCAAACATGTCGAAATAGTCTGAGCTACATTGTACCGACGATATCCCTGAAGAGTCCAAAGTGCAAAAAGGCAGCAATCTTTGACGAGATGTTACTCAAAAACTATGTAACTTAGAAACATTCCATCTGAGGAAATGTGATCATGTAGAGTACCTCTACAATAACCTCTCTCGGTTTTGTATATCTCTAAGGCATTTGCTCGTGGTGAAAGGTTTTCTACTACCCCAAAAATTGTCAGAAGGAGGCAGTGTAAAGTTGCAAAGGGGTGTAACTTTCATTCTACTCCTGATGTGACCAAACTGACTATTCCAACGCATCCAGATGGGTACATTTACACTAGCCATAGTCCTATTTTTCTCCCCAACATGTCGAAACAGCTCGAGTTACATTGTACCAATGAAATCCATGAAGAGTCCAAAGTGCAAAAAGGCAACAATCTTTGATGAGATCTTACTCAAAAACTGTGTCACTTAGAAATATTCTGTCTAAGTAAACACAATCATGTAGAGTGCCTCTACAATAACCTCTCAGTTTTTTATATCTCTGAGGCATTTGCCTGTGGTGAAAGGTTTTCTACTGCCCCAAAAATCATCAGAAGGAGACAGTGTAAAGTTGTAAAGGGGCGTAACTTTCATCCTGCTCCTGATGTGACCAAACTAACTATTCCAACATGTCTAGATGGGTACATTTACGCTATGCATGGTCCTGTTTTTCACCCAAACATGTCGAAACAATCTGAGCTAAATTGTACCGATGATATCCCTGAAGAGTCCAAAGTGCAAAAAGTTAGCAATCTTTGATGAGATGTTACTCGTAAACCATGTCACTTAGAAACATTCTGTCTGAGGCAACGTGATCACGTAGAGTGCCTCTACAATAACCTCTCTCAATTTTTTATATCTCTAAGACATTTGCCCGTGGTGAAAGGTTTTCTGCTGCCCCAAAAATCGTCAAAAGGAGGCAGTGTATTAAGTTAGGATGAAAGCCTAATCACTCTAGGTGCCAATCTCAAGTTGTACAATCATGAATGGGCATCTAGAGAAATAAGGTGCTACATCATGGTTCCAGGACCTTGAAATGGCGCCCAAGCATGTAAGAGGAATTTTCAAGGAGCCAGAATGTTTTTGAAACTCTAAGGAACTAGTCCAAAGACTCTATGGCACCATCTTGATACCATTGAGTCAACTTTGGAACTCAAACATATTGAAACAAGGTCTAGGAAGCTAGGTGCCATCTCTTGCCAGTTCCACGTCTTAGATGCGCCAACATTGGAAACACTCTTAATGAGTGCCTAAGTTTGAATTGATCTTGTTATTAAAAGTTTGGTGATGTATTGGTGCAAGATGACCTTCAGTTGAAGCAATATAAGTTCCAGGAAGGGTTTGAAGTTATCAACCTCTTCACTAAGTTAGGTGCACTTTACAAGCTTTCTTACCCAAGAGTTACACCTCATTAAGACAAGGCGCATCTTAACCTCTGGGACTTTTCCAAAGAAGCGCTTCGGTTTATTAGCACCTTTAGACCTTGTTTTGCATTCTGAAAGAGAAGGCACACTTTGGAGGCATTTCTAACCCAGATTGACGCCTAGGTATAGTCATCTCTTTGGAGCATTACAATGTGTTTTAAAATGAAGGAGGACATTTCATAAGTTGGGGAATTGATCACTGAAGACCTTGGAGTGTTTGAATTACTCTAAGTAAGAAGGCACATTTCCAAGGAGTAGCATACTCTAGATAGCGCCTAATACCATCAAGGCATAATTCCACCCTCAATTTGGTGCCTATCATCAAGAAGGGGCATTGGGCATTCCTTGAACAGTTCTGAGCATTTGAACTTCATGAAATCACCAAGGAATGTTGGGCACCATTTGTATCCTCAACAAGCTTGAGTTTACGCCTAGACAAGTTGGTGCTTATTCATGTTTTAACTTCCATCTTGAAGCACCTAACTTGGGAAAAAGTTATCTTGTTGTTAGTCAAGTGTTTGATGTGTTTTGGAGACTCCAAAAGACTTCCTCTTGCTAGGCGCTCTTATTGGTAACTACAACCTTCAACTGGCGCCTAGATCCTAAAGAAAAACACTTGCAAGTGTGGGCACACTTACCTTGTGATGGAGCATCAAACTGGCACCTAGAAATCATAATGCATGAAGTGAGCACATAGGATCCTATAGGTCCAATAGGTGGTTTTGGGATCTGTGTCAAGTCATTGGATTAGGTTGCCAACTCAGAATGATTTTCATGCACTTAGACTTTAAGGCGCCAAAACTAGTAGGAAAATATTTTGGGGGAAATCACGCTGATAAAAGTTGGGTAAATTTAACCTCCGAGTCTGATTAGGCTCCATATAACAACAATATTTATATCATGTCCCTTTGCTTTATGAAACAAGCAATATGTGTCAAGTCATAGGGATAACACTATGGTCCTTAGAAATTTCTCTGTGACTTTTGATAAGATTATCTACTATTATGTGGAAGCTTGATAGTATTAAAATTATTGGGCATTAAGTTGATGTGACCATTCTTGTTATGATCATCACTTTTCACAAGGGGTATGTCAGTTATCCCATATATCATTACATTATGATTATTTTTCAATATCCTGATGGTGGAAGTATTGTTTTCACTATTATCTCTAGCTTGGGAAGTCATCAACCATCCATTTATTCTATAAACCCTTTACCCACTACTAATTGTGGCTTGATCAATTCTTAATACACTTTCTAAAGATTCCTCATAAGACTTATAAGGTAACTTCTAAACCTCCTCCCTTGTATCCCTATGTACAAAATGCAAAAAGAGGTTATAGATTTCTTTATGGGCCATATTTAGGGCACTAGTTGACAAATAAAGGACTTGCCTCTGACTTCTAAAAATGTACCAATAACTAAAGATTTTATTTCATACTTAGGAACTCTCAAATTCTTGCCTTGACCAATTTGTTCATATTGAAAGGTATCACAAAATCACCAATGGGTTGTATGAAGAAATGTATAGAGACCTTTGGAAGGTAATAGTACCAATTTAACATGATTCCTTCAAGGGTCTTGGGAAATATCCTAGCCACAACTATGTCCCAAGGGAAGATCTCTCTTACAGTCATCATATATGCCTTGATGTGGGAATTTGGATTCCCTTCCCCTTTGAATTTTGGTACATCTGGGAGGGGATGTAATAATAACATATTACGAATTTTTAAGTCAAGAGGTTCTTTTAAATAGTCTAAGTAGGTTCCTAAAAAGGAATCTTCAGAAGTTGGAGTTCTTATGAACATGAGACCCATGGATGGGGCTTGTGTACTAAGTTGATTTTTCATTTACACATTTGTTTGATATCCTAGATACATTGGTTGGACAGTGATGGGATGATACACTATGGAAGTCACATGATTTTGTGGCACATAAGCTCCACTAGGTTGTTAAAGATGTGGGAAAGTGTCATTACTAGTTTTTTGAAAAAAACAATAGATAGGGAAGATTGAGTTACCCCCTAGTTTTTCTCAACCCTAGTGTTGAATGGATTCGTTTGAACTTTTGGTCTTTCTATAGTTTTGTCCTTTAGAGGTTTCTCAACACCTCTAGCCTTTAGCATCCTGATCCATTGGACTAGTGTGGCTATGAGGTTGGAAAGTGTTGCAACCTCCATCCTTTAAACTTCTCCACCTTGTTAAACTCGTCGGCAAGACAGACCACTATCGGTGAAGCCTAACAAAGGTTTGTCGATACGCCGATACGACCAACTCTTGATGTCGATACAAGGTTCTTTTGAAGGCAAAGGGCGCCTAGGCTTATGGGGCTCAATTTGATGTATTTATTGAAAGCTCAAGGTGAATTGATGCTTATTGAAAATGCCACTTAGTCCTTCATTTTCATTCTAGGTGCCATTTCCTATTGACTTATATACTCCTCCTCATGCTAGGGTGCCATAATGAAGTGGTTTAGACAATAGGTGTGCTTCACTTACTAGAGTCTTGTTCTCCTTCCACGTTAGGTGCACTTTTATGGTGGAACAGGTGTCAATCGGTGCCTTGTCTTAAATGAATGCTCTCTCTAAGTTGGGCACCCTTTTGAGGCTTTATGAGTTACAAATTGTGCCTTAACCCTTCATGCTTGTTGCTCAATGTGTGAATGTTTAAGAAAGTCTCCTTTAGGCACTCATCTTAATGACTTTTTCTCAAGGTGCAATCATCCTAATGACTTGGATATTCATCCTAGTGTTTCAGGATATCAAGCTACCAGACTTAGTCATTTTCAGGATCTCAAACATAAAGAATAACATGACGATTCATTTTTTTGTATTGCATATAGTTGACATTCTATGCTACTCATAAAGAATATTAATATTTTCTGTTCAACATGATGATTCATTTTTTTTAAATACAACTTTTATCTTTTAGTTTTAAAATGAGGTTTAGGTGATACTTGAATAACAATAGCTAGCTTATTGGATCAACAAACATCCTATGTAATACAATTGGACTTTAAATATTTGAAGTAGTCATCTACAAATATCCATTCAAACGTGGATTTATAATGCAAGTATGGACGCCATCAATAAAAAAGATTTGTATTAACCAAATATCCATATAGGCATACATCAATATCTGTCGATATAAGTATAACATATATACAAAATAGCCATATAGGCTTACAAGAATGCCATATAGGCATACAATGTCAACTATATACAATACAAAATATATGTCCACAAATGCCATATAGGCATACAACAAAGGAACACAATAAAAAATCATTCCCCACTAGCTGGTGAAGAGAATAGATCACGGGCAGCCTTTGATCTTCTAGGGGATGGAGACACACATGTGGTTGGTCTACTACGAACCCGAGGGCTACTCCTCCTATTTAGCTCTTCCTGCATCTTTAGTTGTTACAATAAAAAGTATAGACATTAATATATAGAAATTACATGTTATAAAAAATGAAACATTTAACAAAATAATCACTTACCACTAACATATAATCTGTCTCCTCACTTGCCTCAATAGCAGGAATAGGCCCTGGTGATCTCATGTCCTATAGAAACCATCTAGATAGAAATTAAACTTCAAATCAATAATCTTTTGATTTTTCAAAAATAGACAACTATAATAATGAATGTAAATTGAAAGTTACTAATCTGCCTCATACCCCTATTAATGCCATGGAGCTATGAATCACAGAGGCCACACCATGCTCCATTGCCCTCTAAACATGGGGAGGTGTCTCCATAGCCTGCATCATCTAGAAATAAAACAACATTATTCAATTACAAAAACTATAATAGTGATGCAAATCATGGCTCCTAACATACACACATGTTCATCTAAACATGGAAGTACACACAATAAAGCACACAAGTCACATACAAAAATCTAGTAAGTACAATTCATTCATTAAACTATTTATTTTATTACCTCCAAAGCTTTGAAGTCCACCACCGCTGACAGGTGTTGCCATGAAATCTACAATATTAACCTATTCAACATCCAAAATTAGATATTAGAATACCATTCATATAACGATGCTATTCACATGTAATATTTATAATTGTTTACCAGTTACATACCCCAATAGTAGATGATCTAGTGTAAAACGTAGGTGGCAAACCACTGAAAACTGCATCGACGTTGACCCTGAAATTTCATTAAAATCATCAATTTAAATTAGTTAATCTTGCATTTCAAAAATAAAATTTAATAAATTAAATTCAATAAACTTGCTAATATTTACCTGAGTATCAAGGCTGAAAGTCTCACTCAGGAGGGTATCTATCATCACCATCTGCTCAGCTGCAGATGTAGCTTTTGCACCTGCGTCCTAACTATCCATGGGGTCATAACCATAGGCTGACCCACAAGCATGGGGTGGGACCCTACTCCTTGTACTATCTCCCAACCCACTCTGTGCTGTAGGACCGGCATGCTCTATGATGCTTTGGGTCAAGGCACTAATGGACTGAAGTGTATCGACCTCAACACTCTCCTTCACAATGGAAGGGATAGAAACATGCTCGTGGGCTGGTTTGTTGATTACTCGTCTCACTACCCGCTGTGGGTCAAGACGTGCCCCTGGTCTATCTTGTACTGACCCCTCACCTCTAGCCTAGAAGTCCCGCATATCAAAATAGTTTAGCACTTTATTAAGGACAAACTCGCAGTAGAGTTTCCTCAAAAAGTATTGCAGGCCCTCATTATTATTGCATGGAGGATGGTCAAAAACCATCCACCACCTCTGCCCAAAATTGTCCCTTATCACTTGGTTGTTGCACCAATGGATAGGGAACCTCTTGCATGTAATGGGTGGAGGTTGTTTTGTTTGTGGGTTTGTGAAAATCAAACACAAGTCTAATTTTGTGATTTGTAATTTTTTCAGATCTTGGTATGACAGCTTGTCTACATAATAATCTCTAAACTCTCTCCTCTTATCCATCCAACTAGTTATTTGCTTGCTAATTGAATCTACATTTGATAACATAGATTCAAGAGATTCAACAAGCATGGACCTATGCAAGCTTGAAGTGGAAGGATCTTTCAACCTTGCAATTATATCTTCAATTTCTTTTTTGTTGTTTTCAATTTGCCCCATTATATTTTCTTGTGTTCCAGGGGCATGTCGAGGAATGGATGGAGGAGGTTGTTGTTCTGCAGGATTTTTTGGATTTTGAGGAGGAGGTGCATTAACATTTCCTGACAATTAATGAAATATACATCAAAAAACAACTCAAACATACCTATTTAGAAGTAAATTCAAACAAAAAAAACAAATAAAACTCACTCCTTTGGCATGCTCGACGTCGTGGCGGCATTTTGGTGACGAATCAGCAAGATTTTGGTGTTGAATTGGTTTTTCTAAAACGCAAGCGTGCTTCCTAGGTTTTGCAAGCCACGAGGATAAAGGAGAAAAACATAAATGAAATGAAATGACAAGCCTTTTTTTTAATTTATAGTGGTTCATAACACGCTCGTGTTATAACGCGAGCACGTTATGGTTTGGTAATGACGAGCCTTAGGCTTGTCATTACCAACCCATAACATGAGCGCGTTATGTATTATTATTTTTTTAAAAACATTTGGCCACTTTTTGGCCCCCCATCTTTTTGCACTTACCCTAATCCGTTGGATTTTAAAAGTCATGTCCGGTATGAAACGCATGATTGCGCCTAGTTGTCCTAGAAAAGTTCTTACCACCATCTCACTTGTTGGCGGGGTTGTGTTTAAGACTGCTTTAACATTTTCTAGATCAACATCAATTCCTCTTCATGAAATGATGAAACCCAACAACTTACCTATCGTGACTCTAAAAATGCACTTTTCAGGATTTAGCCTTGCTTTATATTCTCGATGCCTATTATAGATCTTATAAAGGTCCTCCACATGTGGTGATCTCTGCTCCAATTTAGCTAGAAGATCGTCAACATAAGTTTCTACTATCTTGTGAATTTAATCATGGAAGATATGTGTCATTGCCCTTTGATAGGTAGCTCTTGTATTTTTCAGCCCAAATGGCATGACTACATAACAAAAGGTTCCCCAAGGGGTGGTGAATGTTATTTTGTTTTGATCTACCTCTAAAATCTTGATTTGATTGTATCCTAAGAACCCATCCATCAGAGAAAGGACTTCATATCCTGTAGTTGAATTGATGATTTGATTAATGGATGGTAAGGGAAAATCATCCTTTGGGCAAGCTTGATTGATATCCCTAAAGTTGAGGCATATCCAAAGTTTTCCATTCTTCTTTAAAACTGGGATGATGTTTGATACCCAACTTGAATAATCCACTAGCTTGATGAAGCCAACATTTAGCAATTTCTTCAACTCTTCTTTTACCATTTCAACTACCTGTGGCTTTATGGGTCTCAGTTTTTGCTTTATGGGTTTTACATCTGGTTTTATTACCAAGTTGTGCACCACATTTTTAGGATCTAACCTTGGTATGTCTAAATATGTTCAGGAAAAGATGTAAAAATATTCGATGAGAAACTCCGTGTATTCCTCTAGTTCTTTGCCATTTAGTTCTCCTCCTAATTTCAACATTTTAGGTTGTTTGGGTGTTCCAACATTGATATCAATAGTATCCTCAGTTAGGGATGCATGCCCCTTTTCAAACTTCTGAGGGGCAGGTGGCAAATCCAAATTTGCTTCTATCTAGAGGATTTCTTTTTCGCTTCCAAAATAGTCTTCTAGGTGAGGAAGGTACATGTATCCTTTCTTGTGATATACTCTTGGAAGTCCATCATAAGCATGCAAGTATTCAAGGATGGCTTCATCATTTTTAGCGTAATATCAGGTTGGTTTCTCTATTTGACCCGTAGCATATAATTTAAAATGCTTGGTAATTCTTTGCTTTCCAACTATGGCTCTCCATACGCTGAAATAATGTATTCTAAGTTTCGAAGTTGAGCATGTGGTGAAAATAGTGCAGCCGATGTGGCCATGGAATTTGCTACTTGGTTCTCTTCTCTGAGAATGGCCTTTATAGAGAAGAAGTCAAAGAATTGAACCAATTTCCTGATGGTTTCCTTGTAAGGTTGTAGTCATTATGATTTTGTTTCATAATTCTCCACAACTTGGTTGATTACTAATTGGAAATATCCAAAGGCAGAGACCCTCTTGATTCCCATTCTCATGGCTAGGATGACTCCTAGGGATAAGGCTTCGTATACAGTGATATTGTTTGTACAAAAGAAATCCAATCTGAAGGAGAATGGGAGGACTTTTCCTTCCAAGGAGGTCAGGATTATCCTTGTCCCCGCTTTGGTTTTACAACTAGCTCCGTCGAAATGTAGAGTCCATAAGTTTTGATTGTTTTGAGGTTGAGATGTTTCTCCAAACTCATAACTTGAGTTCCTTTTTTCCTCTTTTTCTTCCCCTTCTTCAATGATTTCAACTGTTCCAACTAAGAGGTTCTTGATGTCCCATTTGTCAAAACATGAGATGGGCACTAAGCCAAACAGAACATGAGACTTGGTGGTACGAGGATCAAAGGGGAAATCTCTGATATTGTCCATGCTTTGATATGATATATTGTGAGTACTTGTGTTTGGTTGGAGATCTTGATTTTCTCCCTTTGCTTTCTCTTGTATTTTTCTCTTTTTGTCCCTTTCCTCTTGTTCCTTCCTATAAACATTGAAAGGATTAGGGTCTGTTTTGACAATACAAATCTTTCCCAAATGATGGAAGTGGATTTCTTGAAATAAAGTGGAGCTTATGGTATTCATAATGTGAATCCAAGGTCTTCTGAGGATCATATTGTAATTAGTTTCTTTGTTGATGACATAGAGGTCTATGGAAACAGTTTTATCCATTAGAGTAAGTGGTAGGCTGATTTTCCCAACTATTTTAATGTCGTGACTATCATATATCCTCAAGGTGGCACCCTGTTGCTTTATTCTTTTTTTCTATATCCCATTCTTTGTAGGAATGACATTGGAAAGAGATTGACCATCGATCCTTTGTCCACCACTACTCTTTTTTATGATGACCTCTTCAACTTGAATTTTTATGTATAGCAGTGAATCCCTTTTCTTACTTCCTTCATTTTGAGGGAGTTTGGAGATATCAAATGTGAGAGGGGTTGGCTCCTCTTGTGTTGAACATCCCACTTCCAATACTTCCAAGAATTTTTTCTGGTGTGAGGGGGAGACTCTCAACAAATTTATTACTTGTGAGAAGACATTTTCTATTTGATATGTTTGTTCTTCCTCTTGGATTACGAATACTTCTTGGTTCAACTCTACATGATTGGAGCTATTTTGATTAGCCTTCCCTTTCTCATTTTGTGGTTCCTTCTCCTTCCTTTGAGATTGAAGGAGTTTAGGAAGTTTCGTTGTTGATCCAGAGTAAGTTTGGAGGTAGCTTTGTTGTATCCATAAAAAGATTTTGTTCATGATCTTTTGTTCCATGGAACCAACAATACGTATTAGGGTCAGAGGAGTGACGGCTCGATCTTTGGTTTCCTTTTTGTTGCCACTTGTCATTACTGGGATTGCTCTTCACAACATTGACATCTTTGTCTGGGGAGATAGTTGATGTAGTCTTGTCAACTCCTTTTGATATTTGGAGTCTTCCATTAGTATCGTAAGTTTTCTGGCCACTATTGATGGCAGCTTGATCGATCCTCAAAGCACTTTCCAATGCTTCTTCATAGGATTTGTATGGAAACTTCTATACATCTTCTCTCATATCCTTGTTTAAGGCATGTAAGAAAAGGTCGCATAACTCATGGTGATCCATGTTTGGGGCTCTAGTTGAGGAATAAAGGACTTGCCTCCATCGAGTTACAAAGTGGGCTACAAATTCACTTGGCTCTTGTTTCATGGTTAGTAATTCTCTAATTCCTGTTTTGATGAGTTTGTTCATGTCAAATGCCATGACAAACTCTCAAATCAATTGTCTGAATGAGTGGATTGAAGCTTCTAGTAGACAATAGTACCAATCCAGAGCTATTCCTTTGAGGGTTTTTGGGAAGATCTTGGCAACAACCCATCCCAAGGGAGGAGATCTCTTATCGTAGTAGTGTAAGGTTTAATATGCGAGTTTGGTTCTCCTTCACCCTTGAATTTTGGGAGATCAGGCAATGGATGAGGTAACTGTACATTCCTTATGTTTAAATCGAGAGGCTCTTTCAAATACTCAAGATATGTCCCAAGGAAGGTGCTTTGCAATTGGGGAGTAGATAGCAACAACCCTGTTGGAGGGTTTTGGTGACCTACTGTTTGATTCAATGGGTTTCCTAACATCACTTGAATGTTCTAAGCAGGAGGATTCCCATTCTGGCATACATCATTACTTGTATTCCTTGAATAATAGCTAAGGTAGGGGAGATTCTGAGATTCCCCCTAGTCTTGTTTGATTCAGATGTTTTCATGACTTTTGTCTCCTTTTAGGAGCAGGTTGTTCTACTTCTAACATTCTAATCCTTTACACTAGAGTTGCAATCAAATCTATAGGTGTGGCAACTCTAGGTACTTCTTCATTTCTTGGATTATCTCTTCAAGTTTTGGTATAATGCTGTGCTTCTTCTCATGCAACATTGTCTCTTTGTTCTTCTTGTAGGGCAATTTTTAATGCTTCTTGTGCATCTCTTTCCTCTTACAAGTGTTTTTCTAGCCTTTTCACCTCCTCATCAAGATGAGTACTTGAGGTACTTGTGGAAGGTTGATTGGATCGATGGATTTCTGAACTTAGTTGAACTCTCCTAGTTTTATGTTACGCATTTGGTATGGCCAAATTATGTTCCCAAGATGGATTGTTAAAAGATAGAGAATGCCTAGGTTCTCTTTGGTTTTGTTTGTAATCTAAGTCTTCGTAGTCATAGCAATTTGTGACAGGTTCATCCGGGTGGGGTGACACATATTTGTCAAAGGAGGGAGTTTTTGGTTCCCTAGAAGGGATACTCCCTTGGTTTAGATCAGGCTCTATCATATTCAGGGGTGTCGTAGATACCACAAAATAGATGGAGCAAGCGATGGTGAAGGTGATCAAAGCGGAAGCTGTAGAAGCGCCTATGAAGAAGAAAGTGAAAATGTTTGAAGGCCTTTACTATTTTGATAGGATCTAAGCTTTTGGAATGTGAACAACATAAACAGAAGTTTTTGTTCTTCACTTTAGGTTCTCCAAAATATGTATGCTCAAAATTGTGACCTCAGTTACTTGGGGTTGTTGAGTCAGATTTTGGCGTGCACATAGATCCTTCTTTCCTTGACATGGGGTGAACTCCATGTCACCCTCACTCTCATGGAAGTATCCAATCGAGAGGAGATGAGACATGGGGGTGGTGTAGCTTGTTGGAGAGATGAACTTCATAGAGAGGCGTTAGCATGTCTGGGGCCTTTGTTGTTGTGCCCTTATGTAGATGTTTTGTTCAATGATTGTTATTGTAGAGATAACTGTATGACTTGAAGGGTCACTAGTCACTATCCTTCTATTAGGGTTTTTGATATTCCACCTTTGTGTGGGTAAGCTATTGTTCTCATTGATTGCTAGTTGTCTTTCAAAGTATTGGATGAATACTTGTTGTACTAAGAACTGCCTATGTTCTTCTTCTTGTTGTAAGATAAGTGGGTCATGTTGTCACCTCAGATGGATTTCCTCTATCTCATCAAGGATCTCCCTCACCCACTCACCTCTCAATCCTAGGCACATTCATGAGCCAAGATAAGAGATAGGCATTTGTGAGCTAACCTGAACTTGACCTAGGGTTTGACTTAGGTTTTGATTGACCTAAGGTTCGATTATGTGTTGACTATGGTTTACCTTGTGATGGAATTAAGGGTTTTCTAGGTTTCTAAGTGCCTAATATTTTTGTTTATTTTGGGTTTTATGAATACAATACTATATGAAATGCAAAACTTCTTTTTGTGCTTTTTTAATGATTTTGGAATTGAAGATGCTTTTTTAATCTAGGAATCAAAAAATGAATGCAAACAATAATGAATTTACCTAATGCAATTGAACTATGTTTTTGGGGCTTTCTAAATATTTGAAACAAATTAATCTAAGAAAAGGAAATTGCTTTTAAATTAATTAAACTAAGAACTTGAAAGCAAATTACTCTAAGAATACAAGATCTATCTATCCTATCAAGGAAAAAGAAACAAGATTACTGATCCAAAGAACAATTTTAGTTATCTAATTACTACCAATTGAAAGAAAGCGTAGAGGAAATTGAATTAAAGAATACTTGTGAGCCTCCATTACCCTCAGAAATTCTTGTGATTGCACCCTTGTATCCTCTTGTAGCAGTGGGGAATAATCTTGGTGACAAGATGACAATGGAAGCGAAAGAAGCTTTAGAAGCTTTGCAAATAGAGATCGATGAGAGCTTTGATGAGCACGATGGCTTGATTTGAGCAGTGTATGGACACATGATGAGATTTGTTTGAAAGCTAGATGAAGCAATGAACAAAACAAAAGGGATCCTATGTCCTATATGAGCATGAGAATGATGAATATAGAGAGCAATAACTTGCAAGAGTTGTGTGCACAAATGAAATTGCCTCCCTTTGTGCTTGAGGGAGGGGCTATTTATAGGTTAGAAGAATGGATGAGAGGTGAAGAAGAAGGATAGTTAACTCAATTTGATTGGAGAGTTAACACAAAAGATTTAAGAGTGATCTACCCAGTAAAAGCTTATCACTCAAGAAGAAGTGAAGAAGAAGGAATGCATGGAAATGTATGAGTTATTAATTTAAGATGAAGTGGAGCTAATTATGCATGTTTGGGTGCATGAAATAGTTAACTCCATATTAGGCTAAAAATTCCATGCAAACAGGAAGAAAAATAGGTGAAAAAGAAGCTTTTTCGAGTTAGAAACTCGAGTCTTTCTATGGATCGAAACATGACAGGGTTACCCAAGGGTTGCCCCTTTCACCAGTTAGGTCACCCAGGGGGCGAACCATGGGTGACCCTAAAGGGAAGGCATCTGGGTAGATATGGATGATGGGAGATGGAAGAGGAGGGGAAAAGAATGGGGTCTACCTCTAGAAACAGGTCAATCATGTGCAAGAATCCAAATCTCCACTTGCAAAAAAGATCTTCTGGTGGGAGATCTAAAAATAATAGAGGGAGATTTGGATTGATTGAGTGAAACTAAAAACTGAAAGTGGGAGATGGCTAGGGGGACCTCTAGAAGGCTCCTAGGGGGTGGAGAAGATGAAAAGCATTAGGGAAAGGTGAAAACTCACCTACAAGATGCACACAAGGCTTAGGAACAAGGTCGCAAGCTCAGAAAATGCAAATCAACAATGGTCCAAAAGTGTCGAAAAGCATTGACAATAAAGAGAGAGCAAACGACAAAGGGGAAACAAGGGTAAAAGCAAGAAGTTGGGTCCACATATAGGGGAAGTTCCGTGCAACAAAAAAATCCTGACAAGAATGGGTACCTATTTTAAAGAAAATGGGTACCCATTTAGGAACGAGCACCTATTTTAAAGAAAATGAGTACCCGTTTAGGAATGGGCACCCGAGCCTAAAACGGGTACCTGTTTTAAAATGGGTACCCATTTTATTTTTTACTATTTTTAGAAACGGGTACCCAGTTTTTTAATTATTTTTTAGAATAGGTACTAGTTTTAAAATGGGTACCTGTTTCTAAAATTTTGAATTTCACACCCACGCTTTTGGTTTCATTTTAGGCTCAAGAAAGGCATGGGTAGCCGACCTTGAGCCTTGGACCTACAAGTATTTCTCTAAGCACAGAACCAGAGGAAAGACTGACTTCACCTATATGGCTGATGACATTTTTTTCTAAATTTTTTTACGAAATTAAAACCCATTACAGATCATAGTGTCTATTTTTCAAATATGTAATTTTTTTTGGATTTGACTTGTTTTTCTATTTATTATTTAATTTATGAGAAAACTGGTCCAAAAACTTGAAATGACAGGTGTTTGTATTTTTTTAATAATTTTTAATTTTTAAATTTTAAAAAAAAATTATATGTCATCAATCTACACATCATTCTTTACACAATGAAAAAAAATTAATTTTATGATTTTTTTTCTCAAATTATGTTGGTCGTAGATGAGGGGTTTTCAAAAGTAGCAATTAGGCCTAATAAAAAATTATTTGGAAAAAAATTATAAAAAAATATCCTCATCAAACTTCACTGTACTGCACATCCTTTCCCAAAAGGATTTTCAAAAATAATTTTATTTAGATCAAATTATGTTGCCCGTACACGTGCATGGTATGGTTAAAAAAAAGTGACTTTTAAATAGTGGTTTTTAGAAATGCCTATTGAAAATTAATTTGTATCATCTGGGTATTGAAAAAAATTACATATTTGAAAACTAGACTCTGAGTACTACATTTTATATTTAGTGAATTTTTAAATATTCCATATCTAAGTGCTTCAAATTTTAAGGTCAAATGTGACAAATTCTAAAAATTAGGGAAAACACTTCCACTTTTTGGCCAAAAAGTGGACCCAACTTCTTGCACTGACCCACAATACAAGACGAAAGAAAAGACATGTCACCAAGAGAATTGCTGCTAAGAGGATGTTATTTCATTCTTACATGTACATGACAAGGATTATAAATTATCATAGCAATCTTCATGGAGGCTGTGCATGATTTTTATGTTTATAGGCCTGACAGGGGTCTGAGGGCAGAGCCCAAGGTAGGGGTCTAGGGGAAATGCACCTAGTGGGGGTTACTAGGGATAGTGCCCCCAACTGGGGGCTCGGGGCAGCACCACGAAAGCAAAAAATGCCCTATATTTCATAAAAGTGTCAACAATCATTTTATTATTGGCCGACATGGATAAACTGACATTAGATAACCGACAAAGATGCTTGATAAATAAGTGGCTAGAGAATGTAAAAGGTCACGAGATGTGAATGATAATCGATACTGTGTACTCCTGAAAGAACTTGCATTGCAAGTGTGTTGTAATCATCTTTTGATTTGATAATACATTGTGTAGGTTTTGGAGTGTGGGGTTTTTTACTTGAAAGGGTTTTCCCCACGTATAACTTATGTTGTGAGTTTTGTATTTGGATGTTGTTATTATCTTTCTATTAATGTGCATCTTAATCTGTAACTATAAAAGTTAAAATTTGCATAAACATTTCCTTAGTAGATCAGTGTAGGAAGTTGTTTCAGCATACCTTGCTTCCTTTCATGAACCTCTTATTGTTATCTCACTTCTCTAAAACTGCATAGGGTCTGGAGCTAAGGCATGAGAGAATATGTAGTTGCAGAGCTGACATGGTGTGTTTGAGTGATTGCACCATGTGTTTGGAAGTATGCACCAGCATAGAAATGTGTGCAAAGGCAAATTAGGTCTAATAGATTCTTTGGTATGAACCGCATGGAAATATTTCTCACTACAAATGATTTGCCTAGGAGCCAACAAGTAAGTTTGATTACACATTTCATGTTACATGTTTCATCAAGGTCAACAAAGGTGAAGTTTAGAAGGCTTGCAGAGGATATATATGAAAGAAAAAGATTACTACAAGAGTGTCTGTGTGTGTGCGATGATAAATGTATAATCAAGAGGAGACAAGTAACTCTGTAAGAAATATTGCAAAACCTATAGCAGAGTTAGGATTATAGAGGTATTTGAGCTATCAGAATTAGTAAAGGACCAAGAGGATATCAGATGATAGTGCAGAGGTGTCTGAACAAGTCAAGGATGCTAGAGTGCTAGCAGAGATAGTGTTGTGGAGGCAATTGAACCATTAGTTTAGATTTGTAGAGCAGAGCTTAGTGCCTCATCTTGTAAGAGATGTTGTGTTTCAAGGAATTGGTGCTTCCTTTGGGTAGGTGCCCATAAAACTTTGTTTCAGGGAGTTGGTGCTTCCTTTGGATTGGTACCTATAAAGCATTGTATAGGGAGTTGGTGCTTCCTTTGAGTTGGTGCTCATAAACTATTGTAATAGGGGATTGGTGTCTCCTTTGGGTTGGTGCCCATTAAATTCATTATAAACTTCATTTTTATTTGTGAGGCTGGGTCTAGATAGTAGATCCAAGTAGTTGGCTCACCATGGTTTTTCCCATCATGGGTTTTCACATAAATATGGTGTTATATGTGTATGTGCTCATTTTCTTTATGTTATTTGAATGTTTATGGTCAAATGATTGCATCTAAAGGAATAAGAAATTGAATATATGTTGATTCACCCCCCTCTCAGTATATCTGTGTGTTCAACAAGTTCTTATTGAGACCCAAAATAACAATCTTCAAATCCCATTCCATAAACAACTGCATTCAACCCAAACAAATAGCCAAAGAAAGACCTTCAACAAATTTCATCTATTTTGCTTCATTATTAGAATATATTCCTAAGGAAAAGGCTCCTCCATGAAAAAAAGAACTTGATGGTTTCCTGAAGCATGACTCCTACCCTTACCTAACTTATTAAAATTCAACTTCTAAAAGGTTTTTGGAGGCTTTAACCATTTCAATTTATGTTGAACAATCCTTTTATATTTTATCCCATTAATGTGGACTTTTTAAAAATAAATTTTAACACTATAAATATTGCCTTATTTTTTTCTATGGGCATTAAAATTTATTTATATGGAGTGAAAATTTACTTGGACTAGGAATGTTTTTTTACTATGAGAAAATTAGTGGTGGAAAGGTGTATTTGGAAGAAAACTCATCTCTCAAGATTGTTAGCTGTGCTAGGGTTAAGCTCGCATTTAGTGATAACAAATCTCTTTCTAGTGTTTTGCACATTTAATATTTGGCATGTTTCTTATTGTCTATGAGTAAGATGAATGATGTAGATGTATAGGTATTATTAAGATAAGATGGATGTAAGGTGGTGTGCAAATCCACAATGTTGTCTAAGGTAGTTCATTCTAGAACTTTATTTTAGGTGCTTAAGGTGAGCACCATTGAATGTAATATCTCTAAATTTCTTATTTTTGAGAACCAAAATCTTCCTACTGAGAAGACTATATTATGGCATGAACAAGTGGCCCACATTAGTGAGAAATCCCTTTCAAAATCTAAGAATTTGGTAGACGAGCTAACTGATCGTTCCCTTGATTTTAACTTTTGTGAATATTGTATATATGGAAAATAAAATAATGTAATGTTTTACTTGAGCTTTGCTAAATGTTTAGAGATTTTTAATTTGATTCATAGTTTTGTATTTGGTCTAGTTGATGTACTCTCACTTGGAAAATCCTTGTATTATGTTTATTTCATTAATTATTTCTCTATGAAAACATGAGTCTTATTTCTTGGGTAGAAGTTCTAGGTCTTCTCAAAGTTAAAAGAGCTCAAAGCTCTTGTAGAGAACTACATAGGGAAGATTAAGGTAAATTAAAATGGATAATGGTGGAAAATTTTGTTCAGCAACATTTGATAGCTTTTGTAGGGGCAATGACATGGTAAGGCATAAGACAAATCTATATACCCCTCAACAAAATGGAGTTGTAAAGATAACATTAAATTTCATGAGTGTATCAAGGATGGAAGGATCGAAAGCCACAAAAGATAGTAACATATCAAAATTAAAAATATAGTCATGTTAGTTAGAGAACATGCCCTATGAGGATCCATGATAATGGAGTAATCAAAGGATGAGTAGGTGTTATCAAACATTTATACCACTATATATGCTCAAACTCTAACCAAGGTATAATAAGTAATCCTAATTCAATCTAATATGAATATATGCAATTAGAAAAATATATTTGAAAACCCTAATGAAAAGGATAAACCCTAGTGTAAGATAAGTTAGGTTTGTAAAAAATATATAAGAAAATTAATGTTTTACATTAATTATCTAGGTTAATTAAATAAATGCATTCAATCAAGCACTAACTAATTGAGATAATAGAGATGAGAATAATTATAGAAATTCATGATAATTAAATGCTCAAACAAATTTGGAAAATAAATGAATTGACTACATAGGTACTTAGCTCTAATTTTGATATAGAAACCTCTATCCAAGCATTAAGAATTTATTTCTAAGGCATTTAAAATTTGCACTCTATTGTTGAGCTATGAATTTAATTGTGCATTAGTTGGGGTCACCTCTATGAATGCAATAGTGATTCTCGTGATTACAGAACTAAACCTAATCTATGTATGTGACCTTGTAACTCATGGAAATGATCTAGCCTGAACTTTTGCAATCTAAAACTTGTTGCCTCAATCTTCTGATATATGAATTTGGTAATAGTTGATGGTGTTTAGGAACACTTTGGTGGGTGAAAGCATAAAAGGGTGTCCCATTTTTTGGTCTAAATGGGACACTCAAATCAACATTTGTAACCAAATTTTACTTTCTAGTACTTATAGCAAGAAATTGTTAAGAATTTGGAGATGATATAAATTAGTGATTTTAATATTTGACACATATATTCTAAATACATATTTTTAAAATTTGAAAATATAATGCATCATTTTTTAAGTATTTGCTTATAACTTTTTTTCTTGTTCTGTATAAGAATTTTAATGAGTGGCATTTTTCCATCCCACATAATCTTTTTATAAATAAGATCTATTCATAAGTTTTAAATATAGTTCATTAACATGGATATTTTGTTCATGCATATTTTATTTATTATAATTTCTTAATTCAAATTAATTATAATTTAGAGTAATATTTTCCCATCTAACATAACCTTTTTGCATATCTCAAATTATAATTTTGTTAAAACAAAGACATCAGTATAGAGTGTGAACATATTTTTCAAAAGAAAATATTTTTTTTTGTTTTTCCATGTGTTGAATAGGTAAAAAGAACTATGATCATTAGAAAATTAAAAATAAATAAATAAATAAAATATATTATAAATTATACTTTTTGAAAAGCTTATGTGGAGAGCTACAATCCTATAAAATCTCATGTCATGGTAACTTCATTTAATTGTTAAAATATTTCCTTGAATCATCATTTTTTAGGTTGAAAATCTCATGTCATGGTGACTTCATTTAATTGTTAAAATATTTCCTTGAATCATCATTTTTTAGGTTGAAAAGTAAGCAAGAAAAAATTGAAGATTTAGGTAAAGGCCTTCATACAAAGGCCCTTCATTTGAATGTACCTTTAGTCAAAGGCTCTTTCTTATAGGTATTTGGATGTGCAGCTTAAAAATAGGAAAAAGGGACCTTTATTCAAACCCTTCCCCCTTTATTCAAGCATTGTTTACATGTGGTAGGCCTTGACCTTCATTCAACAATGTTTGATGATTTTTTCCTTCCAAGACTTATTTTTATGCCCTATCCCACAAGTGGGACACACTTGTATGCTTCCACCCTTAGGAATTTACTAAGAGGGTTAAGTTTTCAATAGACCCCTCCATAATATGACACTAAGCAAAAGTTATAGTATAACAAGAAAGTGTGCTATATTCTCCTAGACAAATAATGTTGATGTAAATTATTTTATTTGTAAATTCAATTTTTAAAATTTGCACTTCAATTAGAGTGCATTTTTAAAAATTTACACTTTAATTTGCTTAAGTAAAAAAGGCAAGAAGGATTTGCATATAAATTTTCAATTTGAAATTTCAAAAGGGATTAGTTTTGTACTCACATATTTGACCTAAGACAAGAAAACAAAATATATGAAGAATTCTTTAGAATCTAAGGGTGTGAAATGATAAGAATTAGGAATAGATAATATCATTTGCCAACTTCCATATGAAATAAAACTATTTTACAACTAGTTAATGCACTAAAGACAACTTAATAATTGTGAGCCCAAAACATATGAGAAAAGGACATGGGTATATAATATTCACCATTATACTACTAAAAAATTAATAGCCATATACACATCAAGGTATTAATATTTAATAATAAGTATAAATTTATGAAATAAAAATAAACTTCTTTAATACATGTGAACCATCAAGTAAAAGAAGTAGATAAATAAATAAAATTTACTATTACTTGCTCAAGGTAAATCAAAACCAAAAGAAAATACAATGAAAAAAATATAGAATGAGGTGATAAAAATGTAGGAAAAACATTTAGGTTGTTATTAATAAAATGATAGTATAGTCAAATTAGGTTTTTCTTTGTTTATTTTATTACAATTATAAGTTAAGGTTTAAATTAAAAATATTGTTCTTTTATATAATGATTTTGCAATGTACTACAAAAAATAGGTCTTTAGGTTGTCTTTTTTTCATCTATTTGTGTATTTATAATAGTTTAAATTAATAAATATCTTATTTTAAAAAATAAAATACTTTCTTTTTTTTCATTTAGCTTTTACAAAAGTATAGAAAAAATAGCTCTTTAAGTGAAAATAAAATAATAGGAAAGTTGTATATTTAAAAAAATAAAATATCATAAAATAATTTATTTTCATAAAATTTTTGACATCATTGATATAGTTATATATAGAAGATATTGACTAAATAATTTACTAAAAATTTTCAATATAAAAAATAATAATACATAATAATTTATTAAAATTCTAAATTAAAAAATCTCTTAAATACATCCAATTTAAAAAATACCAAAATAGATGTTTGACATCTTCTAAATAAATGTTTTAAAGATATTTAAATAACTCCACATTTTTTAGATAAGTAATTTAAGATATCTATTCTAATTAAAAAAATTTAGAAAAAAACTATAAATATTAAATTATTATTTAAAATACAACATATTTATAATAAGAAGCTATTAATTTAGTTGGACAAGAGCATCCCATTCCATGAACCATATCTTAACTAGTAATAATACAAATATTGTATGAGGTTTTTAAATATATTTAATATTTCTTACTTTTTAAACTAGTATATTTATATTTAAAAAAATATATTACATACATCTATAAATATTTCCAATTTCTTATTTAGTTTTTGGTTTTTAATTTTTTTAATAAATTACTCACAGTTAGAATGCAAGGGTTTCATTTTCTATTAAATATATTTCTTATTCTTGGCATTTATAAATTACTTGGAGCTAGAATATTTGTATTTTGGTTTAAAATAGCAAAAGCATCTTTGAGAGTGTTAGGTTTAGTGGTGTATTTATTGTGGCGTTTCATTATGATACTCTATCTTAATAATCTTATGCATATAAATCTTATTTATTTTTGTTTGTAGATTAGAATCTTATAAAATTACATGGAATCTTAGAATCTTCTTCAACTCCACCTATCTTGTGACTTACTAATAACAAATATTTCAGGATATTTGAATATACAAATCCCATTTACCACATTTATACATTACTAATCTTACTCATTTAATTTATACATGAAATCTAGAGTGGAGAAGAGGCTAACGAATCCACCACCCTCATCTCTCAGTGTCTCCCATTCATCCTTCTCTGTCTCATCATTTGGAAAACATTCACTTTCAAATTCGGCCCATTTTCTATCTCTCTGCATTCGAACTCTTAATTGAAGAATACATGTGTGTAAGGACTGGATTGCGTACATCGACTCAGATTTGATTAGACTATAGAGAGCAAACGCAAATAGTTGGCGTATTCTATTGTCGCCGGGCATGCAAGCGCAAGTGTAGGTGGGTAAAAGCTTCACAAGAGATGCTTTCCACCATGAAATAGCATATGGTCAACACTGTGCAGGCGCCCATCCATTTGAGAGATGCAATGCGAGAAGATAAGAATAACAATTATAATAACAAAAGTGTCTTTCAAGCTAAACACTTGAACAATTAAGCCTCACTAAACAAGAAAAAGAAATTTATTCATACTTACCTCAGCGCCAGATACAATCAAAGGGTAGCGCTGTCCTATTTCTTTCCACCGCTGAATGAGTGACGGTGATCCATGCATATCTATAAACATTAAACTTTTTATGTCAACTAAGATGTCCACTGCCTCTTGGTCCAATGATTCGCAATTTGATGCTATCAGTTTCATAAGTGAAGTTAAGGATCTGAAACCACCATTGAGCGTCTTCAAATTGTTACAACCATCGATGCTGACAAATTTCAAAGACTTGAGCTCTCCGAAATTATCAGGAAGGGTCGTCAGGTGCTCACAATCACTCATATCTAATATTTTCAAAGAAATCAGCTGGCCAAATGACTCTGGAAAGCTCCTTAAATTGGAATAGCCACTCAAACTCAGCGACTTCAAACCATATAAATTTTTAAAGCTGTCCGGCAAAAAAGTAAACGCGCTGCATCCGTCCATATAAGTTATACTCATCTTAGTGTCTCCTCTCATAGCATGTCTTAGGTTCTACTTAGTCAATATAGTAGCCTTGTACTTGGGCCAAAAGTACCAAAATTGTGTCAAATATAATTGTTTTGGCAAATCTTAAGTTATTTTAAACACCTCTTCATTTTCTCACATTTTGGTCACATATTTTAAAAATCTAGCTATCAAACCCTCGTGTGGCCATGCTAATGTTAGCACCCCCCATGCTAGCAACAAATAAGACAAAAAATAAAGATCAAAAAAGGAGTTGAGTGACAACATATTCTAATGACTCCCTAGCTATCCATTGGGTGCAAATTCATGTCATGACTTCCGAACATAATTTCTCATTGGTTCTCATGTTGGGACTAATCTGAACCTCCAATCCTTTTCTCATTTCTTAAATTTCTCTACCCCCTCTCTTTAAAACAAGAATGTAAGCTTTCTCAAAGGGTTCCAATAGTCATTTTTTTTGTCATACCAAGTTTTTCAAATTACTTGCTAAGCCCACTCTCCCAATATTGCTCTCAAAATTGTTTCATACCCTCTTGTTGGTAATTATGTTCTTAATTCACACCATATTCACAACACCCTTGAATCTTGGCTCCTCAATTTATGTAAAACATTGTAAAGATTATTATTGTTTTTTCACACTATTGAAGACAACAAGAATCAACATTCTTCATAGTGGCAAGAAATCCTCTTCTCCAAGAGAACCCATTTTGGGGTTTCATTGGTAAAATTTTTTTTTCAGAAATTTATATTTGATTTTCGTGTTCACAATCTAATCATCTTGCAAATTTTCATCAAGAAGTCATTTCAAAGCATCTTTTTCTTTACATTCATTGCATAAGAATTGTATTGTTGAATTCCATAATAAAGTCCTCTTCTTCATTTTCTTGAGAGAAATTAGTGAAGTTGAAGTTGTTGAACACACAGAGATGCTGAGAGGGGGGTGAATCAACATATATTAAAACTTAACAACTTCATTTGTAGATTAAATTCATTTAGTTAGAGAACAAAAAGTGAAACATGCAACACATTCATCAACACAATGACACTAGGATTTTTATGTGGAAAACCCAAAATAGAGAAAAACTACGGTGACTGTTAGCTCACAAATATAATGATCACTGCTATAAAAGTTTACAACATTGTTTTAGGGCTACAACCCAAGGAAGCTACTACTCCTTGAAGAAAGCTCACTATTACAAATGGATTACAATGATAACATAACTATGAACTACTATGAAAGAATAATCTAAATTATGTTGATATTGCAGTCCTCTTTTTCTGCACAATTACTCCATCATACTGACTTTGCACACTTCAGTTATGTTGTAAAATGTCCCCCTTGGACTTTTACCTCCTAAGTTTAGCTCCTAGGTCCCCTTAGTTTAATCATGCTTGTTTATCCTAGAGCAAATTCCCCCAAAACCCATGTCAAATAGGCCCTAGGGGTGCATCTTAAACTTAATCAAGTCCCAAAATAAGCCCTTGGACTTGGGCATCCACACCCTAGTCCAAACCTATTTTGTCAGGACCCAAATTTTGGATGTCGGCATGTGACCATTAAAAAGGTTTCCCTTGTCAGCATCTCAAGTTTGAATTATGAATGTTTAGCAAGAATGCATATTTAAGTAGATTAATGACTTCATTTCACACCTAAGGATATTCAAGGCTTTCATTGTGTTGCAGAGTTTGTATTCTGTTGTGTTTGTTGTAGATTTGGCTTCATCAATCCATCTCCTCATGATTTTAAGGCTCTTCATCTACATGAGGGTTTACACCTACCAAGGTGATATCTTATTGTGTTTCTGTTGATTGTCAGGAACACTAAGAGGGGGGGTGAATCAGTGTTCTAAAATTTTTTTCATGCACTTTACCTTTTAGCAGTTTCCCAAAATTAATTAAACAAAAACACAATATGCATATGAACAGCAACCATAAAAACATGACACATCAACACCAAGACTTTTACATGGAAAACCCAAGGGAAAAACCACAGAGAGGATTAGCTCTCAAATATATATTACAAACTTTACAAAAATAATGTTCAGGCTTGGTCACTCCATGGGTCTAGAACATGTTAGCTCACTACCATGAAGTACAACTAAGTCTAGCAAGCTCACTACCTCAACCCTAAACCTAGCAAGATTACAATAAGGACTGTTAAACCCTGTTGAAGGCTCACTGCCAGGCTCATTGCATTGATGATGAAAGCTTGCTTCCAATCAGATTGCATGTATGGAAACTGAATAATGCTTAAGCATTTGCCACTATGCCAGGTGCAGTCATTTAATACCTAAATTCTAAATCCCAAGTCTTCATTCTCGCTGACCTGTGTCACTGCTCTATTATTCACATATTCACATCCTCTTCCACAACCACATACTCACTCAACTAAAATTCATCACTCTTATATATCCGCATCATGATTTGTTCCATAGTCAGGTCAGCATCTAAGAAGTGAAACATGTACATAGAAAGATGTACCTTGTTGGCTCAATCCAATGCACTATGTGTCATGCGGGTCCAAATCTTTGCCCAAACATGTCCATATATGTCAGCTCTAATCATTGAAATAATTGAATAGATCTTTCACACACTATCCTTTCTCCACATCATGATTTGTCTCACTAGTCAACCTGTTCCTCAAGAGCATGCTTAACAAGTTCATTTGCTGACTTACAACTTCTACTGTGGATCACAAAACACTTCCAAAATCATATCAAGGACTCTTTACACATTCCCAATCTTACCCTCAGAACCACAAGACATGATATCATCTTGTGAAGAATTGTAGACCATCAGATGTTAGACTATGTCTCTGTCAAACTCCATCAAACACTGTACCGATACTTATTAGCTTGTAGCTAACCTTTCGGTAGACTTTAGATCTCCTATCTCTTGAATAAGACACCTCATATAAGTGTTTACAACACCTTAAATCTGCATAATGAAATACTTATCTGCGAAGGAATGCGGACCATTGCACTAGACCCTGTTCATTGTTCGTGCTCTAGCTTTGCTTATCCGAACTTAGACAATTCTTCAAGGTGACTTCTGGAGGAGGTCAAGACTTAACCTCTAAAGCATAACACTATCAAACAACTGAAACATCATACCTAAACCACATTACCAGATTATCATCTACGAAGGCATACTATCTAACTTACTATCCTCCACTCATAATACTTTCCATACTTAGCCATTTTCTACCAACCGGATCTGGAATCCAACATGTTCTTCCAGAGCTATCTCTTCCTATCATGGTGATAAGATCTCTGAGCCTTTTTTCCATCATTGACAACATACAAGTCCATATCGGAGCAGTGTCTCCTGCCAACAATCTCCCCCTTTTGCATTGATGGCAACACTTAGTGAAAAATGCTTGGCTGCTCCCCCTTACTATATACACTTTATCCTCATACTCCCCCTGAGATGTTTATCCATTTTTCACTGATCTTATTCTCCCCCTTTGACATCAATGGAAAAGGGTCTGATCCAAAGCCCAAAATCTTACAAAAACTCTAAAAAATCTGTATTCTGCCGCATATTTACAAGTGCAATCTTCATCTTAATATTACATATGTTTGAGGATGTCATTGAATATGTTTTTAATCTGCACCCACTCAACATCCCAACCTTTCTAAGCATTATCCAAAATTTGAATGTGTCCACAGTAGAGAAAAGGTAAAGCCTTTGCTTTTTTGAGATCAGAAGGTGTGTCTGTTTGTATAGTTACCCTAGCCTCTGCAACAAGATTTGTCATTGAGTCTAGTTTAGGGCAGACTAGTCTCCTTAGTTGTCCCATTCTAATTTTTATTTGATATTTTTTATTTATTAAGTCAGTCAAATCATTGTGGATGCTAATGACTTCTCCTTCTTTATTTCTAACTGATTTTATTATTGGATCAAATTTGTTAGAGATGTCCATCATTTTATGTTCCAGCTCTTTGATCTTTTCTTCAATCTCTCAAGTAGCTTTTGGCTAGGATAGACAAAATTTGTACACATATCTAGCTTCTTTCACAACTCTTTGAATGTTGGCTATTGAATTATCTAGCAAAATTTTATCATTGGCTATCATTGTCTTTAATTCTTCTAGTCTTTTTCCCTCAAATTCCTGCCTTACTTTTATTTCTACAGATTTCTCAAAAGATTCAAATTGATTACTTATTGAATTTATTAATCCCTTCAAATGACTTGCTGGGGGCATGGATGAATCCCTCTTGTGGGTGGGTAGCGGCTTCTCCAAAATCCGAGATGCTTCATCAATCAGTCCACTATCCTCAATATGTGATTTCAACATCTCTTCTTGAGCCTTTGCTTAGACAATTGAAACCCATTTAAATTTCTATGCCGGAGACATTGTGTCTAGATTTATTGGGCCATGTAGAAATTTTGGTTCATCCAAATCTTGTTTCTCTTTCTCTAGCACTTCTTCTTTCTAATTTTGTTCCAAATCATCTAATTCCATATTCTTATTGGTTTCCTCTGCTTGTTTAGGTGGAGGATTTACTAATTCTTGCTCAGTTTTTCTTCTGTCAATATTATCCTCAGTCTATTTTTTCGAAGAGGTTCTCACTTGAGAGTCATTGGTAGGTTCCTCTTTCTCCTTAGACATTCTACCATCTGTATCTGGTTCTTGACCCAAATTTATTTTTGGAGCAGATGAATTGACAGGAACATTAGTTTCTTCGTTGACACTTGCAATGGAAAGATTGTGTTGTTTCAAAGCTTTCAAGATAATTTCTTATGATTCTTTTACCACTTTATCAATATCACCCAGGATTAAGAAATTCATTCTTGTTTTAGTTCTAAACTGATCCTTGGTCTCCTTTGAGATCAGGTTTTCTTCCTCTGCAATGATTTCCAAACATAGTCTAGTCAACACATGTTTTCTTAGCTCAATATCTTTAGCTCTAGCATTCTCCTTTATCATCTAATAGGCAGTAAAGATTGATATCCCTGAGAAAGAGTTCTCCCGGTTGGAGAAATAGATCTTGTAGCCTGAAACCATTGAGGTGAATCTTACATCATGATATGTGATATCATTGATAGTCAGTGCCCTCTTGTTGAACTTTGCTCTAGTGGCCTCTGTAACAGTCTGATTCTTCACAGCCTTTAACAAGGGCACACTTTTGGTGGATCTTAATCCTATCACTACCCTAATTGCTTCCTTGGTGATTTTGAAGGGTTTCCCTAACCACATGAACTCATCATGAATTCAGCTCAGAACATACCTTACCCATTCATCCTTCGCAAATGTAGGAAAATCCACATACTGAATAAACTTCTTTTCCTTTAGGATTTTCTATTCTTTGAGGTCAAACTGGTCATCAGTTAGATGCTTGAGATATAAATCTGTCAAACAAATATTATTGTGTTCATCTAGAGCAACATGAATATGTGCCCTAACGTCCTCAACATACATGACTCCGTAAGGTATACCCAAAAATGCACCCATTTGACCCACTTCGGTTGCTTTATGTGGGTGTTTCTTGAACTTGGGTCGAGGGCATTCAGTAATATCTACAATTTGTTGAGTCGCCATAGCAAAGATTAAATAAATTCATAATGAGGGTTTCTACAGTAAATACCTTGATACACTGAAATTGGGTTTTCCTCACCTAAATCATTCAGAGTTCTTTGAATCTCTATTGCGCCTTGAAATCTTGCTTTAATCTCTCTCTCTCTGACGTCTAAAAACTTAGATGCAAAGTGAATCAGAAGGCAAATGACTTGCTTTTTATCCTCCGTATTTGACCTAATCATTATTAAATGCTCACTCCCAAAAAGTTGTTGAAAACCCTTCACTATAGAACACAGTCAATTAGGATTGCTCCGTAATATGCTGCATTGACCCTTTTCCTTCCAGTTTTTCTTATAAGGGCTTTTTCACATCAGATTCCATTATACATCTTCGTGCCTGATTCTGGCACCCACTTTTTGGCTAGGGGTTTTAAATTTTCAACACTGCTCTCCCTGAGCCAGAGTTCTCAATTTACTTTCCAGAGGAAGTATTTGCACCGGATACTAGTGCGGATCGATCCCTGACTTTAATTACTTCTTTCTTGATCCATACCCTGTCCATTTATTTCTTGGTTTCAACCGGATTAACTTTCTTTTTTCCCTTATCATTTCTCTACTCTGTTTTCCTTTCTTCAGAATAGTAATTTTTCTTCACATTCCTGCTTCTGCAAAATCTTGCAGTATGTCTAGATTTGTTGCAATTGAAGCATACCACATGTTTTTGACCTTGATTCCTTCCATTGATATGTCCAAGTCTATTGCATGCGAAACACTTTCCATTGAATAATTGATTGTTCCTTGTATTTTGAAAACTATCTCTTACTGAGCTTCTGCATTCATTTGATTTGTGTCCCATTTTATAGCATGCATTGCACCTAATAGAATTTTGACTCACTTTACTTCTACATACAACAACTCTATGACCAATTTTATTTCAAGTAAAGCATTTACCTTTGAAGGATTATTCAGTCCTCCCATTGTTGAAACTTTTCTTGATTTGATTTCTACATTCATTTGCTCTATGACCAATTTTCTTGCAATTGAAGCACTGACCAGAGAATGATGGAATCTTTTGATTTATTTTTCTCCTACATTGAGTAGCCTTATGAACATACTTATTGCATGAATTACAATAACCATTGAAAGATGGATACCTTTGTGCATTTGTTGTCTGACTTGAGGTCTTCTAGGTCTTCTTTTCTAATTTCTGAATTGATTTCCTTTGTTTTGTTGTACTTCAGTGGTTGCTTGACTAGATTTTGAACTTTCCCCTTTTTCATATCCCAAACTTTGCTTTTCATTTGCACTCTTCTCACTGACAATCATTTCATCAAGCTTTGTAGTACTTATCTTGAATTTTTCTTCAAGGCTTTTGGCCTTTTCTAGGTCTATTTTTAGATTTGCAATTTCTTATTCAAGTTTTGCACAATCTTCTGATCTGTTCTTCACAATTAAATTTAGATCATCTTCTGCTCTTGTTCTTTCTATAACTTCTACTTCCAAATCATTCAGGGTTTCATTTGCTAATAACAATTGATTACTAATTTCTTTGTATTTGTCTTTGAATTTCTTGACTTGCTCTTTTAGCTTCAAGATGCATTCATCAGCTTGTTACAAGTTTTCTTTCAGATCCCTGACTTCTGCTTCAAAAATTTCAAGATCCATAAGAGCTACTTCCAGTTGGTTGTATCTTTCATAATTTCTAAACCTTCTTGTTGCCATGATTACACTGTCCCAAATCTTCCTTAAGTTGGTAAACTTTTTCCAAGGAACCTTGCTCTAATACTAATTGTTGATTGTCAGGAACACTGAGAGGGGGGGTGGATCAGTGTTCTCAAAATCTTTTCATGCACTTTAACTTTCATTTGTTTCCCAAAATTAATTAAACAAAAACACAATATGCATATGAACAGCAACCATGAAAACATGACACATGAACACCAAGATTTTTACATGGAAAACCCAAGAAGGGAAAAACCACGGAGAGGATTAGCTCTCAAATATATATTGAAATCTTTACAAAAATAATGTTTAGGCTTGGTCACTCCACGGACCTAGAACACGCTGGCTCACTACCATGAAGTACAACTAGATCTAGTAGGCTCTCTGCCTCAACCCTAAACCTAGCAAGATTGCAATAAGGGTTGTTAAACCTAGAGGGCTATTAAACCATGTTGAAGGCTCATTGCCCTGATGACAAAAGCTTGCTTCCAATTAGATTGCACATGAAAATTGAATACTGCTTAAGCATCTACCACTATTCTAGGTGCAGTCATTTAATAGCTGAATTCGGAATCCCAAGTCTTCATTCTCACTAATTTGTGTCACTGCTTTCTTATTCACATACTCACATCCTCTTCCACAACCACACACTCACTCAACCAAAATTCATTTCTCTTATATATCTGCATCATGATTTGATCCATAGTCAGGTCGGCATCCAAGAAGTGAAACGTGTACATAGAAAGATGTACCTTGTTGGCTCAATCCAATGCACTATGTGTCATCCGGACCCAAATCTTTTCCCAAACATGTTCATATATGTCGGTTCTAATCATTCAAATACTTGAATAGATCTTTCACACACTATCCTTTCTCTGCATCATGATTTATCTCACCAGCCAGCCTTTTCCTCAAGAGCATGCTTAATAGGTTCATCTGTTGACTTACAACTTCTACTGCAGATCATAAAACACTTCCAAAATTGTATCAAGGACTCTTTACACATTCCCAATCTTACCCTTAGAACCGCAAGACATGATATCATCTTGCGAAGAATTGCAGACCATCAGATCTCAGACTCTATCTCTATCAAACACTATACTGATACTTATCAACTTGTAGCTAATCTTCCAGTGGACTTCAGATCTCCTATCTCTGGAATAAGACACTTCATATAAGTGTTTACAACACCTTAAAACTACATAACAAAATACTTATTTGTGGAGGAATGCAGACCACTGCACTAGACCCTATTCACTGTTCCTACTATACCTTTGCTTATCCAAACTTAGACAATTCTTAAAGGTGACTTTCGGAGGAGGTCAGAACTTAACCTCTAAAGCATAACACTATCAAACAACTAAAAACATCATACTTGAACTGCATTACTAGATTATCATCTGCGGAGGCATACTATCTGACTTACTGTCCTCTGCTCAGAATACTTTCTATATTTAGCCATTTTTTGCCAACCGGACCTGGAATCCAACATGTTCTTCTAGAGATATCTCCTCCTATCATGGTGATAAGATCTCTGAGCCTTGCTTCCATCAATGACAACATACAAGTCCATACCGGAACAGTGTCTCTTGCCAACAATCTCCCTCTTTGGCATTGATGGCAACACTTAGTGAAAAATGCTTGACTGCTCCCCCTTACTATATAAACTTTATCCTCCTAATCCCCCTGAGATGTTTATCCATTTTTACTAATCTTCTTCTCCCCCTTTGACATCAATGGAAAAGGGTGTGATCCAAATCCCAAAATCTTATAAAAACTCCAAAAATTTTGTATTATGCCACATATTTACAAGTGCAATCTTCATCTTAATATTACATATGTTTGAGGATGTCATTGAATATGTTTTTAATCTACACCCGCTCAATGTCCCAACCTTTTTGAGCATTATCCAAAATTTGAATGTGTCCACTGTAGAGAAAAGCTAAAGCTTCTACATTTTTTATATCAGAAGGTGTGTCTGTTTGTATAGCTACCCTAGCCTATGCAACAAGATTTGTCATTGAGTCTAGTTTAGGGCATACTAGTCTCCTTAGTTGTCCAATTCTACTTTTTATTTGATATTTTTTATTTATGAAGTCAGTCAGAGCACTGTCTCTTGCCAACAGTTTCAATCAATCTACTTCATCATTTGTTTTTGCTTCTGCCCTGCAAGGGCACGCATTCTGTTAAGCAAAAATTGGATTAAACATGAATAATCATTATAATATATCAATGATACCCAAAACTCAATCAAATAATGAACAAAAGAGATCAATCAAATAATGACCAATACAAAGCAAACCTCGTTTAATTCTCAGCTTCCATTGATCACCTATCACAAATGATCTTGTCTATGAATATGGCCCTCAGAAGGTGCACTTCCTTGCTATGATTCCAAGATGTTCAAATGGGAACGGCTATGATAGTTTCGCCATGAGGATGAGCTTCACAACAATGATAGTAGCGTGTAGTAACAAGATTGATCACAAGCAATGAAGGAATTGGTGCCAAAGGCGCGCTGTAATTCCTACAAAGTAAGTATACTTAAAGCTTGGATGAATGAAATGGAGGAATAGGGTTCAATTTATAGACTTGTGAGAAAAGAGATCAATGATATAGAAAGAATGAGAAGATCAACTGTATAGAACGGTTGAGGAACGTGCATGAATAGAAAGAAGACGTGTCTTGCTCTATTTTGCATGAGATGAATTAAAGAAATAGAAGAATGAGTTAACTGAAGAGATAAATCAATTAAGAGAATAGATCAATTAGTTAAGAGAATAGAACTAGAAGATGGAAATTGCATGAGGATGAAAAGATATTTTAATTGAATTAAATATTTGGAATATTCAATTGCATGTGCATATTTGATTGAATTATATTTAGAGATAACTCAATTTAGAAGAATTAGACAACTTAAATAAATATTTGATTTATTTAAATTTAGAGAAGATATTATTGGAAGAAACAATTAAATAATCGATATTATTTAATTTAGAATGATTTTGGAAGAAATAAATAAATAATTGGTATTATTTAATTTGTTGGAGGAATTAGAAGAATTTTAAGAATTTTAATTAAATAAATTGATTTTATTTAATTGTTGGGAGAATATGAATCAAATAAATAAATTAGTTTATTTATTTATTGATAGATGAATTTAGACTTAAATAAATATTAAGAATATTTATTTGGATAGAGTCATGTCATTTTTAGGCATATACATTTTGCTCCTCTTTGATGCAATGTGTTTTATCATATTGTTTCAAAGAAAAAGATTGTCTGACAATGATACATGCCTTAGTTTACCCCTGGTATAGGTTATGACATTAGGATGCCCCCTTGGGAGATTAGATGAGAAGAAGGCAGAAGGCATGAGACGGACAATCTCACGAAGATGAAGGGAAAACTTGGTTAGGGTTTTAAGAAAATAGGACGCGTTTCTGAGAAACAGGAAGAAAACGGGTGCGGGAATTAGTCATAGTCACCACATAGCTAATTTAGGGTTTGCATGTTATATATAGGAGCTGGGTCCACAAGATAATTCATTTACACACTTGGCTTTGTTTGATTTGCTTTTGAGAGCTTAGGAGAGCATAGAGCATAGAGTGGTCAGCACGAGGATGGATATTCCACGCGAGGAGCATCACTTTGAGTGAGTCTGACGATTCGACCGACCAGCAAAGGCAGGATCCCCGGTATGTATCTCAAAAAATTTCCCCTAGGGTCAATTTTTAGTGCAATAAATGCTAGGCAAAATTAGGCTAGACAAATGCACTAGATCATAGTTTGGTGCATATGGCATGCGAAACTATGCATATGTCGTTCTGCAGTGCATATAGGATATAGAATGGCGCATGCATGAAAGCTGTGCATGCATGAATTAGGTTGGTCCATATGTAATTTAACGGTGCATGTATAGTATGGATTGGCGCATGCATGAGTTAGGTTGGTGCATATGTAATTTAACAGTGCATGTATAGTATGGATCAATGCATGCAACTGGGTGGCGCATTTATGGTATAGGATGGCGCATGCATCAGAAGTAGCGCATTTGATAAGAAATGGCACATGTACCTTTTGTTATGGTGCATATGATATAGATAGTTAGTTTACTTAATAGAATTGACTCGATTGGCATCCTGTTTGATGCATCAATGGATAAGCTATCCCTAAGATTGCAGGAATCTAGTCAAGAGATGTAGTGCATTATTTTGATCAATTTGATATGTTAAGTTAGTTGATATGTTTCTATAGATATGTTAGGCATGGTACTTGCAGCTTTAGGTTGATGCCTTGCTTTGTGTGTTTGCAGGAGGACATACGAGATACATTGATGTCAAGGAAGCAGTTTTCGGTGCCGATGTTGCAGTGACATATGCTGACAGAGATGGACCAAGAGACATTCGGCGCGATGGGATTGGACTATGTATGCTTTATGCCCAAGGTTCGAGTGAACCACGACTTACTGACTGCAGCAGTGGAGAGGTTTCACAATGAGGATGGGACCTTTCACTTCCCGACTGGTAAGATGACAGTTACTTTGGAGGATGTATATAGGATACTCCACTTGCCTATTTAGGGAGAGCTCATGCAGTATGATCCAGAATGGGATGCAAGACTTGCAGAGTGCAGGCGAGTATTTGATGACCCTGAGTTGGTAGGACAGGTCATCTCCTGGCAGGACATTCACGACTACTATGACTCTTTCCATGGGATAGTTGAAGGGTTGATCGAAGGCGTTGTATGCCCTGATAGGAGATTACATGGGTTCTTGATTGGATGGGGACAGATCATGGAGAGGATGGTCATAGAGGGTACCCATTATGCTTGGGGTGTCTGCATTTTGGCACACCTATACCACGACATGCATCAGGTGGTATACCACAGGGGTGCGAGTTTATCAGCAAGTGTCTCACTACTACAGTTTTGGCTATGGGAGCACATTGCCATTACTAGACCAACTTGTGTCTTTCAGAGATAGAGAGGAGAGCCTTACAGTTATGGCTACATAGGAGTGATTTCCCAGCATAGGTTGGGGAAGCTTGAGTATTGGAGGCATGCATTGGATGGAGTAGATGTGGTTGTCTAGAGACCATATCTAGACTAAGCCTTGGGAGGATGAGGCAAATGAGCGACCATACTACTATTAGACTCGGTGGATGATAGGCTGGATGCGGTTTATTTTAGAGAGACAGATTGTCAACCGGGTTTGGAGGCAGTTTGGGAGGAGACAGGGCATGCCACAGGGGTAGGCTTTGTTTGTACAGACACATGCAGAGAGATTCAAATAGGGCCCAGTGGCGTCCTATGAGGAGGCAGTGGTAGAGTTTTGGTAGACTCCTTATATTTCTTGGGAGATGAGGAGAGAGATTGCAGATGCTGCGATGACTCAGGATTACGAGGAGTGGTTCATAGAGCACCCATTTTTGAGGTACTCTGGGCCTAGGGAGCTGGTTCCTCATATAGACAAGCCAGATTCAGACGATGAGGGCCAGGTTGACAGGAGGAGGAGGAGAGGAGGACGGGGAGATGGAGGAGGTGGTGGAGATGGAGACAAGCCTAGGTAGAGGAGGAGAGCTAGGGAGGGACCTTCCCACGCTTAGCAGGTAGTGCCACCACAGGTTGCATAGTAGGCACAGATGCCACCACCTCAGCAGGTGGCATAGCAGTGGGTACCCCAGCCACAGGGGCAAGGATAGGCATAGGCACCTTAGGGTCCAACATAGTTGGACATCCAAGAGAGAGCTATAGCTATATTGAGAGGATAGGTTAGGCAGCTGCGGGCATAGCTTAGGATGGCTGAGGCCCGGCAGGAGATAGATGCAGAGGTTATCTTGAGGCTCACTAGAGAGAGATATGGCAGAGGCGCGGATACGAGTTATTTGAGTAGAGCGAGATACAGCAGTGTCAGCCCTTGGGACAAATGCCACTAGCATCTTTTTGGTTGGATATGTGCACCAGGCACAGGCACAGGCACATCTAGCATAGGCACAGACACAGTTGACACAGGTACAGGGGCAGTTAGCACAGGTGTAGGGTGGCTTGCTAGAGCGCAGGCTCAAACATAGTACTATCAAAGTTTATACCATGGTGTTGTGCCAGTCAGCCAGAGGGCTTTGAGCTATAGGAGCCAGTCCATGGCCTCTCAGAGAGTAGGTGGATCAAGGTTAGGAGCCTTCGTGATGGGCCCACAACAGTCTTGGGCCAGCAGAGGAGGGGACTCAGGAGATACCACTGGGAGTAGCAGTTCATAGCAACAGGGTTAGCAGACACTAGCATAGATTTTGGTTCTTACGTACACTTTTTGATGGCTCAGATAGCCGGATATGTACATGTACCATTTTGTATTTTGAGACACGTATCATTATCTTTGAGATGTATACATTTGTATATGACATTGACTCAGAGATGGACCATTTGATATTTGTACACTTGGACATGTTTTATGATATTTATATGATGATGTAGCTATTTGATGCTCTCTATACTTATGAGTTATGGATACAGTTCTATTATATGACGGTGCTCATGTGATGCATATTTTGACTATGTCTATATGATGTTTATCTAATGCAGACTTTTATATGATGCTATGTGATGTTTATCTAATGTAGTCTTTAGATGTTTATGATCCTATGTGACCTAATGTAGACTTAGATGTTTTTACTTGATATGCCTCTAATGTGCAAATACAAATGGTATCTATATGATTATGTAGTTTATGTGATGCACTTATCTATGTTTTTTATTTTTTTTCGATTGACACTATGTGATGATTGCAAAAATGTATATGGAAGACCTTATGCATTTATTATGTATGCAACTAATTTAATCATGTAAATGACTATCTCATGTGATATGATATGCAACTGTATGCTATGTTTTTGTGATGTCCAAATGTACTCTATCGACATAGAGATGACATAATGGTAGATAGAAGATTGATTGAAAGAATGACTCAATAGAAAGAGTCACAAGCTTCATTTGTATTTGATACTTTGCATTACTTGGATCATTTATTACATGGGATACAGATGTATGGATGTATAATGGATGTATGATGGATGCTTTTCTTTTGACATCTTGATGGTGCAAGTATTTTGAAGTGCTTATTTCATCATTGGGCAATTTTTTTTTGGTACTTTTTCTGAATGTTGTAAGTGAATACAAGCATCTAGGTATAATTGAACCGAGATGACCTGAGTATTTCTTACATGGATTTTTCTTTAGCAAGTTAATATAAGCATCTAGGTATAATTGAACCGAGATGAGCTGAGTATTTCTTGCGTATCAACAGATAAGGATTGCCCCCGTTCATGTTAGACCTTTGATATCCTCGATGATCTTTTGCTGATCATGTCGTTAGACGAGACTTCACATTACTAAAGTTTAATCCACAAACAGCAGACAAAGAAAAATGATTATGCCCCCATCATAGCATCTCTAGCTTTTGGCATCCTTGAGTAGCATAGGAAGACATAATAACAAAAATCAAGACTCTGTAAGATAACCTAACCAACACAAAACATTCTCCAATTTAGATGTGTTTGTTTTGTGCCATAATTCAGATAGAATCATTTAGGGAGCCTTGAGTGCTTGCTTACTTTGCTATGGATAGGTTGAGGTCTCGTGTCAAAAATTTTTGCTTCAAAGCGTGCTTTGGTTTGCGCTTTCTTGGCTGGTGAAAGATTCCACAATCCTTAGTAATGAGACGGGCCCTAAGGGATTGACCTAGTGCCTCGGGGGCTCATTTGCTAAATGGCCTTACCTACGTGATGACGTAGAGGCAACATAGTTCCTAGACCTTGGACCATGTGGATACTGGCGATAGACACTATGCTAGGCTGACACTATAGATAGGATACTAGATAAAACCTTGGTTGACAAGGCAACAAAGAGATAGAGTATCAAGCCATGATAGGTTATCGTTAGGTACTTTTATTATGGAACAAATATGGATCGAATGGGACATGAGTGAAGGAAGAATGGACACAAGGTGATTAGTTTCCCAAAGATGGATGAAGCAGTTTACCACAAGTAACATCTATTTACCAGGTTTTCACCACTTGCTTTTATTTGCACGAAAGCTAGAAAAGTATGCATGAGGCCTGTTTGTCAGGTTTTCATCATGATACCTATCCAAGGCGCATGTTTGCCAGGTTTTCACCAAAGGACAATTTTTTTTTGTATTTTTCTAATTTTTTTATTTTTTTGTATTTTTCTGATTTTTTTATTTTTTTGTATTTTTTTGATTTTTTGATTTTTTTGTATTTTTTTTATTTTTTTATTTTTTGTATTTTATGCCCCCCTTACATTGGGATTCTCCTAGGCATAAAACCAGCGAAGATGCATGTTGTTGATTGTGTCATCGAATAGCTCACCCTCTGATGTTGCTAACTGATATGCCCCTGATCCATAAGCATCTACAATCACATAAGGCCCAAGCCAGTTGGGTTCGAACTTGCCTTTCTTTTCCCTATCCTCTTGATTGCGGGGGTTCTCTTTAAGTACTAGATCACCAACCTTAAATACTCTTGGGTAGACTCTGTGGTTGTAGCTTTGTGACATCATTTGTTGATATGCTTTGAGATGATCTTAGGCTTTCTATCTCCTGTCCTCTAGCAACTCTAGTTCTTGCAATCTGGAAACTCTGTACTCTTCATCTGTTATGAGACCTTTTAACAACACCTTGAGATATGGTAACTCAACCTCGATGGGGAGGATAGCCTCTGATCCATAGATAAGGGCGTAAGGGGTAGCACCTGTGGGAGTGCATATACTGGTTCTGTAGGCCCACAGAGCGGGATTGAGTTGGATGTGCCAATCATGGCCAGCATCGTTGACTGTCTTCTTGAGGAGTTTCAAGATGGTCTTGTTGGATGCTTCTGCTTGGCCGTTGCCTTGGGGGTAATAGGGTGTGGAGAAATAGTGTTGGATTTTGAATCGGTCACAGAGTTCTTGGACATCCTAGTTTATGAAGGGTCTTCCGTTATCCATGATAATGGATGAGTGAATTCCATATCTGCAGATGAGGTAATTAAGGATGAATAAGGAGATTTGTTTACCTGTGACGGTAGTGAGGGGAATGGCTTCAATCCACTTGGTAAAGTATTCAGTGGCAGTTATTATGAATTTGTGGCCGTTGGATGAGGGTGGATGGATTTTGCCTACAAGGTCGAGTCCCCATTGACAAAAGGGCCAAGGTGTCGTTAAAGGTCTCAACTCTTGAGCTGGTGCATGTATCAGGTTCCTGTGTATCTAGCACTACTTGCACTTCTTTACAAACTGATATGAATCTATTTCCATGTTCGGCCAAAAATAACCCAAACGCATGAGTTTCTTAGCTAAGGAAGGACCGCTAGAGTGTGTTCCACAAATCTCTTTGTATATGTCTTGCAAAGCAGTTTGAGATTCTTCTTGTTCTAAACAACAGAGTAAAGTACCATCTAGACCACGTCAATATAGGGTGTCAGCAATAATGGTATATCGAGAGGTTTGGCGTATAAAGATTTGTCGTTGGTTTGAAGATAAGTCAGGTGCGAGGGTGTTATCCTTGAGGTAAGTGTAAACTTTACAGTACCAAGGTGAATCAGATCCAACTAATAGGCATATGGAATGGGTTTTAGGAAGATCATAAGCTAGTTGTTGAATTGACTCCACCAAGAACTCGTACTATGACTCATTCTCTGGGATCTCAAGGAGTGAAGCAATGGTTGCCATGGCATCTGCTACTTTGTTTTCAATGCGAGGTATCTGCTCGAAAGAGATGATCACAAAGTATTCCTTAAAGTCATCTATCATCCTTTTGTATGGGACAAGCTTCTCATCTTTGGTTTGGTAGTCATCATTGACTTGGTTGATCACTAGCTGAGAGTCACCATAGACATGTAGCTCTTTGATTTTCCATTCTATTGCCATTTTGAGGCTAATGACTAGGGCTTCATATTCTGCTATGTTGTTGGTGCATGGGAATAACAGATGATAAGACTTCGGTATGGTGTCACCATGAGGAGTTACAAACAAGATTCCTGCCCCCGATCCATGGTTTGTGTAGGACCCATCAAAGTAGAGTTTCCAAGAATGTGTTTATATATTGAATAAGGATTCATCTGGAAACTCAAATTGCATTGGTGTGGTGTCCTGTAGTGGTACATCTGCTAACTGGTCTATAATGATTTATTCCTTGATAGCCTTTCTATCTACATACTCAATGTCGTATTCATTTAGGAGCATTACCCACTTGGCTAGGTGACCTGTTAGAGGTTCTTTGCTTAGTAGGTACTTCAATGGATCTACTTTTGCAATAAGTTTGACTAAATGTGCTAACATATAATGATAGATTTTTTGGGAAGCAAAAACTACCGCAAGGCATGATCTTTCTATCTAAGAGTATTGCAACTCATAACCCACCAATGTGTGACTGATGTAGTAGACGGCTCTTTCTTTACCTTCATAATCTTGTTGTGCTAGTAGGGCCTCAAGAGCTGTGGATATAGCAGATATGTATAGTAACAATGGCTTCCCTTGGATAGGAGGCATGAGAATAGGTGGATTCATCAGATATTCTTTCAATTTACCAAATGCATCTTCGCATTTCTCACCCCACCTAAATGGAATGTTCTTGTGCAGGAGATGACTGAATGGCTGACACTTGTTTGCCAGTTGTGATATGAACCTATGGATTGCTTTCCATTTGCCCTGTAGAGATCTTAGTTGAGTGAGATTCTTGGGTGGTGGCATTTCCATGATTGCTTTGACTTTGGCCAGATCTACTTCAATCTCATTGGTTGATACAATGAAACCTAAGAGCTTGCCTGAGGTGACTCCAAACACACATTTCTTTGGGTTCAACCTGACTTTGAATTGTTCTAGTCTCTGAAAGACTTTCTCTAACACATCCAGGTGTGATTCTCTTGTGAGTGACTTTGCAAGGATATCATCTACATAATCTTCCATTGTGACGTGCATCATATCATGGAATATAGTGGTCATAGCACGTTGATATGTGGCTCCTGCATTCTTTAGCCCAAATGGCATGACATTCTAGCAGAAAGTGCCCCATGGACAAGTAAAAGATATCTTATGCTGGTCTTGTGGTGCTATCCTGATTTGATTGTACCCAGAGAAGCCATCCATGAGAGATAACATGGTATGCCCTACAGTTAAGTCAACTATGATATCCATATTTGGCAACGAAAAATCATCCTTGCGGCAAGCTTTGTTTAGATCTCTGAAATCGTTGCATAGTCTGACTCAACCATCAGGTTTGGATACTGGTACTATGTTGGAGACCTATTCTAGATAGTCTATAGCTCTGATGAACCCTACATCTAGTAGCTTCTTAAGTTCCTCTTTTACTAGCAGTGCAATGTGTGGATGCATCTTTCTAAGCTTCTGTTTCACTGGTTTTACTCCTGGATCTAATGGAAGATGATGTAGAATCAAATCTGGATCTAACCCTGGCATATTTGCATATGACCAACCAAAATTGACTTCCTTTTTCTTGAAGAATGGTACAAACTTAGTCTCTTCTAGTGGGGTTAGAGACTTAGCAAAGTGAATGACCTTAGGTTGTTCCTCTGTTCCAATGTTAACAGGTTCTGTAGGTTCCACAACAATCTGAGACTTCTCTTGGTGCATGTCATCAGGGAGAGTGTCAAGCTTTCCATCATTAGGTGCCATAGATGGGTTTCCACCATCAGATATGTCCTTTCTTTTTTACTATTTTGGGATGTGACACTGCTGTAGAGCAGTTTTCACCATTAGATCTAATTTTTATTTTGATATTTTTGCGACTAGAAGGCTTTGCACCCTCTCTGAAATAAGCCATGGTATTAAGTTCAATGGCAAAGCTAGCTTTATGATCTCCTTTAGGTAGGTGGTCCCTAAGTTCCATGTAGTCAATATAGGCATCATCGTTTTGGATCATATCTAGTTGTGGGGTTCCTTGTAGATCCCAGTCAATAAGCTCAGGATGCACAAGAGGGAGGGAGTCAGAGGATAGATCTGATTCATTGATAGTTTGAATGGATATGCTAGGGGTATTGGTAGGGAGAGTGTTTGGGATGGTACTTTCCTCCAAATTATTTATTGCGATAGAACTTGAACCTTCCTCGAAAGTTGTATTCTCAAGGATAGGTAAATCACACTCTAACGGTCTATACGGTAGCGTTTGTCCCTCACATTAGGGACTATAAGTTTGAATGGTGTTGACCTCTTTCTCGTCATAGGAATGCTCTGTTAGCTCATCCCAATCATACTCATTGGAATATGTGTCACTGTTCTCTTGAAGGATATGGATCATTTCCACTAGACAAGCATTTGCTTTAGCTTTGCCCTTATCCTTATATCCTAGACCTTTTGTATTTCTCACCAATGAGGATGAAGAAGGTTGAATGGGTTCTATTATTCCTTCCTTTCTTAGGCCAATGGGGCCTTGTCCTTCATAACCCATTCTGTGTAAGATGGACTCACCTCACCCATAGATTTCTGTTGGGAACCTAGGTGGTTCTTGATGTGTGCTCTCTTTTTCTTCTGTGTAGAGCCATTGTAGGATATCTCTTTCCTCTATTTCATCTTATAGGGTCCCCCATTTTACAAAGGGAGCTGTAGGAGGTGTAGGAGGAGCAGAGGGCTTTGGAAAATGCTTGGGTCACCCAAAGGATCTAGGAGATAGAGGCAATTTGGCTAGATTGAGGTTGTGCTAGATGGAGTATTCCCCTACTCTTGTTTCTTTGATGGTAATTTTCTACTCTTTGGGCTTGGATGAGGAAGCTTCAGAGGTAGAATCATGTTGTGGGGTAGCGGATGTAGATGTTCTATTATTGGGTATAATGCAATTGGGTTTTGAGAGGACAGAGTTGCAATGCTGAAAGGGCTTAGGATCACGTTGGATGGTGGCTTGCTTGCCATTATGAGGGAATTTTATGCATTGGTGATAGGTAGAAGGCACAGCTTTCATGGCATGAATCCATGGTCTACCTAGGAGAGTATTATAGGCTAGCTCCCTATCTAGGACTTGGCACACAACGTCTTTTATCACCGGTCCCACTTGTATGGGTAAACCCACTATTCCTTTGGTAGTTCTCTCCTCTTCATCATAGGCTTTAATAGTAATCTTCTTCCTTGGATCAACACCATTTTCAGAGAACCCCAATGTAAGGACTAGCTTGAGTGTGCAAATATTTAAACCAGCCCCCCATCAATGAGAACCCTCTTGATGCAATGTTTATGGATGAAGGTGACGATATGTAAGGGGGTGTTATGAGGCTAAGATACTGAGAGGTCATCTTGCTCGATAAATGATATGGTATTGGAGGAGGCTAGATTTCCTACCATGGCTTGAAACTTCTCTTGGGCCAAGTTTGTGGGTACAGTCATTTCCACTAAGGCTTTATCAAGAATCTCCTTATGGGAAGGAGATAGATGCAACAACTCTAAGATAGAAATGTGGGCAGGAGTCTTCCATAGTTGGTCTATGACACTATACTAATGGGGATTGGACTGAGAAGGTGACAAACTTGGAGGGAGGGTATTCAACATGACTTTACCACTGTGGGTGATGATGCTGCAATCAGTTTTGTTGGGTCCTGATTGTTGGTTAGACGTAACCACATTGATTTGTGGGAGATGTTCTGATATGCAATTGATGGTATAATCAAATGACACACTTGCGTAATTTGCATTGCTATTCCCATTATTCTGATTTTGCCTGTTGTGGTTGTTGTTGTTGTTGCCATTGTTGTTGTTGTTGTTGTTATATGGCCTATCATGATTGAGAAGTGGATCTTTGTAAGCCACATGCATCTTATTAGAAGTATGTTGTTGAGTACCTCCTTGATTTTGATCAAGTATGTCTTGGATAACATGTTTGAGATGGATACAATTGTTGGTCGTATGTCCTCTTCCTCTATGATACTCACAAAAGTCGGTGTCTTTCCAATAGTGAGGTTTGATTTGAGATTCGTAGTCGCTTGTTGGTGGTAGAGAGATTTCATTGTTAGCCAATAGCTTCCTTAATGCAGATTCTTGGGACTCACCTAGTGGTGTGAACTTTCACCTTGGATTTGAGTTGAACCATGGCCTTGGCTCTCGAGAGAATGTTTTGTTGGGTATAGAATTGTTTCTCTCCTTTGAGAGTGAATATTGGTTGCTGTTTGGGCACTGCCGCCTTAGCATGAACTACTCCATCATTGATGACATTTTTATTCTTAGTCCAAAACTTTGATTTGTCAGTCATGTAGTTGGAGGTAGGTGTGTCCTTGTACAACTTAATTGAGCCTTTGACAATCATAGCTTTCTCGATGAATAATCCCATCTCAATGACCTTCAAGAATGAGGAAGGGCATTGGATTTGGATTTGATAGCTAAGATCGGAGTTCAGGCTATGGACAAACATCTCCATCAATTGCTTCTTAGGTACATCATATGGACATTTGCTTGCTAGTAGTCTCCACCTTTGTAGAAAGGAGGCAAATTATTCGCCACTCTTTTGTTTGGTGTTTCATAGATTGAGCATGGTGACTTCATATTCAATGTTGTACGAGAAGTGCATGATGAACTTGTTGACCAACTCATCAAAGGTTTTGATGCCTGATGGAAGTCGTGAGAACCACTCCATGGCTTGACTACCTAGAGATCTATGGAATAATCTCATTAAGAAGGTCTCATTGTGAGCCACTTCCATGCACGCGGTGGTAAATTCCCTAATATGATCTCTTGGATCTCCCCTTCCTTTGTATTTGTCGAATTTAGGAGCTTCAAACTGAAAGGGGAGGGAATCATGTCCAAACTCTTATCAAAAGGGTACGGTGCAATGTCTTCCAAAGAGTAAGTTTTGGCATTTGTTCCCGTCTTGAGATTTGTCATTTGTTGTGCTAGACCTTCAATTTGTTTTTCTTCCATAGGGATATTCAGGTCTGCGATCTTCTTTCCTTTATCACCCTCAGTGTGATTTTCAGGGATTTTCTCTATGGTCTCTTTCAGTGTATTGAGATCAAAGTTAGAGGGGAGTTTGAGTCCTAGACTCGCAAGATGCATAAAGTAATTTTGAGGGTCCTCATGGAGCACTTTTTCTAGTAAGTGCTAAAATTTTTGATCTTGGAGGTGCCCTTGATAGTCTTCATGAGAGATATCCTCATCACTATTGTGAGGAGTAACAATGCGATTAGATGATCCTGCCATTTCAAGCTGTGTTTTGTATTGAGATCTAGTCAGAACCTTGCAAGGCGATGTGGGATGTGGTGGGATGAAACTAGAGATTTTGGCAAGATGCCGGTGGAGACTACTGAGGATAGGATACTTATGACAAGACTTGGATGAGGGACTTTTCTAATCAATGATTCCAAGTAAGACGACCGATACAAGACGATAGCCACTAGTAAGGGTACTTGATACCTGTCTTATTATGTAGGGACTAGTCATGCACCAAGACCACTAGCGAAGTTCTATGACTTACTAGGGTTACCTGAATCCAAAAATGACCTGATATGGGATACTTTGACTTCGGACTAGGGAGATTTGATAGAAGGTGAATGAGATGACCAATGAAAGGGAGACTTTGACATGAAATGGATAAAAAGTGACTGCAAGGTAATATATGATCTCAGAATCCTAAACAAGACTGAAATGGGTATCTAAAAATGACAAAAAAATTCTCTCAAAGACTATGGAAGTACTCACTGTTATGCATGTGCCGGAACAGATGCATAGTAGGAGCTTTCAAATATGCTAAAAGTTGATATATATGTTGGTATGTGGTGATTTTTCCCTCTTTTTTCATGATCAGAGTCGGTTGTTAATTTTTGTTAACCGACAAAAGAAAAATGACATTGCAAAACCCTAATTCTAGGAGCTTCCAAAAAGCTTGTTATAAGCAGCTGGGATGTATGGTATAGAGATGTATTCGTGAGATTGTAATTTGTTTTGTACTGGATAATAAAATCATTGGATGGCTGAGTTGCTATGGATGTAGCCCATATTGGGTGAACGATGTTAAATTTTTGTGTTGATCTCTTTTGTGTTATAGCTCATTGTTATATTTGGGTTATTTAATCTACATATAATTGTTAGTGTTTATTGCTTGGATCTACCCTAACCCTAACAACTGGTATCAGAGTGGGTTGTGTTTGATTATCATCTATAGGAAGGTCTCACGGTTGAGTGGGAGTCTCACAATTAAGTGGAAGCAATGGAAGACGAGGGTAAATTGAAGGTAGATAAATTCAATGGGCAGAACTATCAGTTATGGAAGATGCAGATGGAGGATTATCTCTATCAGAAGGATTTATGAAGGCCATTGGAAGGAATAGCCAAGAAACTGGCAGCAATGACTGATGATGATTGGGAACTCCTAGACAGAAAAGCATTGGGAACTATTTGGTTGTGCCTGGCACCATCTATGGCATTCAATATAACATAAGCGAAGACAACAAGTGAACTGATGAACGCTTTGGCCAAATTGTATGAAAACCCTTAGCCTCTAATAAGGTATTTCTCATGAAGCATTTATTTAATCTGAAAATGATTGAAGGTGGATCTATGTCAGATCATTTAAATAAGTTTAATATGATTACCAGTCAGTTAACTTCTATAAAAGTGAAATTTGATAAAAAGGTAAGGGCTCTCTTGGTTTTATGTTCTTTGCCAGAAAGCTAGAATAGCTTGGTAATGGCTATAAGTAACTCTGTCTCTGGTTCAAATACTTTGAAATTTGATGATGTTGTTGGTGTTATCCTTAGCGAGGAAATGCGATGAAAAAACACAGGTGAGACTTCAACATCTGGTAATGCTTTGACTGTAGAGAACAGGGGAAGAACAAAGGAAAGAGGAAAAATCCCTACAAATCGTGGGAAGTCACAAGGAAAGTTGAGGAAAGGCAAATCTAAATCCAGAGGAAGAATGGATTGTTGGCATTGTGGAAAGCCAAGACAGTTGAAGAAGGATTGTTGGTCTCAAAAGGGCAAACAAGGAGACGGACAACATGATGACAGTAGGGAAGATAATGTTGCAAGTAATAAATTACATGATGCTTTAATTCTGTGTTTAGATAATGCTAATGATTCCCGGGTAATAGATTCAGGGGCTTCATTTCATGCCACACCCCATAGGAAATATTTTGTAGATTATGTTCAAGGTGATTTTGGACATGTATATCTGGGTGATGATGAACCCTGTTAGATTGTTGGAAAGGGAAAAATAAAAATCAAGTTACAGAATGGAAATGAATGGTTGCTACAGGAGGTAAGACATGTTCCAAATTTGAGAAGGAATTTAATCTCTGGAGGACAACTGGGTAGTGAAGGTTGTATAGTTACCTTTTCAGACAAAATCTGGAAGGTCACTAAAGATGCATTAGTAGTAGCTAAAGGTGAAAAGCTAGGCACATTGTATTTGTGTACTGGTAATACTTATTCTACCTTAGCTGCTATAGAAAAGTTGCTACTGAGACAGTTATAACACTTGTTGCAGGGACAGAAATAGAATTGTGGCACCATAGACTTGGGCACATGAGTGAGAAAGTGATGAAGATTCTTCACTCTAGAAAGTTGCTACCAGGTCTAAAGAAGATTGACTTGGAGTTCTATGAAAATTATGTTTATGGAAAATAGAAAAGAGTCTGATTTCTCAAAGTTGGGAAAGAGAAGAAGAGTGAGAAATTAAAGCTTGTGCATTCATATGTATGGGGACAAGCTTAGGTATCTTCTCTTAGAGGCTCTTTCTATTATGTTACTTTTATTAATGATGCAACTAGGAAAACATGGGTGTATTTTCTAAAATAAAAATCAAAAGTATTTGAAACTTTTAAAAAGTGGAAAGCTTTGGTTGAGAATGAGACAGGAAAAAAGTTAAAGTGTCTCAGATCTGATAATGGAGGTGAGTATTGCAGTAGAGAATTTGAGAATTACTATTCATATAATGGAATTCACAGGTAGAAAACAGTTCCTGGAACCCCACAAGAAAATGGTGTGTTTGAGAGGATGAATAGGGCCATTATGGAGCATGCAAGGAGTATGAGATTGCATGTTGGACTACCCTTACACTTTTGGGCAGATGTTGTACATACTGTTGTTTATTTAATAAACAGGGGACCTTCAAATCCTTTGGATGGTGGCATTCCAGAGGAGGCATCGATGGGCAAAAAGGTAAACTATTCATTTCTAAAAACCTTTGGTTGTGAAGCTTTTGTCCATCTTGATCTTGAAAATAGAACCAAGCTTGAGGCTAAGTCTAAAAAATGTACCTTCATTGGATATGGAGTAGATGAATTTGGTTATCAGTTATGGGATTATGAAAATCATAAAATCATTAGGAGCAGAGATGTTATATTCAATGAGAAGGTCATGTATAAGGATCAGCTGCAGGAAAAGAAGCATGAACAGGCCAAAAATGAATATGTGGTGCTGGATGAGATTCCAGAAAATAAAATGCCAGTGGTCCTAATGCTCAGCAACAAGTTATCCCACAAACTCCTGCAAGTGTTAGATGTTCTACAAGGATAACTAGACCTCCTGAAAGATTTTCTCCATCATTATATTTTATATTATTAATTGATTCTGGTGAACCTGAAGGTTATGAAGAAGCAATGCAGGTAGATACCAAAAAGCAGTGGGAGCTAGGCATGAAAGAGGAAATGGATTCCTTGCTGCAGAATTAGACTTGGGACTTAGTTCAATTACCTGCAGGTAAAAGAGCATTGCCAAATAAGTGGGTTTACAGGTTGAAGGAAGGAGGCAAGAAAAGATATAAGGCCAGACTCGTGGTAAAAAGTTTTGTACAAAAAAAAGGTATAGATTTTGATGAAATATTTTCTCTGATTGTAAAGATGACTTCTATTAGAATAATTCTAAGTCTTGTGGCTACAGAAGACTTGCATCTTGAACAACTAGATGTGAAAACAACTTTTCTACATGGGCATCTGGAAGAGGAAATATACATGCAGCAACCATAGGGATATGAGGTCAAGGGTAAGGAGGATTTTGTGTACAGGTTAAAGAAGCATTTGTATGGCCTGAAGCAAGCACCTCGGCAATGGTATTTGAAATTTGATAGTTTTATGGCTGAACAAGGTTACAAAAGATGTCATTCTGATTATTGTGTTTATTTCAAGAAATTGGGTAATGGTAGCTATATTATCCTGTTGCTTTATGTTGATGACATGCTTGTTGCCAGGTCTAACATACATCATATTAATGAACCTAAGCAAAAATTAGCAAATTTATTTTCTATGAAGGATTTGGGTGCAGCAAAACAAATCCTTGGTATGAGGATCACATAGGATAGGACAAATAGAAAATTATTTTTGTCCCAAATTGAGTATGTAGAGAAGGTGTTGAAAAGGTTTAACATGCAGAATACAAAAGTAGTTAGTACACCTTTGCCTAGTCATTTTAAGTTGACTAAGGAGATGTGTCCAAAGACACAAGAGGAGGAAGACAAAATGTCTAAGATACCATACACATTAGCAATTGGTAGTTTGATGTATGCAATGGTATGCACAAGGCCAGATATTGCACATGCAGTGGGAGTTGTGAGCAGGTATATAAGCAATCTGGGAATGGAACATTGGAATGCTATAAAATGGGTTCTCTGATATTTGAGAGGTACTACTTCAAAGAAACTATGTTTTGGAGAACAAATTATGCTCTAAAAGGATATGTTGACTCTGATCTGGCTGGTGATATTGATAGCAGGAGGAGTACTACAGGGTATGTTTTTACTGTAGGAGGTATTGTAGTTAGTTGGATTTCAAGGCTGCAAAAGGTTGTTGCACTTTCAACCACTGAAGCTGAGTATGTTGCTGCTACAGAAGCTAGCAAGGAGATGATTTGGTTACAACATTTTCTGGAGGAATTGGGGCAACAACAAGAAGATAGCCCTTTGTACACTGATAACCAGAGTGCCATTCATCTTGCTAAGAACTCAGCTTTGCATTCAAAAAATAAGCATATACAACTCAGATACCACTTCATCTGGTCAGTTTTGGAGGATGCGCAGTTGAAGCTAGAGAAAATTCACAGAAGTGAAAATCCTACAGATATGTTCACAAAGGCAGTTACATAGGAGAAATTGATTTCCTCATTAGTTTTTGTTGGCCTTCATGATTGATAATGGTGGACTTAAGAAACCAGCTAGGCCTGTAATCCAGTGGGAGCTGCAAGCGTAGCGGTGTCGTCCAGGATCCGTCTCCAAGTGGGAGATTGTTTGGTGTGGAGCCTGATTAGTCTCCAAGTGGGAGATTGTTGGTATGTGGCGACTGATCATGCAAGTATTGTACACAAGTTATGTATCCTCGCTGGGGTTTAGGGGCGGTAGCCCCTGAGAAGTAGGGGTTCGGGGGTGACAACCCTCAAGAAAAAAAAATTTCCCTCTGTTTTGCATGATCGGAATCAGTTGTTAATTTTTGTTAACTGATAAAAGAAAAATGACATTGCAAAACCCTAATTCTAGAAGCTTCTAAAAAGCTTGTTATAAGCGGCTGGGATGTATGGTACAGTGATGTATTCACAAGATTGTAATATGTTTTGTACTGGATAATAAAATCATTGGATGGTTGAGTTTCTGTGGATGTAGCCCATATTGGGTGAACCACGTTAAATTTTTGCGTTGATCTCTTTTGTGTTATACCTCATTGTTATATTTGGGTTATTTAATCTGCATATAATTGTTAGTGTTTATTGCTTTGATCTACCCTAACCCTAACAATATATGTGTAATACTAGTAATTTTTAAATGCACCGTAATAGGTGGTAAAAGCACAACAAGTCAGTGCAGATGCGCAGCAAGTCAGTACAAATGCGCCGCTTCATACAGTAAATGCACAACTCTGGTTGTTTTAGTATTTTTATAAATTTTGAAAAAAAATTTGATGTTTTTGGTATCTTTGGTAGTAAAATAGTCTCTTTTGATATGATTTTCTCTATTTATGGCAAGAAGACACAGCAAACACAATGAATGTTTTCATATTTTTCTATTTTTTTACAATTTTTTGACTCTTTTTGGACTAAAAGAAAAAGCAAGTACAATCCTTGGCTTCAAATGGATTACAGGGGTTTTTGGCCACTAGAACAAAAGGTGTTTAATGAAGGCAATTGTTCAAGTGGTTATACATGTGGTAGCACTACTCTCTATTGTGGAGTCACCCAGCCTGCAAGGGTTGTGCCTTGGAGGGTTTTGGGGGAGGTTGGCTGTCGGTATAACACAACTGCACTCGTTGTTTGAAGCTTTCACTCCAAACATAATTTATTTATAGTGGATTAGTAGGGCTTGGTGTCTATCCTGTTACCACTTAGGGTTGTTCCTACTTGCATGAACGGTATCCAAGGGCAGGCCCCTCTAAAGGAAAAACACATGCGAAAATGATATGTCTGGCATTTTGGTCACCCAAGATAGGGGAGAGCATAGGCCTAGTATCATTCCCAAAACATAGAAGACAGTGGTTCTTTTTCCCCTAGTTAGAAAGAAAAAAACTAAATGAGCTATCTACTTGGGCAAGCACAAAAGTTTGTTAACTTTGAAGTGATAACAAGATAGCAGTGGTTCAGTTTTATCTAGATAGCAATGATGTGTTCAATTTTACCCAGATAGCATGAATTTGTTAACTTTGAAGTGATAATCGAGACAGCAATGGTTCAGTTTTTACCCAGATAGCAATGATGTGTTCAATTTTACCCATATAGCATGAATTTATTAACTTTGAAGTGATAATCGAGATAGCAATGGTTCAGTTTTACCCAGATAGCAATGTTGTGTTTAATTTTATCTAGATAACAATGTGTCTAACTACGAAAGATAACAATAGCAATGATTCAATAATATGCAAGATAGAAATGATTCAATTACCACCTTCCTAGTTAAGACTATGTGATATTTGTACGAGCATCCATTTACTTTCCCGTTAGAAATCATTGTGAGTTAACAAGTACAACTATATGATTCTAAACCAGTACGTAGCCTGCAAAATAGATCAAGAGTGTTTCTATAGAAAGACATTAGCATTAGCAAAAAACTTCAAGGAAACCCTAAAAATCACTGCCTAGATCAGATGTGCAACTTTAGAGATTGAATGTGCAAAAACAGAGCTCAGAAGTGCCACAGTACATATGCGCTAAGATAGAGGTCAAAAGTACAAGAAAATAGAGTGTATGCGCCAAACTGACAGATGTGTCATATATAAGGATAGATGCGCAGGAATAGGGTCTGTATGCATCGAAAGAATGTATGCACCAGAATAGACAACAGATGCACTGAACTAGAGACTGTATGCACCAAAAGAATGTATGTGTCAGAACAGATAGCAGATGCATGTTAGGATGTGTCAGATGCGCAGTTTCTTCCTGTGTACGGCTTGCTATAACACAAAAAACTCAATTTTTGGGTTAAATTTGGAGCTTAGCCCCACGGTGGGTGCCAAAAAATGTTAAGGGAAAATTGGATTAAACATGAATAATCAATATAATATATCAATGATATCCAAAACTTAATGAAATAATGAACAAAAGAGATCAATCAAACAATGAACAATACAAAGCAAACCTCCTTTAATTCTCAGCTTCCATTGATCACCTATCACAAATGATCTTGTCTATGAATATGGCCTTCAGAAGGTGCATTTCCTTGCTATGATTCCAAGATGTTCAAATGGGAATGGGTATGATAGTTTCTCCATGAATATGAGCTTCACAACAATGATAGTAGTGTGTAGTAACAAGTTTGATCGCAAGCAATGAAGGAATTGGTGCCAAAGGCGCACTGTAATTACTGCAGAGTAAGTTTACTTAAAGCTTGGATGAATAAAATGGAGGAATAGGGTTCAATTTATAGACTTGTGAGAAAAGAGATAAACGGTATAGAAATAATGAGAAGATCAATAGTATAGAACAGTTGAGGAATGTGCGCGAATAGAACGAAGACATGTGTCTTGCTCTTTTTTGCATGAGAGGAATTAAAGAAATAGAAGAATGAGTTGACTAAAGAGATAAATCAATTAAGAGAATAGATCAATCAGTTAAGAGAATAGAACTAGAAGATGGAAATTGCATGAGGATGAGAAGATATTTTAACTGAATTAAATAGTTGGAATATTCAATTGCATGTGCATATTTGATTGAATTATATTTAGAGATAACTCAATTTAGAAGAATTGGACAACTTAAATAAATATTTGATTTATTTAAATTTAGAGAAGATATTATTGGAAGAAATAATTAAATAATTGATATTATTTAATTTAGAATGATTTTGGAAGAAATAATTGGTATTACTTAATTTGTTGGAGGAATTAGAAGAATTTTAATGAAATAAATTGATTTTATTTAATTGTTGGGAGAATATGAATCAAATAAATGAATTTGTTTATTTATTTGTTAATAGAGGAATTTAGACTTAAATAAATATTAAGAATATTTATTTGGACAGAGTCATGTCACTTTTAGGCATATACACATTCTATCCAACAATGGTGTTGGAAGGCTTTAATGCTATTTCAGGGCTTGATCGAGGCAAGATCCTAAACACCACAACCCCCAAACCCCTCTCTTGTGATTACAGGTTACAGGTGAGGGAATTGAAGGAGCAGATTTGCAGAGGATAAAGAGTCAGGATCTGAAGAAAAGAGCAAAGAATTTACGCTTTTAGACTCAGGCACCTGCCCCCGTGTCCTCCATTTTCACCCTTCCAAAAACTCTAAAGTAGGTTGTTGTCTACTATAGATCATTGTTCCCCTTCTACAAAAAAGTTGCCCTATTGGACTTGGGCACCCGCCCCACTATCCCCAAAGTTTCAACATGCAGAATCTAAATTACGGTATGTTTCTAATCTAAATTTAGTGTCTCTTTGTAGAAGCATTTGTCAAGTTTCATTTGTTTGTTTATGATTTCATATAATTAGGGTTTGAGGCCTAATCAAATTAGGTTTTTGAAAAATTATCAATCTATTTTATCTTTCCTATCATCTCAAAGTGACAATAGACCTATAGCTGGGTCCTCTATCATCAGTAGTGACTTAGCTCAGTCTATGTCCTTAAATGAATGTGTGAAAGGATCATTTGATTGAATCTACACATAAACATATATTTTATCCAACCTAAATTTCATACATTGCATTTTCATGAACCTATGTTTTTACTAAACTTACATCTTATTGAGTTTTGTAATCAATTTTTCAATCATTCATATCATATTCATCATCATGCATTCACTAATTTTGCATAAATTTGAAAATTTTGAAAAAAATAAACATCCTAGGCTTGGACTAAGGCATAGTTTGCACTATTTTCATTGCATTTCATTTAAATCATTTAAATTTATGATATTCAAATCAGATCTAAGATTAATTGCAGCAATTCATCATTTCATGATCATTTACCTTGCATTTACATATCACATTTGCTAGGGTTTTGCCTGAAATTTTGCATTTCACATATAACCTAGTAATTCCAAAAGCTAGGGTTTGTAGCTAAAATATTGTTTCATATTTTACTACTCATTTCAACACTCATTCAAATCTAATTTTGGACTATAGTGTTTCATCATTGTGTGTTTTTGCATCTACATTTCAAGTTTTGCATTTACACATTATGTATTTCAACAAAAACAAGCATATTCATTCATCTTTATTTAAATTTGACTTGCATTGATCATTGTAGGTTCTTTGAATCATTTTCAAATCTGATCTGAGTTCTTTTACATATTAAATCTGATTAGATTCCATTCATTCATTAATTTGCATAGTTTCATGACTTAATTTCACTATTAACATTTTAAAAATCTTTGCATTTTTAGTACATTTTGGCTAATCTTTCATATAGCATTGCAAGATTGGTGTGTTGTGACAAATTTTGCTGCATTATTAGACTAATTAAAGGATCTTAGGTTTCTTCACCTTATCATACTCTTAGTTTTATTATATATCTTTGATCAAAACCTCTAAAATCATTCACTTTTCCTTGTTGTGCAGTACTCTTTCTTCCTACCCACTGTGTTTGTTGTGGGCTCTGTGTATCTTTTAGTACCCATTTCCCTCAAACAAGTGCTTGGGTGTGAAATAGTCTCACATCTAGGGTTTATTAAGTATCATAGAACTTTGCATGAATTGTCTTACTAGACCTCATTGTATATTGTTGATACAAGACATTTCATTATGGCACCTTCATGTCACTTCACTTTGGTATCTTTGCATGCATATATTAAAGATCTTGATTTTCATAGATTCCTAACCCTCATAAGTGAACATCCCATAATATTAGAAAACTTAACCGATTTCATGAATAGTAATGAAAAAGATAATTGTGATGGCACTTCTTCTATGCATCTAGTCTCTAATACATGTGATGATGACATGGCTTTGCTTATTTCACCCTATAATCATTCTCTCAAAAATGTTCCCTCCTGTGAGGACATCTTGACACAAGAGGATGAAATAATTGACACATTCCTTAACATCACCCTACCCTCCATTCCAATGCTCTCTCTTTAAAAAATGAATCATTAGTGGATAAAGGGATCCCTCTCAAGAAGGATCCTTTATGGGTAGATAATGACTATTCATCTAATAATTACATGGTAAATGAAGTCCCTTAGGATAATTTGTTGGATCTTCCACCTTTGATTGAATATTGAAGTACCTTTAAAATCCCTAAGGAAGTGAAGACTATGGATAACTCTTCTTTCGTTCCAAATTCAAATGATACAGTCATCACCAACCTCCTTAACAACATTGTACCTTCGCTTAGCCTTGATTCTCTCCCTTCAAAATTAGATGCATTGGTGGATGAGAAAAGATCTCTCACATTAAATCCTTTAGGGATAGATGTTAGGTATATAATTGAGAGGAAAACAATGTTAATTCAATCTTCATTAATAGATTTCTTCCACCCACTAAGATGTTACTAGATAAATATAGCAATGTTCCTAAGATGATTGTGAGAGGGGCACCTAATGCACCTTCTTTCTTAAAATTGGTGATTATGGTTCAAGATGATCGAAAACCACCTCAACCACTGGATTACATTTTAAACTATGCAAGAAAAATCACTCAAAAAAATCAAGGTGTTCAAAATGTGTCGCAACAACCACATTACAATGTGATTGCTCATACATACAACACCCATAATAACAAGCAAAGTAAGTAAGCACCACATGTGTCTGTCTCTCTTCCATGTTCTCAACCTATGCTCCCTCCACCACCTTGTCTTACTCATAAAAGTGGTCAAGAATATGATCTTGTTGAATAACTTCGCGCTACTCCGACTAAGATCTCTCTTTGGTATTTAATACAAACATCACCTACATACCACAGAATGCTCCAAGAAGATTTACAAAAGGTGACTGTATCACCTACTATTAAGCAAAATGATGTAGCAGCTCTGTTAGACTATATGCATATGATAAAAACAGATATTCTATTTCAACAACATGAAATACTGTCAAGTAAAGATGAATATGATCCACTTATAATATTTGTCATAATAGATAAAAAGATGATAAAGCAAGTTATGATTGACAATGGATTAACTCTTAATGTTTGTGGCATTGACTTACTACGCAAAAGCAAGATTGACACTTCTTTAATCAAACTGAGTAAGATTAGCATTCGTGGCTTTGATAATGTTGGTAGACAATCCATGGGTACTATACCTTTACCCATAAAGGTTGGACCCGTGACATTATCTACCCATTTTCATGTCATGCCCAATTCACTTTCATATGATATGATTCTTGGTAGATCGTGGATCCATGCCATGGGGGTAGTTCCATCTACCCTTCATCGATCAATAAAGTTTATTTATCAAAACAAGCTCTACACCATGGAAGCTGATCCTGACCTGAATAATTGTTTACATATATAAAAATACCAAAATAAATTAACAATCATAAAACTCTAAACAACATACGAGTTGATTCATCAATATCTCTTGCCACAGGTAATGTTGTACAAGACTCTAAACCATCAAATGCACTTTGTGGTGATGATTAGGGTTCATTAGATTTTACTCCCTCCTTTATGGGGGACTATAAACTTAATAACTCTAGTCCTAACACATCAAAAGTCACATCAATCTTATCTAAGCAATCTTCGTAAACACCTAGGAAACCCAAAGTCTCCTTGGTGGAAAACAAAGACAATACTCTTAATTATACTACAAACTATGAGACTTATGAGGCCTCACCATCTTCTAAAGAGATGGACTCCCTCTATGGTCATGGATTTCAGATTTTGTACAAAAATTGTGACTATGTAGGTAAAGGATGTGTAAATCAACAAGGAATCAGAGTACCTTTACAAGTTGTTGGAATTAATTACACAGTCGATATTGGATACCACTCTTTCATGCCCACCAAAGCCTCTCATTGTCTTAAACTCAATGCTAATATAATGTCAACAAGACCAAAACTACATGCAAGATATCCTGAGCTGATAGACAAGGATTGTTCTCCAGGAAATATCACATTGAATCAGGTAAGTATTTCTCCCTCCTTAAGCCACACTCATTGTAGCACCTATTCTATTTTCTCTCAAGGGTGGCCTCCTCCTAGATATATATTTTGTTAGAATTATACAGTGTTCCCCTATGATATGCTATATGTTGTTTAGGTCTCTTTGGATGACCCTTGATACTCTTGTAAGGTCAAGGATACAAGGAGACCGCCTCTGTTGTGCCCATTCTTCTATTTGTTTCATCATTCTTCTATCATTCCTCTCCTTTATTTTATTGTTGTTTGTCATGCTTTAGGGGCATAGCATTGCAAAGGGTGTTTTGGGGGCATCCTCCTACATGATGTTCCTAAGGTACTTTTTCTCTTCTCTTATTTTATTGTTTACCTTCTTCAATGATCCTACCTAGTCAGCGGATGATGAAAATAAACAAATACTGATAAGGACCATGTGTCCCTTTAGCAAGCAAAGCAAAAATGGACCTAGTCCATCTATGAAGATGGGGTTGTTATACATATATCTGACACTTGATTGGTAGAATCACTCCATGTGATATATCATATTATAGCATTTCTTATGATTAACATTTTACAATCCACTCAATTTGCTCTTACACACTTTTATCAATATCTCACCTTGTTGCTACACTTAGTTTTGAGGTATCTGCAGTATAACCCAATGATTATACTAAACTCCAAACTCATTAGTATAGACTTGGTCCTTGATGTAATTGTTGTCATGCATAGATTTAATGAATTGTTTTGGTTAATATCTTAGAATAAGCTCTCTAACCTCTCTTGTTGTTTATCTTAGCAAATCATATCAATGTGTTTGTGGGAACATTCGGCAATTGTAAGAACATGTCACCTTGGTGGCATGGGCTTTATGAGAGCTCTTTATTCCTTGTATGTTTTCTCTCTACCTTAACGTACTTGATATCGGTACATGACATCAACCACCTTAAGGTGGGGGAATATATAATGATATTTGTCTGATGATTTTGATACTAATGAAATGTGTTTGTAATCCCTCTCCATGAGGCAAGATGTTGTATCTCTGGCATGAGTACACATCCTTATTTATATTGCAATCAAAAGAAGCCCTCTACACGATGCGGGATAACTTATCTCTTGAGCTAGTGCATACCCATTTATTCAAAAGCCCTTATGCATAAGGTAGGATGGTGAATCTCTTGAGCTAGTGCACATCTTTTTGTTACAAAAGTCCTCCATGGAAGCGATCTTGAGCTATCCTCCCTTAAGCATGTTTTTGGCAATTGTTGTATCATAAGCTCAACCATTAGGTATGTTTGGTGTGTTTTAGATGGCAGGGCTTAGCAATAATCCCCTTCCATCGTCGATGTTTGCCGTGTATAATACATCTAGTATACCTTTGGCATGCTATACGGTGCTCATGTATTCTATGTGTTTTACCTATGTGTTTTTTATGGTGGCGTGTGGCGATGAGATCACTCCCCATCATTTAGTTATATATATGTGTGTGTGTGTGTGCATTTTCTTAATCATGACTTCTATCAATGTATTCATTATGTATTGTGTGACTGCTCTACTATATTCTCCATGTCTCGTGTGTCTGCAATGTGTCTTCTAGTGCTTACCTAAGATTGGGGGCTAGAAATAGTTCCTCACCCTTGGTGTATGCCTTAGCTTCAAGTGCCCGGTGTGTTTGATGTGTTTTCAACCATACTTTAATGCATGTATGGGTCGTAAGATCATACATACATTAAAGTGGGGGCTAGATTTTATGTTGTTAAATGTCCCCCTTTGACTTTTACCTCCTAAGTTTAGCTCCTAGGTCCCCTTAGTTTAACCATGCTTGTTTAAAATGAATCCAAAGCAAATTCCCCTGAAACCCATGTCAAATATAGCCTAGGGGTACATCTTAAACTTAATCAAGTCCCAAAATAGGTCCCTGGACTTGGGCATCCATGTCCTAGTCTAGACCTATTTTGTTGGGACCCAAATTTTGGATGTCGGCTTGTGACCGTTAAAAAGGTCTCCCTTGTCAACATCTCAAGTTTGAATTATGAAAGTTTAGCAGGAATGCATATTTAAGTAGATTAATAACTTCATTTTACACCTAGATGGATAATGCAAACTTTTGATCTTATGCTAAGGATATTCAAGGATTTCATTGCGTTGCAGAGCAGTATTATGTTGTGTTTGTATGTGTTTGTTATAGATTTGGCTTCATCAATCCATCTCCTCATGATTTGAAGGCTCTTCACCTCCGTGAGGGTTTACACCTACCAAGGTGATATCTTACTGTGTTTAAATCAATCTATTTCATCATTTGCTTTTGCCTCTACCTTGCAAGAGCATGCATTCTATCTAATTGTTTAGGATGAAAAAAAGGGAAGATGTCCCAATGGTTATTTTTAAGGGTTTATCATGATCCTCCTTTCACCACTAAACATTCAAGGAAATTCAACTGAGTAGAGAACTCTACTATAGATCTCATGTCACTTGGAACATAGGGGGAGATTGGAATTGTGTGATTTTGTTTTTTAATTAAGTCCAATTATGCTCAAAACCCTAATTTCGTGAAATCGTAAACAAACAGATAAATTATGAAAAATGATTGCACACAGAGATATCAAATGACAACCAAATAGATACCAAATTTCTAAGTTTTGTGTGTAGAAAAGTTAGGGACTAATGAGCAGGTGCCCTAGTCCAGTGCCTTAGTTTTTGTCAAGATTTGGGAATGTCGTCTACAACACAGTTCTGTTGTTCTAGAGATTTCACTCTTGTGGGATCCAGAGGACTAATGAGAGGGCACCCAAGTCTATGTCCCTATTTTTTTCTCAGATCTATAATTTTGACAGTCTATACTACTCTCCTTCAACTCCACTTCTTTTGCATCTAGAACCTATAACCTGCAATCACAGAAAAGTAGGTTAGGGGTTGTAGTATTTAGAGGCTTGCCTTGGTCAAGCCCCAAAGAGACATTCAAGTCTTCCAAACACCATTGTTAGATAAAGAGTGTGTATCCCTACAAGATAGAGGTAAAATCAAAATGATAAATGATAGAAAACACAATTGATATCACCTTGTAGTCAAGATCTCATGGAAGGAAGATGCTATTCATGCCATGAAGAGATGGATGTCAAATCTACAAATACAAACACAATAACAACACAAAATACTGCTCTGCAACATGATGAATGCCTTGAATCACTTTCACAAAATCTTGTAGATCAAAATTTCCATCTAGTTTCTATCTAGTTTACAAATGAATCACTAATCATGCTTACACATGCAACTACAAACATTCCTGCTAAGAATTTCGTAATTCAAACTCAGGATGTCAGCATAGGACCTAAATAATGGTCATAAACTAATGCCCGAAAATGGGTCCTGACCTAAAATAGGGCAAGGACTAGGGCACGGGTGCCCAAGTCCTCCTCTCCTATTTCAGGTAGGATTCATCATAAATGCACCCCGTAGGCCCCATTTTCCATGAAACTTCAGGGTTTTCTCATCGGGAGTCACCATCAACATGCAAGATGACCTAATTGCATTCTAAAGGACTCGATAGCTAAACCTTAAGAGGGAAAAGCCCCCAAGGGGACATTTTTTGACATAACATTTAGCCCCTACTTTAATGTATGTATAAACGTAAGGCCAATACATGCATTAAAGTACGATCAAAAAACACAGTAAACATGCCAAACACGGAGATGACATGCCAATCACAATGAAGATAGTAACAGGCACACAAAACATAGAGAAGACAGTTACAATCATGCAAAACATAGAGAAGATAGTATTGAAGACACACAGAACATAGTGAATGTAGTGAATGTAGTGATTATTTTCTTTTTTCTTTTTCTCATATATAAAATGCAAATGTAAGTGCAAGGAAAGCAAACACACAACCCAAAATGTAGGAGGGACTCATCACCACTAGTCTTTAAACTGCATATGGGACAACAAACATGCAAAACAAATCTTTAAGACTACACTTGAGAGCAAACACACCATACAAATAAAGCACGCCATATAAATCCCAAAGCATAGGAGGGACTCATCACCAGCGGTCTTTAAACTATGCTTGGGAACAAACACGCCATACACACACACATGGAAGACATGGAGAAAACACAGCAGACAAGCGATGGAGTGTACCTATTTCTAGGTTCATCACCATCTCAGGCACATTACAGGCACACACTGACAATTGGGCTTCACCACAACAATTGTCGAAGACACACTTAAGGGTTAGGATAGTCTCAAATCCGCTCCCCGTCTCTATAAAGGAATTTTAGAAAATGACAGGATGTGCACTCTCCTTGAGAAATACACCATCCCCTCCTCTACAAGGGGCTTAATATAAAAAGGATATGCATGAAATCTCACCTCCACAGAGGGCTTAAGTGATTGCAGTAGATTCAAGTTTTACAAACACTTTGCTAGTATCTAAATCAGATAGCTTACCTTATATATGCCCCCACCTTAAGCTAGTTGATATCATGTACCAATATCAAGCATGTTCAGGTAGAAAAAAAATACACAAGGGAACATAATCTCTTGCAAGGCCCATGCCCCCTAAAGGTGACATGTACCTTACGATCACCAAATGTTCCCACAAACACACAATTTCTTGCAAGAAAAGGTGTTAGCATCCATATAATCATGATAAACGACAATGCATGTAATCATTCACATAGAGAGCCAAGGTTATACTATGGATTCGAAGACTGAGTATAACCGTGGGGCTATACCATAGAAATCTCAAAACTGAGTGTAACCAAGGTGAGATTCAAAGATAAACAAAGTGAATGGACCAGCAATATTGTTATGGTTTGTAAGTGCTATAAGACAACATCAAGATATCACATGGAGTGATTCTACTAGCCAAGCATCAGATAATATATATTCCAACCCTGTCGTCATGTATAGATTTGGTCCATTTTTTTATTTCTTGCTGAAGGGACACTAGGTCTGTATCAATATAATATGTTTTTCATCATCTGCCAGCTAGATAGAACCACTAGAGGAAGGGAAACAATAAATTGAGAGAGGAGAAATAGGTGCCTTAGGGAAAGTCATGTAGGAGGGTGCCCCTAAGTTACCAACTGCAATGCTATGTCCATAAGGCATAACACATAATAGTGAAAATAGAGGAGAAGCAATATAGAAGAATGATGATACAAATAGAAGAAGGGTCACAATAGAGGTGGTCTCCTAGTATCATTGACCTTACAAGAGAATCAAGGGTCATCCCAGGAGGCCTAAAAAACACATAACACATCATGAGGGAAGCACAATGTGGAGGGGAGGTCGCATACACGAGCTGATCATGCTAACCGCATAGGTGACCACTAGGGTTAGAGATACCTACATGTAAGGACAAACCAATCTAGAATTTTGAACTTGTGAGCATCTTGGAGAGATGCTCTATCAAGTTTTTTGCGAAGCTTGAGTGGTTCTTATGAGAGTCTTGTTTGTTATCAAAAAGTCCATGCAACACTTGTTTCTCAAATCCTTGTGTATGTGAGGCCTTTTTTTGCTTGTGAGGAGGAGAACCACTATTATTTCCCACTGATAATAATCATCTTACTCTTTTCTGATTTTTAGCTAGCTTTATTTGTTGAGTTCATCTACCATAGTGACAAGAATTATCTTGTACTATCTCAATCTTTTCTTTCATTATAGTCTCTTGTTTCAGTTGTTCCATTTATTTTTATGATGCATTTTGGTTATCTCCTGATCCTTGTAAAGATAATGGAGGAGGAACCTCAGCACCTTTCCCCATGGACAAGGTGGGTTATCCAATTTTTCCTTATCCACTTCTATCATACCCATAATGTCATCATAATCCATTCATCTTCTACTTCCACTATATTTTGTTCCAACATGTTATCGATATGCTTAGGGAAAGGATTAGTAAAGATTTGTAAATTCTGATTCGGCAAAGCAACTAACTTATTTCCATTATCATTCACACCAGATACTTGTATAACATTCGAATCGATGAGGTCTTGTATTTCATGTTTAAGATGCATGCATCATTCAGTATCATGTCCTTGTTGTCGATGATAGTGACAAAAATCATTAGCATCAAAATAAGGTTCTTGTGTTCTACTAGGATCCAAAGGTTTAATCAGAGGAAGCTTCATGAGATTATTACTCATAGCTTGAATCATGATAGAACGATAGGACTCTGATATCAGAGTAAATTTTCTTTGCTGATACGGTGCCTTCTTTGGATTATTAATAGCAGACACTTGGGAAAAGTTATTCGAATTCGATCCATTAACCTTGATGAAACTCTTGTTATTCCTTTTAAATTTGTTTTGTGATGGTCCACCTATGGATTAACCAACTTGAGCTGATGAATTTTGGTTTTCATACTGACTAAATGAAAGTTGATAATCATGAAGGGCAGTACATAAATATTGAAAGGAGTTATACTTCATCAAGAGACTTCTATCACGGATGTTAGGTTGTAGCTTTGTAATAAACACCTTTTGACCATCCTCATCCTTCATCTAATACTAAATTTGTGCATAGAGAGATTGGTATCGACTAATAAACTCGTTTAACTTCTCTTTTGGTCCTTGCTTGCAATGAACTAAATCGATCAAAGAAACTTGGGGTCTAATGTTTACTTGAAAATGTTGTAAAAATTGACCAACTAATTGAAAAAAAGAGTGTATTGAATTTGAAGGCAAAGAGTAAAACCATTCTAAAGCAATATCTTTGAGAGATCACGGGAAACGTTTTGCTAATAAATCCTCTTCAAAGTAGAAATCAATACACAGCCGTGAATGCTGCCACATGAGTATTAGGATCACCTTTTCCACCATATTTTTCAAAGCGAGGGGTCTCAAACCTCTCAGGCATAGGAGTTATCAAGATTGCATAAGATATGGGATTACAAGCATGATAGGTTGGTATATTAGGTTGTGAAGAATTCGTCAAGTTTGTCACCTTTTGTTGTAAAGAAGTCATGCCTTGTAAAAGTTGGTTTAAGATGGCATCATTGGGAGATGTGGTTTGTTGCGAGGAATTAGAACCAAAGTGAGGAGGTGATTGAGCTTGAGTAGTGATAAGCAGAGGCTATGAATAGTTCATTGGTGGTTCCACAGAGTGATAGGTGAAAGGTGGTTGCGAATAGTTGTATGTAAGAGGTGGCTGAGAATAAATATTCATAGAAGAGGTCCCCTTAGGAACCAAGTTCTGATAGTTAAATCCCATAGCTTTGTAATTTTGTGAATTAGTGCCATTAGATACTCCAATATTAGTGGTAGCATTACTACAAGCATTTGCATTAGTTGTTAAAATTATCAATGTAAATGTAGACATTCCAGTGGTCGGTATAGGTGTTGATACTCGCGTATGAGACAGTGACGACATGTTGTTAATAACTTTTACACATTCAATCACCCGCATAACATTAGATTGTACAATATGTGTTAGACCTTGAATAACATTAATACCATCTTGTCCTTCTTTTATCAATTCTCTTATGTTGTGAATCATAGGTACAACTTCTTCCACTATCCTTTCAGTTTCAACAAATGCTTGAAAATAGGCTAACTCTTTGTCAAGTTTGTTTATTTGCTCATTAGGTACATGTGCGACCACTTCAATAGTGTCCTTAAAATCATGAAATACTTGATCTTCCATAGTGGTTGTATGAGGGGTAGTGTCTTGCAAAATTTGTGTCTCCCCTTTTGTAAAGAAGGTATTCAATGGATTTTCAGAGGTAGGAATATTGTTTTCTTCAAAAGCACTAGATCCCATGAGTCTTCTACTTCTTCTTAAAGGGATATTTCTATTAGGGCAGCAAGCTATAATACTCATACAAAAGTATGCAACTCTCAATGCACAAACTAATAGAACAAATTGTGAGGCCTATTTATTTCACTCCTATATTTTTCTTATATCGCATTTACATTTTTGGTGACATAGATTTTGGGACTGTTGATCCTGATATGCAGATTTTCTATACTCTATACCCTTATTTTGTTTGGTTATAATTAGTATGTTGTGATGTGACTATATTCTAATTTTAGATTTCACTGATGATTATTTGACATGTGACATGCATTTTGATGCTATTAGAGTTATTAGTTGTGAAATTATTAAATGGAATTGTTATGCGATTTTGACCTTGAGTTAGTGTTTAGAAATGTAGTAAAACTATAAATCTTATATATGATGCTATGTGATTTTTAATAATGTTTTAAATGATTATGCGACATTGTGAGTGTATGCATTTCCTTACTTTGGCTATGATGCACATGTTAGATTAATCTCTTTGTTCAAGTGTGTAGGTGATTTTCCATGCCACAGAAAATAGGAGATCATCCCACACCTAATGTGCATCCCATGTTAGACCAATCTAGTCCTAGTAGGGACCAAGGTCATGTGTGACTTGTATGATGCTTTCGTAAATGTCTGCATTTTAATTATTTGGTTTAGGTTCCACCTCTTTTGTATTATTTACTTGAAGTGTTGTAAAAATATGTGATTTAATATATACCACTTGGTGTCTTTTATTTTGATGGCCATTTTATGTGATTTTATACTTCCTAAGGTGTATATTATGGGTTAAAATTGATCCTAGGTTATACCTCTAGGGTCTAGGGCCCATTTGAGCATGCTAAACCCTAGGGTAACCTCTATCTAGTAACCCCAACTTCACCCTAAAGTAAGGTGACGAATTTTAAATTTGAAATGGAATGGTGGATGAGTCATGCATTCAAACATGACCTAGTCCTCTTTCCAAGGCATGGATTCCCATCACCTTGAAGACTTGGGAGTCTTCAAGACTCCCACGTGTGAGAAACCCACCTCCAATGCTCTCACACATGTGTGAGGGCATCTTGGAGTGAATGAGCTTCCTTTAGAGAATAGGGTCATGACATGTGTCATTCCTTATCCTCTTGGAATCTATCTTGAGAGATTCCACCTCTCCACCTTTGCTCTCACACATGTGTGAGAGCACACATGGAGAGAGTGAGGCTTGGATGGATGGGGAGAGTAACACATGTCACCTCCACATTCCATGATCCTTCCAAGTGGATTGGGAGGAGGAAGGAGAAGGTTACATGTGTCACCTTCCCATTCCTTAAGGCTTTGAAATGAAGCCTATATTACTTCCTCTTTGAGAGAGGAAGGGGGTTCCTTTACTTTACTTGTTTTTGCTATTTTGGAGGTGTTTTTTGGAGAGTGAGTGAGTTTGGAGATCTTGGAAGGAAAGCTTGAAGGAGGAAGTTGGAGAAATTTTCTTCCATTACTGGGCTATCATAGGTAAGCTTCAAGGCATGAAGCCTTTCCCATGTATTTAATTTTCTATGTGTGGTTGAAGTTTCTTTGTGTGTTTGCATTTGTTTGGTGTTGTTGGGATTTTTTTATGGGTGTTTGAATGAGACTACCATTATTGGTGTGTCAATTCATGTGAGGGATGGGAGAGGAGTGAACCTCTTCGAGGTTACCCTCTTTGTATTGGCATATTGTGGCCTTGAGGGCAATTTGGAGAAGTATGGTGATTATTTTTGGCATGAGTGCCTTGGAGTGATATATTTCATTGAGATATTTTAGGCTTGAGGCCTTGTTTTGGAGTATCATGAGATTTGGTTTTGTAGGAGTGAACTTCTTGAGTAGAGAGTTGTCCACTCTCCTACCCCCTCAAATCCATTTTCAAGATTTTGTGTTGTTAAACCTTGGTGGGTGTTGTTCTTTATGTTTCAGTGTTTGCATTATGTTGTGTTTGTGGTTTGCACCCATGTGTGGATCAATCTCCAAGCTTAGGGGTGACCCTCTTTTAGGTCTATGGTAGGGTGGAGAGCATTTTGGTGGCTTGGAGTTTCTCTTTGGTGTTTTTATTGCAGGTTTGATTTGGAGTCCTTTGGAGCTTGGGTGGAGAATTAGCCATTTTAAGTGTTTGTGATATTTTGGTTATTTGAGAGCCATGGTCAATAGACCTCATTGTAAAAGTTTATTAAGGGAGAGTGAACTCTCTCCACATTGTTGTAGACCAAGTAATGGTATTATAATCATATTTCATTTTTATGTAATGTTGTTGTTTTCCTTTGTTTAGTAATGTTGTTCAAAGAAAAAAAAGGGGGGGGGGGGAACAAATGTATCATTTTTCCCATTGTTGTTTTAAATCTCTTATTGTTTTGTTATTTTATATTTTGGGTGTTCAAAGAATGATATATATTGCTGAGCATTTTGTTTTCCTATGAAGAAAAGAACATTTGTAAAATAAGTAGTTGGCAGAAAATTTCTAGCCATATGGTTCCTGTTATATATATATATAGATAATTTCATTCCAAAAAAAATTATAATATCTTAAGTGTATGTGAAGTTTATCTTTGTTTACAATGCATTGTTTTCACTATGTATTAGAAAAAAAAAAAAAAAAATACTATGCTTATTTTTATTTGCTGTAGAAATTTGGTTACTGTATGTTGTTCAAAAAAAACAAAGGCAAAAGAATTAATGGATGAATTATATATATATAGAAGTAAATATGGCTCTTAAGAGTTATTATAAGTGTTGTTTATTTTATTCCTCAGAAAATGAGAAAGTTGTATCTATATATATATATATATATATATATATATATATATATATATATATATATATATATATATATATATATTCCATGATCTAACTGGTTGTCTTATTTTAATACAAACTGTGTATACATCTGAGAATATATATATATATTCTCAGATGTATACATTGTTTGTATATATATACATTTACATTTACATTTACATATATATATTGCAAATTAAAGATATTAATAATGTTTATATTAAATAAAAAATAGGGATTATAATCATATGCTACAGCTAGGGTTCTACCGGTCGTTTTCCTTATTGTAAGTTCAAACTTAGATAAGGGATGGCGGTGGCCATGGCCGCCGCCCTGATTCATTTTCTTTTTTTACTATTTTGTAAGTATGGTGGGGGGGACATGTTGGAAACAAGGCAGATAACTGAGAGGGTGGGTGAATCAGTTATCTCAAAATTTCTTTATCTTTCTTTTATTTTTATAACTTAATAATCAGTGCAGCATCAAATTATATAAGCATATGTGATCATAAGAACATAAATAAAATCAACACACATAACACAAGGATTTTTACGTGGAAAACCTTGTTAAGGGAAAAACCATGGGGTGACTAACCCAAGATTGTATTCTTTGTTAAAAGAATAAGGAGTACAAAATGGCACTTGCCAATTAGGGCTCACTACCTAAGCACATTGCTCACAAGAGGCTCACTGCCTACAAGAGACTCACTATCTACAAAACTTACAGAAGGTAATCTGGTGTTTGAACTGATGAGAGGCATCTACAAATGCAAGAGTTCAGTTCTAGTTAGGCTCAATACACTGATCTGATGCACTTCATTCTTCCTATGTTTTAGTGTTGTTGCTTTGTCACATACCGGACTTGAATTGTTGCTTTCACACTTATTCCTACTTTGCCACACACCCTTACATACTGGAATCCATCTAGTATATATATCTGCATAAAGGATTTCTATCAACTTGCTAGTTAGCATCAAGAACACTGCAAGTAATTACTCTGGCAGCTGAATCCATGCTTGATTTGTGATGCGTATCAAAAACATAGATAGAGAAGTTATTAATAATGTCAGCCAAAAATGTATGATCCCACAAATTATTTGATCAACATCATTTACTCATCTGGATTGAAGTCTGACACTCTGTCAGTCAGTTCTTCCTCTATCTGCTCTACCTGTCTGGAACCCAACACTCAGATGCTCATATCTTTTTCATGCTTTATCACTGAAGGCTAAATCTCTAGAATATAGTATTCATGATACCCTTCTTGACTTCTCCAAGTCTGTAACTTTCTGAGTTACACCATCTTACAGATCTAGACCTGATTGTCAGACCTTGTTGCATACTCTGTTCTTGTTCACTGGACCAAAACAATCTTCAATCTAACTTCCGGTATAGGCATGCTATGTACTACAGATGTGTGGGATAGACTTTGTTACTATCAATGACAACACTCATGAAGCCACACAGTGTCTCTTTCCAACAATCTCCCCATTTGGCATTGATGGCAACACTTAGTGAAAAATAGCTAAGTGTCGTAGTAAACTCCCCCTTGGCTAATGCTCTGTCTTTTACACTATTTTACTGGAGCTCCCCCTTAGCTGGATTCATTCAGCTGTATATTTTTCACTACTCCTCACTCCCCCTTTGACATCAATGGCAAAGGGTGGAATCCGCACACCAAAATTTGCAAAAATTAACCTATACATGGCCACATAAGTATATATATATATATATATATGTTATACTTACATATACTTAAGTATATCCCCAAAAGTGACCTTCAACTGTACAAATTATGTGGCCCAACTCTTCTTCATCCTGTCCAAAATGGAGATGTGACCACTCAACAAAAATGCATATGCTTCTGCCCTTCTTGGATCTGTTGGGTCACTGGTCCGGGATATGGTCTGAGCATCTGTCAAGGCCTCATGCATTGCCTCTAACTTAGGGATAATTATCCCTCTAAGTTCACTCATTCTATTTATTATATCCTTATTTTCTTTGTTCAGCCTCTTTATTTCATTTATGATGAAAATGGCCTAGCATTCTTGATTCATTAAGGATGTAGTGAGGGGGTCAAAATTCTGAGATAAACTTGACAGTTTACCCTCTTGTTCTTTCACCTTCTTTTCAATATCCTCTATCACTTTGGGCCAAGATAGGCAAAATTTGTACAAGTCCCCACCATCTTTAAGAGCATTTTCAAGGCTCTTTATTCCAATGTCTAGGGTCATCCTATCATTAGCAATGAGTCCCTATACTTCAGTGAATCTTTTTCCCAAAAACTCCTTCCGAACCTTGGCTTCTGTCGATTTCTCTAAAGATTCAAAATGAGTGCTAGCAGAATTTACCAGACATTTCAAGTTACCAGATGGAGAGGCTGAACGATCCTTTTGAAATGATGGCATGATTTTCTCCAGCATCCTGGATGCAATCTCCAACAGTTCACAATCTTCCATGTGAGATTTTAGGAGTTTTTCTTTTGCTTTGGCTTGAGCAAAAGCTGCTATTTTCATTATCTGAATTGGAGAGAGAGAGAGAGTCAAAATTTAGTGGCCCTTGAAATAGCTCAGGTTCATCTATCTCCATCATTTCTTTGTTCAAGAAGTTCTTCACTGCCTCTGTAGTGTCTCTTTCCAGTGACTGAGTCTTCTTTTCTTTTGGGATCTCAAAACTATCATCATAGATCTTCTCTACTTGTTCTTCTTCTTTTCCCTTAACCTCCTCTTCTTGACTCACTTTCTCCTCTTTTCTTCCTTCTCCTTCAGCTCTTGAGTCTGGAATGTCTGCAGTGGGATCCAAAGGAGAGATATCACTTGAGATTACTGTTTCATGAACTTCTTCCAGAATAGAGGAATCTAAGTCCTTAGACTTCTCTTCATCTGGCTCTTTTAATCTTTCTACATCTTTTTCAGAAGATTCTTCATTGGTTACATTTAATCCTTCAACATCCATGGTAGAAGGTTCTTCATCTGTTTCCTCTATAATAGGAAGATTGAATCTTTTGAAAACATTCCAGAGGATGTCTTTTGTTTCTTTTGCTATTTGGTCAGTTTCTCCAAGCATAAGTTTATTCATTCTTGCTTTACTCTAGAATTCATCCTTGCAGTCCTTAAAGATCATGTTCATTTGTTTGGGGGTAGTAAAAGGATAAAGCTAAATTGCTATTTGTTCCCGGATCTCTAAGTCTTTTGCCTTAGCATTCTTTTTTCTTAGTTCAAGTACTTCTTCTAGGCTCTTAGGAATTAAGGATACAATTTCAATGAAAGCTTTATTGTAAATATTCAAGTACCTGACAGTAGCTTCTTCCAAAATCCTCTTGTCGTTATCACTGTATTCATCATAGAACTCTGTTACTAGCTGTAGGTTCCCATCCACAGTAACTACCTTGATGATGTCATCAATGGAAAGAGTGGTCTTTTTAAAAAATTCCTCTACCTTTTCTTCCTTGTTTTTACTAGTAGAGAATTCCTCGGATGTCTTCTTCTTCTTCATTTTCTTAATTTCCTCATTAGATTTTGTTTCTTCATCATCTTTGAGACTTGTGTATGACCTTGTGGCTTTGGTCTTCTTCCTCTTTTCTCCTTTTTCGAATGTCTTGACTTCTAGTTTGGTGGCCCTTGAGCTTTTAGGAGTGGTAGGT